>CM053561.1:54535676-54603927 GCA_028646485.1 Cryptoprocta ferox
TTCCCAGATCACAGTCACTCACTCAGGCATCTTTGAGGTTGTCTTCTTTCTGGCGTCTGTTTCTTCTTTCCCCCACTTGCAAATCCACGTTTTATCCCTTCAGTCCTTCTCAGTTCAATCCATACGGGCGTGCTCGGATTACAGAGCTCCCTGCTCTTCCGCCATCTTGTCCTCCTCCCCCTGTGTGTGTGTTTTTAATCTTGCTTTGTCATATTGGAGAAACCGGGTTGTCTTATTTCCTATATTTCTTATAAATTAGTGATCAGATCTAGAGGCTTGATTAGGGGTTTTTTTTTGTTTTGTTTTGATTTTTGGTGAAGGTAGGGAGGACAGATACTTTCAAGGGGTACTGTGTGCTTCCAAACACCAGCAATGGCAAGTGCTTAGGGATCCAGGTGATTCATGCCTTACTAGGTTTCCTGCCACTCTTTCCACCAGAGCAGTGATTTGTGGGCCTGGCAGCACATTTTGACTCTCGGGAAGTTTGTAAAACTCACTGAGTCTTGGCCCCAGTTCAAACCATTTAAATTAGACTCTCTGGGGTTGAGACCTAGGCATATATAGATTTAAAAATCTACCCAAGTGATTCTAATATGTAGCCAAGTTTGAAAATTGTCCTAAAACTTTCTGCACTCATTGATGGTCATTGCCATTGATGGACATTGATCTATTATATCTTTAGGAGTTGCAAAAGAGTGAAATTTGAATCCTATTATTCCTTTAGCATTGATTATCTAGAATTCTATAATGAAGAGTTATCTTTAATCAACTAGTTGGCTACCCTAAAATAGAGTTTGTGCAGGATAGGCAGGATAAATGCTTGTTTTTTTCCCTTCTGTTGGCCAGCTTTCAGAATAATGCATTTCCTCCCGCAAAACTTACCAGCAAGTTATGTTTTAATATATGTATTGTTTTGAATTTAAGTCTTTAAACATTACCCTAAACTTTTTGAAAATGAAACCGAGGCCTCTTTTAACTCTCTGGTATTTCTCTACAGAGTTCTGATATGCCTTTTTGCTAAATGTGGCAAAATGAAAAGGCAGCCCTGGCTTTGAGTCTCCTCTCTAACACTTGCTAGCTTGGTAACTTTGGGCAAGCTACCTAGTATCTTCAGCCTGTTTCCTTTTCACTAAAATGGATACAATAATTCTACAAAAGTAGGGGACTCACCTTGGTTTTCCCAGAACTTTCTGGGCTTAGCATTAAAAGCCCCATGTCCTGGGCAACCCCTTAGTCCCAGGCAAACTGGGACCATTGATCACACTAAGGTTGTTATAAGGATTAAGATCATGCGTTAAAATGTTTTGTACAGGGGCGCCTGGGTGGCTCAGTCGGTTGAGCGTCCGGCTTTGGCTCAGGTCATGATCTCGCGGTTCGTGGGTTCGAGCCCCACATCAGACTCTGCTGACAGCTAGCTCAGAACTTGGAGCCTGTCTTCAGATTCTGTGTCTCCCTCTCTCTCTGACTCCGCCCCCCCCCCCCCCGGCCGCTCACACTGTCTCTCTCTCTCTCAAAAATAAAGCATTAAAAAAATGTTATGTACATAGAAGGTTCCCAACAAATGCAACCTGCCTTTCTATAATCACACTTTATAATATGGATTTCTACCCCCTACTCCTCCGTTTTGGAGAACCTGTCCTAAAACCTGGGTGGATGAGTCCTATCTGGTGTCCTTCAGGGGCAACTGTGTGAGCTGTGCTGTTTTCTATCCTATTAGATCCTGAAGTATTTTGCCTGGGAACCTTCATTCAAAAAGCAAGTCCATGAACTTCGGAAGAAAGAGCTCAAGAACCTGCTGACCTTGGGGCAGATGCAGTCTATAATGGTGTTTCTCTTACAGTTAACTCCGGTCCTGGTGAGTGACAGGAGTCAATGGACTGGGTCAACTTCCTGAAGAGGAAGGTCTATTCTCAGTAGACTGCCCAGTTCCTCTAGGCCTAACCCTGAAATCCTGGGAACTCTATCCCCCTCCTCAACTTCCCAAAGCTGCTATTCCTACCTGGTGCCCCCAACTCTAATTTCACCCTTGTGTACAATTTGGTCATCTGGCAGCCCAGAACAGGTTTCCAGGATAGTCCGCATCAATGTGGTATCCAGGAATGGTTTGCATAGGAGAGATTCTTGTCTTCTTGAGGAGGCTGTGTGGGTCTAGAGCGGGGAGGAACACAAATATAGGAGCCAGGAGACCCAAACTATGGTCCCAGCAATACAATGAATTGACTGTGACCTCAGACAAGATACTTCCTGTGTGACACAAAAAGGTTGAGATAATAATCCCCAAGGCTCCTTCAATTCTGATACACTGTGCTCCTGAAATTTAGCATAAGTGCTTGAACCCTTTTAGAAATGAATTGCTCATGATCTTGCTTTTCCAGGTGTCTGTGATCACATTTTCAGTTTATACTATGGTGAACAGCAATAATATTTTGGATGCAGAAAAGGCCTTCACCTCCATCACCCTCTTCAATATGCTGCGCTTTCCCCTGGGCATGCTTCCCATGGTAATCACCTCCATGCTCCAGGTGAGTAGAAGGCCTCACTGCTAACTGATTATCTCTGGTTAAAAGGCTTACATCCCAAAATGACCGACTTATCATATCTTACTTCTAGCTTCTGCTGGTGAACTTTCAATTCAAGAGATTTGTTTGGTCTCTGGAGACCAAGTTTGATCTTAATAAAATCACATGCTTTCTGAGCCCTAGTTTATGTGACTCTAAAACAAGGATAATCATACCAATCTTCTCTGCCTCACGGGAGACAATGCTTGTGAAAGCATTTAGTGAGGTTATGATGATTAGCCGAGACCGGGACCGTTTCTAAGCCCTTTTCCCAGTCCAGTTTTCTCCACATTTTCCTAAGGCACTTGGGGTATTTATATAGCATTAGAGAAATAGAGCATACATGAAAATAAAAGTCCGTCTCTGCATGAAGCCATGCGGTGGTGGGACTGAATACAGTTCTTGAGCTTCAAGCTGTCAGAAAATGAGTTTGGAGTTCGAGAGGACTCGGATGGGCCAGAAGGAGTGTCTGGGTCCCGAAAAGTGAGCACAGTCACTGAGCTGGACCAGGTACAGACCTCAGGATGTTCGCAGAGCAGGTGGCAGGCTAGTGAGGTGGCCAGAAAGATGGAGTGTGGTGATGTGCATTTACCCTAGGGGTGGCATGCTTTAGACAGCTCAGGCCTTGGGAATGATGAGTTTCAGACCTCCCTACCCTGGAGGGGGTTAAGAAAGGCTGACAGATTTGGGTGATAAAAAAACAGTATGTTCTTTTTAGATTCAGATAGCTTAGTACATAGATTGCAAAAGCAAGATCAGCAAAGGGGTCTGCTCCCTGCCTTCCCTATCTCACGGGGTGACCGTGAAACAAAAGGGGCCCAATGCTAATGTAACACAGGCAGCGAGGCACTCTGTTTCTGAGGGGCAGATCCATGCAACAGCTGAGCAGTGTTGTAACCTACAACTGCACTCAAAGGAAGGGCAAGGCAGAAAGTTCACTCTTTGATCAGAACCGAGGTGGTAATGAGAAACGACCTCCCTAACAGGCTCCCTGGAAATAGGCAAGTGAGAAAGTTTCTTGTAAAAACTCCGAGGAATCCTCCCAGGTTCTCCTGTTTCAGGAGATCACAGGGTGTTCTGCCAATACTTAGGTCAGCTGCAGTTTAAACTTGGCCTGCGAGGAGTTGTCTAAGGTCACGGTGGTGCCATCGCCAGTTCCTCTATAAAGGGTCCCAGTAGTGGCTCTGTTAGGACACTGGGGCGTCCTAAGGCATGGACTCAGTTAAAGACAAGCATACCAGGGGCCCAGTTACCAAAACCAGATAGAAGTTAGGATTTTGTCTTAGAAGAAGGCAGAAGACCGTTTCTGGAACTGCATCCAAAGATTGGGGAGATGGCAACAGAGTTGACCCCAGCCCCTCAAGTTTTCTAAGGGGCTGAAAGAGCATCTTAATTTCTCTCTGTCCAGAGAGGGATGTCTCAAGGCTGAAATGTGGTAGAGTCTCTGGGGGGTGTCCAGAGGTTTCAGCTGTAGCAGACAGTAAAGCATCAGCAAGAAGCCTGGCAGGTTGCTCTGCTTCCACATTCAGGGCTGATGACAAAATCAAAATCCTCTCCCTGCTCATGCCTGTCATTGGATTTTTTATTTTTGAGATCCTTTGTGTCCCTCTCTAGGCCAGAGTTTCCACAGAACGGCTAGAAAAGTACTTGGGAGGGGATGACTTGGACACATCCGCCATTCGACGTGACTACAATTTTGGTAATGAATTCAGAAGTTGCTTCCCCAAATGATTCACAGTGGTGGCACCAGAACTCTGGTATAGGGGGGCTTAGTGGCAGCAAACTGATTGAAAGGGAGAGCCGGGGGATTTACCTTGAACCTACATTTGCATAACAGGCTTACTATTTTTACTTAAAATTATGTTTTCATTTAGAATAGGTTGCTTAGACAGATGGCTAAGCCACATTCTGAGGATAAGCAGAGAATCCTGCAAAAGATCTAGAAAACAGAAGTGGGATGGAGTCAAGCATGGGGACTTGGGGGGAAGGTAGGCTGGATTAAAAGAACATTTGCAGTTTCTGAAGATCTAAGGATTGGGGGGCAGCCACTGCCAGAGGGGACTGTGGGTCTGGAATCCAGGGAGCGGCCAGGTTTATGTATAGAAGTAGAATTTTTACCAGGACATGAGGCAACAGAGGGCATGAGAATGTGCCCAGGGGTGTCTGCAAGTCAAATCTGGCTAACAGGCTTGGGAATCCAACCAAAACGGCCTTTGTTTGCAGGCCACTTTTGTTCTCCCCCGGGGAGCTTTTCTTTGCTTCCTGTTAATGTAGGAGCCAGCACCTGACAGGTGATCTCGGCATCTGCTGACGGAGGGGGACACAGGAAGGCTGAGAAGGGGCAGGCAGACGCATGAGGATCTACACCTGACTAAAAGAGGGGGCCTTTTTCTCAACAGACAAAGCTGTGCAGTTTTCAGAGGCCTCCTTTACCTGGGACCGGGAGTTGGAACCCACAATCCGAGAGTGAGTTGCCTTCTTTCCAGCCTGCTGTTCTTTAGGCTTCTCCTTATCAGTTCTGTTACTGGAAAATTCCATGCACTAGGGCACATGAGATAAGGGCAATGCGCACATGTTTAGTTAGATTTCAGCACAGGCTGAAACCCTGGGGAGACGAGTGGACAGCAAAACTCTGGAGCCTCTTTCCCCAGAAGTGCACCTGCCACCCAGCTGTCTTACTGTGCGACTGTGCGCTCCAGCTAAGAACCCAGGAAGACCTTTGTTCTCCAGGTTGTGGATGGAGGTAGTGCAGCATTGGCAAGTGGCCTAGGTCTCTGGGTATGATAAAGGATACACACAAGAGCCTGAAACCAATTTAAGTTCATTTGTTCATTTAAGAATAGTAATCAAGGAGTGTCTGGGTGGCTCAGTCGGCTGGGTGTCTGACTTCAGCCCAGGTCATGATCTCACAGCTTGTGCGTTCGAGCCCTGCGTTGGGCTCTGTGCTGGCAGTTTGGAGCCTGGAGCCTGCTTCAGATTCTGTGTCTCCCTTTCTCTGCCCACCCCCCCAACCCCCCATGCTCTGTCTCTCTCAAAAATAAACAAACATTAAAAAAAAATAGTAATCAAGAATATGGCTTCTTTCCCCAAAGTGGACAATGGGAGCTGCCTCTATGAAGATTAAACTTGAGATCTGGAGTTTTACATCTAAATAACCCATTCTCAGCTCCCAACTCTTCTGCCCTAAGCCAACCCTTTCTTGCCATGCTGCTGCTTGTCTAGTAGTTCCCCTTCTGCAGTTTTGCTTTCTGTGGTTTCGGTTACCTGCAGTCAACCTCCGTGTGGAAGCAGATGATCCTCCTCCTCACGAATGGTCACGTTAATAGTAGCCTAATGTAGGTCACAGTGCTTCCATCCTTCACCTCCCTTCATCTCCCCATGTAGGCATTGTATCATCTTGCATCATCAGAAGGGTGAGTACAGTACAGTAAGAGAGCAAGCGCAGTACGATCAATGAGAGTTAGGACCCCATTCACCTACCGTGCATTACAGTTTATTGTTATAATTGTTCTATTTTATTGGTTATTGTTAACCTCTTACGGGGCCTAATTTATAAATTGAACTTTATCGCAGGTATGTTTGGATAGGAGAAAGCATAGTCTATACAGGGTCAGATATACAGCATATACTCCACTGAATGTAGCACACACAATATACCAGGAAGCCTGAGCAGACCAGATCTTTCTTCACAACCCAGTACACCTTATCTTCTCCCTGTTACACCTGGGACTTCCCACATTTCTATTCCTACAGACTTTCATAGGGATTCTGGAGCTCACCCCAGGATGCATCGGGCCAGAAGCCCCTCCTCTGGACCTTCCCAACCCGAAAGCCACCGTTTGCAGAGAAAAGGCTGGACAACTGCTCCCATTTTGAGCTGAACTTCTTTTAGACATACACTAGCAAAGAGAAGTTTCAGAAAGACTGTAAACAAGTTCCTGATGTTTCTAATATTCTAGGGACTCAGATACAGAGTGGGCACAGAGTTTCTAGGAGCCCCGCCCAGTGTGTGTCCTTCCCTAGTCAGACACAGCCAAATCTCCAGGGGGCGGGGAAGGTGTTCTGTGCTTCCAGCAAGTGTTCCATTGAATGGCTATTCTCAATTGAATAGTCAAGTTTGGGAAACACTGATCTATTCCAGCCCTGTTAGTTCATAAATGAGAGTCCAGAGGAAGTGACTTTCCAAGATCATATAGCCCAGCAGTGGCAAAGCTGAGACTTGAACTCTGGTCTCTAAGCTCCCATTAAGTTCTTGTTCAATGGTACCATGTTGGTGCTAAAAGAATTTTTCTAGTTGAAACCTACATTTGGCACAAACAGCTTATAGCCCTTTTGAGCTTAAAAAAAAAAAAAAACTATTAAAGAAGCACTTCAGAGTCTTATATATCCAAGACAAATTTTCCAATCTGGAGGGAAAAGCTAATACCAGACTTCCCATAGATAGTCTGAAAAGTGGACTGAAAACTCTTGAATAACACCCCTTACCTCCTTCAGATACACTTCTCTTGAGGCGCCGGGGTAGCTCAGTCAGTTAAGCGTCTGACTCTTGATTTCAGCTTAGGTCATGATCACACAGTTCATGGGACTGAGCCCCGCATTGGGCTTGGTGCTGACAGTACAGAGCCTGTTTGGGATTCTCTTTTACTCTCTCTGTCCCTTCCCTGTGCTCGCTTGCTTGCTCACTCACTCACTTTCTCTTAAAATAAATAAACACTTAAAAACCAAATACACTTTTCTCTTTTCAGTGTGAATCTGGACATTATGCCAGGCCAATTGGTGGGTGTGGTTGGCACCGTGGGCTCTGGCAAGTCTTCCTTGGTGTCAGCCATGCTGGGAGAAATGGAAAATGTCCATGGGCACATCACCATCAAGGTGAGAGGGGCAAGGAGCAGAGTTCTGACATTCAAATGTGGGCCTTCTCGTTTTGGAGAATGCATTGAGGACTAGAATCTGATGACTAGTTTTGTTGTTTTGAGGTAGGTGTGGTCTTGGAGATGTTAGGTAGACTTGTAAGGTGTAGATTCTTTGCCCCACCCCACACATATAATCAGACTCTGGGGGTAGATTCTAAAAATCCGTGTGTTTAATGAGGTCTCCAGGTGATTCTCCTATGCATACTGAAGTTTGAAAACTGTTTGAGATTTCTTCCTTCAAAGTATAGGCAATTCTGCTACATCTAGGTTTCTAAAAGCATCATTAAAAACTTACATAACTCGGGCAACTGGGTGGCTCAGTTGGTTAAGCATCCAATGCTGGATTTTGGCTCAGGTTATGATTTCACAGTTTGTGGGTTAAAACCCTGCATTGGGCTCTCTGTGACAGAGCCTGCTTGAGGTTCTCTCTCCCACTCTCTCTGCCCCTTCCCATGTGTATGCGCTCGTGCGCTTTCTCTCTTCTCTCAAAAATAATAATTTAAAAAAGTACGTAACTTTGTAATTAGCATACCAACAAAACCAATAACAATTAAAACAGCAGCACTGTAAAATCTCCACTGGCAATTACACGAGCTTCACAGTTAGCTTTAGACTCCCAACTTCCTCTTCCTCCTCTGAGAGCTTGGTCTTTGAAAGCACCTGCTCAAAAATTTGATACAGGGGGTGGACGTCTTTGTCCATTATATATTTTTTTAACCAAGAAGAAATCTTTTCATAGTATCTCCATGAGGACTCTCAGCTTCCTCAGAGAGTTAAATTTTAGAGGAAATTCTAGGTACTTGGAATCACTTAACCAGCCGCTACTCAAACCAAGAAAAAGTATGTCTGTAGATTTTTTAGCTTTTTTCCTTAAGATCCTCATATATTGCTAACCATTTATTTTTAATTATAAGAAAGTTTGCCCCTGACTGCTTGACACTGACATGCTTACAAAATTATAAACTAATGCCTCTTACACATTATACTGACCTTATTCCCTGATTTACCAATCCCTTATGAGCTAATTTACATTACATAATATGTAGTATAACACAGCAGACGCTACTGATTTAACTGTTTCCTCACTTCTTCTTTTTTTCATTTTGAACATTAGTCCTTTAGAAGTCAATTTTGAATTTAAAAACTTTTTTTTGATGTTTATTTATTTTTGAGAGAGACAGACAGAGAAACAGAGCACTAGTGGGGGAAGGGCAGAGAGGGACAGACACAGAATCTGAAGCAGGCTCCAGGCTCTGAGCTGTCAGCACAGAGTCAGATGTGGGGCTCGAACCCACGAACCACGAGATCATGACCTGGGCCAAAGTTGGACACTTAACCGATTGAGCCACCCAGGTGCCCTCAGAAGTCAATTTTGAATTGGCACGTCACTTTGCCCCAGTAGATACCATGGAAACTTGGATAGGCAGACTAAAAGAAGATTATTTTAAAATTACCTCTAAACATAATTCTCTTTTATAGAAGTGTGTGTGTGTGTGTATGTATATATGTATGTGTATATATATGTATATATATATATTTCTTCTTTAAACTGACACAAAACTACTGACTGTCTTCTAAATTATTTTGTAAAAATGGCATTTTCATTTCAAATGACTTTAACCCTTAAAGAGGTCACATCGGAAATTTGTCGTAATGATTTAACATTAATATTTAAATTGGTTCTAGCTTCAGATCGTTTGACTTCTATTTAACTTTTTAAATGGTAAAAACTTTAACTTATTACCATACTTCTTTTTTATCATAAATTACTATTTAGTTTTTTAATATAATTTTTTGAAAAAAACTTGAGTCTGGTTGGCACACAGTGTTACATTAGTTTCAGGTGTATTAGGAACCTTTTTCTTGCTAACTTTTTCTTGCTAATGAGTTCATTCTCAATGAATCACTGAGTTCATTCTCAAACACAAGACTTTGTCAGGCTTCCTCTCCGGATATGACCTGCTTCATGCCTCAGCCTGGCGCCCTCATTCAGATCTCTTGGTTCTTCCTAAAATCTCTACACCATTGTGCCTGTGGTAGTCCTCTGGTGGTCTCGGGAAACTCACTGGGGTCAACTCAAACCCTGTTCTGGAAGCAGCAGGGGTATTCTTCCTCAAATGTTCAGGATCATGGCTAGAAAGTGATAGTGAAAAAGAGTGGGGAGAGGTATTTAAGTGGTGAACAGGATATTGAATATTTCTTCCTGGCTGGTGCAATAAATACAAGCACATTTGTACATATCAGATGCTCCATCAGCCTGACATTCATTTTTTCAAATCTGAGTTCTGTTTTTTCCTCCCCATCCTGACACTCCCTCCTTCAACCCTGCCTTTCTGGAGGTATAACTGTCATGTGGTCTGGTCCTTCCCAAATAGGGCACGATAGCCTATGTCCCACAGCAATCTTGGATCCAGAATGGCACCATAAAGGACAACATCCTTTTTGGATCCGAGTTGGATGAAAAGAGATACCAGCAAGTTCTGGAGGCCTGTGCCCTCCTCCCAGACCTGAAAGTGCTGCCCGGAGGAGACCTGGTCGAGATTGGAGAGAAGGTATTTGGGACACCAAGGGACCTTGAAGGGTGAAAAAATACTTGGGGGAAAAAAAAAAAGCAAGGATGGTGAAGAAATACATGGGAGTAAAAGAGCTGACCAATTTTGGTAGTCAGCTTGTAACAAATACCAGAAAACACCAGGGGCACCTGGGTGGCTCAGTCAGTTAAGCATCCAACTTCAGCTCAGGTCATCTCGTGGTTCACGAGTTCAAGCCCAGCATCGGGCTCTGTGCTGACAGCTCAGAGCCTGGAGTCCGATTGGGATATTGTGTCTCCCTCTCTCTCTGACCCTCCCGCGCTCACACTCTGTATCTCTTTCTCTCTCAAAAATAAGTAAAAACATTAAAAGAAATTTTTTTTAAAGAATGCTGATGAGGCTAAGACCAGAGAGGTTAACTAACCAGCGCCTGGCCCAAGGTGACCTCACAGGTGGAGGAGCAGAGGCAGCACCAGAGCTTAGGTGCCCTAACTCAACTTCTGGACGTTAGTGAGGCCTGGAGAAAAGTTCTAATATTCTGCTTCAAACACTTAGAAATGTAGTGTGATTTTCTCAGGTTATTAAATACCTTTCTTAAAAATATATTGTTAATGACTGTATTGTATCCATTATATACCTAGAGCATAATTGGTTTAGAAATTTCCGATGGCTACATATTTTAGGATGTTTTCAACCTTCTTCCCTATTACTAACAATAAATAGAGCAATCTTTGAGGGACAAGAATCTTCAGCTACTAGAAGATTAATGAAGATACAGCTCTAGAATGATTTTTTTCACTATTTCAAATACATTTATTGAGTAATTACTATGTACCACACACCATTTTAGTGCTGGAGTTACATCCATGAATAAAATAGAGAAAATCTGCCCTGGTCCAGCTCCACATTCCCATGGGGGAGGAAACAAAAATAAGAAGTAAATCTTCTCATAGAAAATGGTAATTTGTGCATCCATATAATTATTGGGTCTGAAGTAATTTATTTGAATCAAAGTTATTTATTTGTATAAAGGAATTTATAAGGTTTTAAAGCCCTTGATACCTTATTGAGGTAAATCTCTTCCTTTCCCCTCCTTAATAGTCTGTGAAGGTGGGACTATTGAGTAGTGCTTAATAAAAATTATTTTCTTCTTCAGGGTCTAAATCTCAGTGGGGGTCAGAAGCAGCGGATTAGCCTGGCCAGAGCTACCTATCAAAATTCAGACATCTACGTTCTGGATGACCCCCTGTCAGCCGTGGATGCTCATGTGGGAAAACATATTTTCAATAAGGTCTTGGGTCCCAAAGGCCTATTGAAAGACAAGGTAAGAAATTACTTAAAGCAGCGAAGACACTGGGGGACACATCTCCTAGGACTGCTGCTGTCCTGAAGGGTATCTTATTTATCCGCCCCCCTCGCGTCCCCCCACCACCACCTAGGCTGCTGAGGAGATGCTACAGTGTCAGACTGGTCTTTCAGGAGATGACCCATGAAAGCTCCATCTTGAGGTCCTGGCTTATGCTGGAACTGGCTAATCTGAACCTTATTCTGTGGCTCCGATGACATTGAGCCTTCGAGGATGATTGGTTGTGATGGAAAGCGCTCTGAGATCCGTGATGTAACAAGAAATATATTTGGTCTTTGTCCCCCATTCCTGACACAGAGCTGTGAACCGGTGGAATGTCCTGAGTAATATTAGGAGTGACTTAGGGCGTGGCCCCTAGTTAGCCTCAGGACAGAGCTGTTCAAGAGAAAGCCCAACTGGGGCACGTGGGTGGCTCAGTCGGTTAAGGGTTTGAGTTTGGCTCATGTTATGATGTCCTAGCCCATGAGTTTGAGCCCTGCATCAGGCTCTCTGCTGTCAGTGCAGAGCCCACTTCAGATCCTCTGTCCTCCTCCTCCTCTCTCTCTCTCTCTCTCTCTCTTTCTGCCCCTCCCCACTGTGTGCTCATGTGTGCTCTTCCGCTCTCTCAAAAACAAACAAACAAATAAATAAACTTTAAAAAAAGAGTGAGAAAGCCCAAGTGATGGGTGGGTTGGAACTTTCAGCCCCACTTACAGACCTCTGGGGAGGGAAGCAAAGGCTGAAGATTAGATTATAAAAATTCATGAGCAGTGAGATCCAGAGGGCCTCTGGTTTGGTGAACACATTAAGGTGCCAAGGGGGAGGCTATGGGCATGGAAGCTCCAGGGGCACGCCCCCCCCCCCAACAGCCTGCCCTGTGCATTCCTTCTGTTGACTGTTCTGAGTTGTATCCTTTATGATAAACCAACAAACAAGTAAAGTGTGTTCTGGAGATCGATGAGCCATTCTAATAAATTACTGGTCACGAGAAAGGAGCTTTATGGCTAGTTGGAAGCATAGGTGGCCCAAGTCTTGCAAATGGCCTCTGAAGTCCATCAGTCTCATGGGACCAAGCCCTCAGCTGTGGGGTTTGTGCTAATTCTAGGCAGTTAGTGTCAGAATTTAATTGTTGAACACCTAGCTGGTGTCAGAGAATTGGTTGGAGTCAGAAAACATCCCAGAGGACCCAACAACTTACCTTGCTGGTGCGACATAGGTCATCCCACAGGTTTTAGAGCTCTGCTCTGAGAAGGTGCTTTCCTGGAACTCTTGCAGCATGTGGGAGTATGGGGATAAAATAGAGCAAACATTTCTTTTGTATTCATGATGGCTGTGCTAAGCACTTTGATTGTGTTGCCTCATTCGACTTTCACAATGCCCCCATGAGAGTACAGACAAAGTGGCCAGAGCAAGTCATGAGAGCTGGAGATAGGTGAAGGCTAGGCTTTCCTTACCATGGGCAAGTTAGCCCATTTGTCCATTCAGTGGGCTGAATGGGGGAGGGGCTGACAGAGCCCCTTGTGGGTTTGAATGTGCTCCTCACCAACAGCAAGTGTAGAATGAGGGCTGTCAGTAATCTCTCCCTCAGCGTTGGGCAGTAAAACTCCATCTGTGTGTGGCCTGTTCCCTTCAAGACTTCTCGATTGCTGCCAGTCAGAGGATAGGTGGGCTCCTGTCCCACTGAAGTCCTTTGCCTCTCTTGGATCAGTAAGTCAACAGGAACTCCCTCTCCCTTCTATTTCTTGTCTTGGCTCCATTCATTTATGAACTATATACCACCCAGTGCCTGGTTTGTGCAAAGACTGGGTGTGCACAGATGAAATGCCTGGTTCTTGCTCTCAAGTTCAGTTGGTTAGCTGGTTAGTGAAAGGGGAAATTAGTTAGCTAGTTAATTCCTAAAATTAATACGCATCTGTTATATTGATAGGTTTTGATCTCAAGTGACATTCCTAAGCTCTCAGGAAGCCGGAAGAATGTGTATAGGGCAAACCTTGCTGTCACTACAGGAAAATAACCATATATCCACGAGCCGTCTCTTACACATAGGGTCTCGTGTTAGGATGAGGCACTGGGAAGGAAAGAAAAAAGTAAGAGGTCAAGTGTTCAGGGCTACATTTTGAAACAGCCCTACAGTGAATTTAAATAACTGTTTTTTCCTTTTTTTTCTTCTTTTTTTCCCCTAGCACAAGCCAAGGAAGGTGATAGACATTCTGGGTAGTTGGTGTTTAGATACTCATAGTTAGTGGGAAGAAGTGAGTTCCTTTCCTTTTTAAGAGCAAGCCAAGGATGGTGGTGTACAGAGGGTCTCACAGAAGGAAGGTCTCACAGAAGGCCCTACTTACTGTTGTTTTTTCAGACTCGACTCTTGATTACACATAGCATTCACTTTCTTCCCCAAGTGGATGAGATTGTGGTTCTGGGGAACGGCACCATCCTGGAGAAGGGATCCTACAGCACTCTGCTGGCCAATAAAGGAGTGTTTGCTAAGATTCTGAAGACATTCACAAAACGGATGGGTCCTGAAGAAGAAGCCACAGGTATGTAAGCTTGGGTATGGGACAGGACAAAGCTTGGGTATGGGAAGGGTAGACATGACAAACTGATACTGACTGCCTGAACTATCCAGTATCCAGTGAGTTAGATATGGAAGTGAATTATCCAGAGATCCAAAATCTGTTCTTCCTGTATTTTATGTCTCTGTGAAGAAACACAGACACAGACACTCTGTGCCTGAGCCAACTTGAGGGCTCATTCTGCCTATCTCATTTCCGACATTGCAATCAAAGAACACTCTTTAGAAGGGTATGACTGAAGATTTGGGGTGATTAGTTCTTGTGGAAGAAATACTAGTAAGGCACCACCTTTTAGGGATGCTGTACTGTTGACTCAAATCACACATCCCACCCCACCTACCCTGAATCCACTAAAACCGCTTCCTGAACAGCTTCATAGGCTGGTACTAATAGTGTGCTCAAACATTCTTGATAGGCCCTAACAAAGGCATCTTGACTAATATACCAAAATCCACTGGGTGTTTTGAACCAGAAAAAATCATGGCAGTTGCATGGTCTCACAGTACCACAGGAATAGCCCCTATACCACCACCACTGGGGTCATCAGTTAGCTCTAGTCAGCAATGGAGCCCTGATCCCCGGGGACCTTCCCAAGAATCTGCCAGTAGTAGTCCTGCACATAGTTTTTGGTATCTGCTTTGGGTAGCAGTCACCAGCAGGAGGTCAAGCCTTAGAAAGCAATATCTAAAGGGTGCATTCCACAAGTCAGTCAGGAGAGGGGGTAGCTACAGAGCCTGCAAGTGAGAACTCATTCAACCTTGAGGTCAAGACATGTGATGGTTCAGAACCACCCTGGGGAGCAGGAGAGATGGAAAGAGAAGCCTAAACCAGAAAGTCTAAGTGTTGGAGGGATAGGGCAAGAGCAAAGAACAGGATGATATGGGTGACAGCGATTGGGAACCATCACAGGAGACTGGGCAGGGGCACTGGGAACTAGCAGAAAGGAAGTCGGAACTTTTCATTAGCCTTTATGTGCTCCAGGGACTGGCCTGGAGAAAGCAAAAAGCACCTGCCTGAGCAGTGAAGTGTCCAAGCCAAAGGGCAGTGTCTGATGCTTGATTCCCTTAAGTGACTGCTCAACTACATCAACATGATATGCCTGGGTAGTTTTCTTATGCTAAGTCTAGACTTTTTTTTTTTTTTTTTTTTGCCACAATCTGAGTTTCCAGAAGAATCCTATCCTCTGTGTAAAGTTCAGTTTGTAAAACAGCTCATCAAGCCTTTGCCAATCAAGGTAAACATTGACTATTTCTGAGCAATGCCTGGCATGCTGCTGTTGTTGGCTCTGGGACTCCAGTATCTCCTCTAAGTCTAAAATCTCCTCCAAATGTCAATTTGAAATCCCAAATTTTATCCTCTAACTCACTCAAATCAGTTGTGCGTGAGACCTGGAGTCTTGGGGTAAAATTCCTCTCCATCTGTCAAGCTATAAAACCAGACAGATTATCTGCTTCAATGGTAAGACCAGCATTAGGATAGATATTCCCATTCCAAACGGGAAAGATCAGCAGGAAAAAAGAGGTCATGAATCCCAAGCAAACCCCAAATCTAGCAGGGCCAATTCCACCAGATTTTAAGGTTTGATAGTAAGCTTGTTTGGCCTAATGCTATCTGTTCTTTAGGCTCAACCTGGGCTGGTGGTTCTACCCTCTGGAACTGAGGACTAGTCAACGCCAGGGTCATTTTTCCCTTTTCTGGAAGATTAACACATGTTCACGGCTGGATAGCTCTATGAGTACATTTTCTGCCTATAGGATCCTAGAAGTCTTACCGTATTCCTTCATTTAGTCCTGTCTCTCTCCGCTGCAGTCCAAGCTGGTAGCATTTGTGCAAAGATGGTTGATTGGATTAAGTACATGCTTAATCTCTTTAGTAAATCTGCTGTTGAGTCTTTCTAGTGGATTTTTCATTTTAGTTACTGTACTTTTGTAGAATATCCATGTTCTTTTCTTAATTTGATCTCTTTATTGATGTTCTCTATTTGATAAGAACTCATTCTCACACTTTAGATCTTAGACATGTTTTTTGAACATGTTTATAATAGTTATTTGTTCTTTGAACATATTTATAATAGATGATTTAAAGTCTCTCTGGTAAGCCCAATGTCTGTGCTTTCCTAAGTGCAGTTTCTGTTGACTGCTTTTTTCCTGTGTATGGTCCCATGCTTTCTTCCTCTGCATGTCTAACGATCTTTTGTTGAAAACTGGTCACTTTAATACATCTCTGGAAATAAGATTTTTTCTCTGCCAGAGTTTGTTGTTCCTTCTGTTTAATTTCCTTAACTAATTCTTACTAAATCTGCATTTCTTGTCCTATGTGGCCACTGAAGTCTCTGCTTGGTCAGCTAATGATTAGAGATTTCTTTAAGGGCCTGGAACCACTAAGTCACTCAGCCTTTCGGAGAGGCTTTGTGTGTGTGAGAGTGGTGGGAAGGGGGCATGTCCTTAACACTCCAGTAGACAATTTACAATTCTACTTCACCTTTTGTTTCCTGCTTGCACAGTGTAGCCACCTGCTTGCACAGGTAAGGGAGTAGGGCCTTCTCAAGTCTTTACTGAGCATGTGCACAGCCCTTCCCATGTATATGGCATTCTATATTGCCAGCAATATATTAAAAATATCAAAGCTCCCTAAGGGTATCTTATTCCCCAGCTTTTCCTTTTAAGTTTTTGTTTAGCTTCTTATTTGCCCCAGCTGTTATCACCATCTCAGGCAGCTGTGACGTTACACAATTGTTGCTGACTGTTGACACTAGTTCCAAGTCTGGTCCAACAAAGACAAGCCCTGCGAATGGGGTTTTCTAGGGAACTGCCAGACAGGTCAAATAATGACAATTCTCTAGGTATTGAACCCGGTGACCAAAGGGTTAATGGGACTTAGCACAACTACGACTTGTTACCCAGGCCTTTTTCATTTGCCCTTGACTCTACTGTGGGGAGGCAGATGTGAAGCTTGCCCTCCTGTCTTTTTGGCAACCTCTCAAACCCTTTCCTTACTTTATACTCAATGTGATTGTCTTTGCTGCACGTTGGGCAGACAGACTTGAGTTCAGCTACAGGATGAGGCTTCAGGAGAGGTTTGAACACTTTCTGTTCCCTTTAGCAGCTAGGAGGCTGCGGATAATTGTGGTTACCATGTTTCTGAGGCTATTGGTATTCTAGGCTATGGCAGAGCTGAGGAGGGGGGATGGGAATGGGGGTAAATTAAACTATCACAAAGCTTATTGTTCCTTACTGAGATTTAGACTTAAAAAATTTTTTTTGTTTATTTATAATTGAGACGGAGAAACAGAGCATGAGCATGGGAGGGGCAGAGAGAGAGGGAGATATAGAATCCGAAGTAGGCTCCAGGCTCTGAGCTGTCAGCACAGAGCCTGATGCGGGGCTCGAACCCCCGAACCATGAGATCATGACCTGAGCCGAAGTCAGACGCTTACCTGACTGAGCCACCCAGGTGCCCCTAGACATTTTTCTTAAATAAATGTTCCTTGGATTGGTGCAAGCCTTTGGTTAATTTCAGAGTTATGGAAAAAGTTCATCTTAACAATATTTTGCCAATATTCTCATTGCTTTATGGAGTTATCAGTTTCCAGAGGTCTTTATCATTGACACTGATGCCCAGGCTGTTTTACACTTTATTTTATTTTTAATTTAAAAAATTTTTATCTGCAGCATATGTTTTTAAAATGTTTTAAATTCACAAAAGTTTATAAAGTTATTTGAATTTAAAGAAGAGCATTTTTAATTTACACTCCCCTCTATAAATTCTGGGAATTAGGACTCTTCTGCTTATCCACTATAACCTTTAAAGTTCTTTCCTTGCTGCAAAAGAACTGAGAAGCTTCTGGGAATATTTTTCTCCTTTTGACCATTTTCTCTTCCACTAGAATGTTAACTCATCTCTCCTTTATCCTTGTATTTCTCAGCTATTAGATATACTAATAAGTAATATTTCTGAAGCAAAATATTCTGGCCTGTGTGTACATCTGTGATATCTTTCTGAAGGGCCAGCTAGATTAGAACTCTCCTTGTTCATAGAATTCGGACAGCTCTATGTCGCCATCTCCCTAACCTTTGATGTGTCTCCTAGTCAATGAGGACAGTGAAGAAGAAGATGACTGTGGGCTGATGCCCAGTGTGGAGGAAATCCCTGAGGAAGTGGCCTCCTTGACCATGAAGAGAGAGAACAGCCTTCATCGGACACTTAGTCGCAGGTTGGTCATCTATTCAGCTAGCAGCCCTCATCACTTCCGTATTTCCACCTGATCATTCTCTTTTTCTCTGTGGGCTTTTCCTGAGGGAGTAGACACCAGGAACTCTCCCAGCTCTTTGTTTCTTTCTATGGAGAGGAAGGGTGGGGTGGGGTGTTTCCCCACAACCATCTATTCTGAAATGCACTTTGATGTTAGCAGAGGACTGTGACCTCTGCTTGCAAGAAGACCCTCGGGATGCATCTGCGTCCTCAAGAATGCTTTCCTCCTCTCTCTTTCTCAGTTCTAGGTCCAGTAGCAGGCCCCGGAAATCCCTAAAAAACTCTTTGAAAACTCGGAATGTGAATACCCTGAAGGAGGAGAAAGAACTAGTAAAAGGACAAAAACTAATTAAGAAGGAATCCATACAAACTGGAAAGGTGAACCCACAAGAAAAAGTACCATTTGAGGCGATCTAAGGCTTAGGATCTGAACATTTTAAAGTTTGGTGACTTGAATACATATCTACAGGCGGGATGTGTCTCATGTGCTTTGCAAATCTTTAAATTCATCATGGAAATGTTAGTAGAGGCTTTAGGCTTTCTGTCAAATCCTATTTCCATGAATGACAGGTTTCCTGTGAATATCCTCCTACCGCATTGCAAGAGTAATTCCATTCTGATATGTGGAGAGGCGCAACAAAACTGCTTTGAGATGCAATTCTTGGAGCCAGAGAATACTAATAAGTCGATCTGAGAGCACACAATTCAAATTAATAAAACTTAAAAACAAGGTCTTGAGTTAAAGGCCTTAATTTAAATTCAGATTACTAAAAACAAGTTCCAAGGTCTGCAGTATATCCTCCAACCCACTCTGTTGTGTCTGTGTTGTTGTAAAGATAGAGTGGGATGACATCTTTCTCTTAATTGTATCTAGAAGATCATTAATAATGTGATGTTATTAACCCCACACTGTATTTCAGCATCAATTATTATCCTGGCCCAATGCAGAAATCGTGACCACAGATTACCAAATTTTGCTACCTGAAATCCACTTTTCCAGGGGACTCCACTCCCCCCTTGTGATTGGTATTCTAGGTAACTACTCACCAAGAGTCATTAGGATTTCTAATACTGAGGGTGGGTGCTTTTCAGGTGAAATTGGCCATCTACCTGAAATACCTGCAAGCCATGGGATGGTGTTTGATACTCTTCATCATCGGTGCCTATGTGACCAATTCTGTGGCTTTTATTGGATCCAACCTCTGGCTCAGTGCTTGGACCAATGACTCTAAAACCTATAATGGCACTAACTATCCAGCCTCTCAGAGGGACCTGAGAGTTGGTGTCTATGGAGCTCTGGGATTAGTACAAGGTATGTCTCATGGCTATGACAGCCATCTCTTACAGAATCTGCCTGGTCTATGTACTTTGTCTTGACTCAGGGAAAAAATTGCCATCATGTTCTTGGCACAAGTCTTCAGGGATCCCTGTGCATAATACTGACTAAACTGGTTTCATTTTTAGGTGTGTTTGTGCTCCTAGCAAATCTTTGCAGTGCCTATGCTTCCACTCACGCATCAAACATCCTTCATGGGCAAGTGCTAAACAATATCCTTCGAGCACCCATGAGTTTTTTTGACACAACACCCACAGGCCGGATCGTGAACAGGTTTGCTGGTGTAAGTATCTAAAGGGCTGTATGATGTTGTGTTTTTATGCTGAGGATCTTTCCACTGCTAACAGCGAAAGAATTCTCCTATCCCCCTAGGCAACACTATGCAGTTATAGTTCTTTTGTTCATTTAGCCTGCAAATATTTATTGAGTACCTTGTGTGAGGCCCCAAGGATCTTGGGGATACAGAGATGAAAGGCTCTGGCCGTTTAAGAGCTCACTAGTGAGGGAGACAGCCAAGGAAATAAAGGAGTATGACAGGTTACAATAAAACCAATAACATGTGTATATAGTGGTGTTCTGGGGGTACAAAACAGTGACAGAACAAAGAGGTACCAGCTCAGCCTGGGTGACAAAGTGGGAAATGTCAGAAAACATGAGACTTAAGTCATAAAAGGAACTTAGCCAGGGAGATATGGTGGGGGGAGGGAGGGTTGGCAGAAGAAAAATGAGGATTATCTTGCAGAGGGAAAAACACATGTAAAAGCATCACTGGCCACGATGGTGAATAAAAAAGAGAAAGCTGAATAACCCTTCGCTTGGTCTCTGCTCCATTCCTATGCTATCTTTGGTACTTTAAGATAAGTAAATGAAGTCTGGAAAAGAGACACCTATAATTTTAATAAGGTTCTAAAACATTATTTCCATGTACTGTAGAGCCTGGAACCCTTAGCATTCATTTATTCAACGGCATTTATCGAGCACCCGATACGAGCCAAGGACAGTACGAGGTGCTGGAATGCTTAATAAATGATAAGATCATAGATGGTTATCTTCCAAGGGCCAAACCGAAGTCATGATTCTTAATAC
This sequence comes from Cryptoprocta ferox, assembly GCA_028646485.1. NCBI lineage: Eukaryota > Metazoa > Chordata > Mammalia > Carnivora > Eupleridae > Cryptoprocta > Cryptoprocta ferox. Next base: position 54,556,270 of record CM053561.1, read on the forward strand.
ATTTGAGATGGAAATTTTACAAACAGAGGCAGAAACTAAGTAATTCTGAGTAATAGTCAACTGTCATCAGCACACTTTTAGTCGTCTTGTTTATAGAAAAGGGAGCACATTTTTCTAAATGTCTGAGCAGCTTTGGACGCTTATCTTTTTGGCCTTGGAACAGATATAAAGGCCAGACCTCAGCTAGATTCTGGGGACATCGTGGCTGCTTTAAAAGTGGGCCAGTTGACTGGTCTCCATTTATCACTTTCCTCTGGGACAAATACGGTGAGCATGTTATTGGAGACAACTTTAGTGGGTTTTCTGCTCTTTAATAGAACCTTAAAAAGCATACTATTTTGTTAGGTTAAGTTAGTTATGTTAGTGTTTTAGTTATTTTTAATGTTTATTTTTGAGGCGAGAGAGAGTGTGTGTGTGTGAGCGGGAGGGGGGGCGGGCAGAGAGAGAAGGAGACAGAATCCAAAGCAGGGTCCAGGCTCTGAGCTGTCAGCACAGAGCCTGATATGGGGCTAGAACCCATGAGCCATGAGACCATGACCTGAGCTGAAGTCAGGACACTTAACCAACTGAGCTGCCCAGGTCCCCCTATTTTCTCTTATTTTATAATAGGATCCATGCCCAACGTAGGGCTTGAACTCACAACCCTGAGATCAAGAGTCCCATGCTCTACTGACCGAATCAGCCAGGTACCACAAAGAGCATGCAATTTTATTTTATTTAAAAAAATTTTTAACATTTGAGAGACAGAGCATGAGCAGGGGAGGGGCAGAGAGACAAGGAGAGACAGAACCTGAAAGCAGGCTCCAGGCTCTGAGCGGTCAGCACAGAGCCCAATGTGGGGCTCAAACTCATGAACCACAAGATCATGACCTGAGCCGAAGTTGGATGCTTAACCGACTGAGCCACCCAGGCACCCTGGGCATTCAATTTTAGATGGGGAGATTTCTCACAGGAATTTTGCAAAGATTGCACACTTTTTTCTGACATGTGTGTGTATGTATATATATATATATATATATATATATATATACATACATATAAAACATGGAATGCTTGTTATGTGCCAGGTTAATTATATATAATTAATCTTCTGGAAAAGAATGCAGAGATCTTATTGTGAGTTAGTTAGGCAACTGTCATATTTTGCTAACTGCTTTTGCATGAAGAAGGAAACTGCCATTGACCATATGGTGAGTTTTGTGGGGGAAGGAGGCTCCCATCTATAAAGGAGAATTTGATTTGGAGTCCTCTGGAATAGATGGCTGAGCCCTTAAGAAGAGGTGAAGGGAGGGGATGGAAGAATGAAAGCTGGAGAATCTATGCCAGTAAAGGACAAAAGTAATCTACATAGAACCAATAGCTGGTAAGGATTTCTTTTTTTCTGCCAATCCTGGACATGTAGTTATGTGTATTCTGATAGGACTTTGAGAAGGTAAATTAGATTCAGTCATTCAGGACTCTTGGGAAACTATTATCCCTTACCCAGTTTGGGACACTCCAGAGATAATTTGAACTCACCTTGCTACCCACATATTACTAATCCTAAAATCCATAAAATCTAAGAAATATAGGTAAGGGAAGCCCAAAGTATAAGTCAGACTTCCTGTGTATACTAACCCATTATCCATCCGTCCATCCATCTATCCATTTGTTCATTTATTCAACATGACATGAAGGCAATATGTCAGTAAGACCCATTTGTCACCTCTGGGTTACTTGGTTAGAACACTGGCCAGGTGAGGGTCACATTACACCTCCACCTCTCTCTCCCCATGAAGCTCTATGCTCAGCAGAGAAAACAGCTTCCCAGGTAGATGATGATTCTTCAGTCAAGGATGGGTAACAAGGCTTGTTGACAGGAAGCTTCAAACAGATGGAATGCTTGTTATGTGCCAGGTTCTATTCTAGGTACTGAATGGAATTAGGACCTGTGTAAAGTCAGATTAATTGAATTGGCTCAGTTATAGGAGGATTTACCTGTAAGGCTCTAGTAGCTTACAATGATTATGAATGGTTTAATAAATTTGACAAATGAGAATTTCACTGAGAAGAGTGGAAACCTTTACCAAGTCTGTTGAAAAAGGTGAAGGGTGACTGCCATATCTGTTTGGAGGGATTTAGAAAGATGAAGGCATTATAGAAGTAAGATTGGTTATTGGGATGAGAACAGTGTATTGCAAATGAATCTCATGAAATGAGTAAATAAAGGAGTCACGGGGAAGCCAGAATCCAACAAATCCCCTGCTGGAATCAGGAAGATGGAAGATGGCCTAGTAATCCATTCACATAGCATTCTTCTAATTATGTGTTCCTAGGATATCTCCACAGTGGACGACACCCTCCCCTTGTCCCTGCGAAGCTGGATGCTGTGCTTCCTGGGAATCATCAGCACCCTTGTCATGATCTGCACAGCCACTCCCATCTTTGTCATCGTCATTATTCCCCTTGGCATCATTTATACATCTGTGCAGGTAGGTTCAGAAAGACCTAGGTGTCCTTTCCTCTCTACTTACAAAAGCCCAGGCTCCATCCTAAGAATCTTCTCTTTTGTTTAGTGCTAGTCATTCAGTCCTCTCTAGCATCTTTGTCGCCTAGTCCCATATTGACATACCGAGGCACCCACAGGCCACTGGAGATGAAGTGTCAACACCAACTGGCGTGTAGTTCACAGCAGATCTCACCTTAGCTGCTGCTTTCCCCCAACCCTCAACTAAAGACGTATGTGGGGGCAGATTTATGTTTGGACCTAAGACTACTTCGAGGTTGGCTCTGGACAGCCTGGAAGTCTGTATGATCCCCCATAATGGATAGGTTGCTTCTAGCAGAGTTGTGCTATGGCCGCTTTCTTGATTGGCTTAGGCTTATCTGTTGGGAGATAAGCTAGGTCTCTATTCAGGGCAATTCTAGTTTCACATGGGTGAAACTAGAATTTCTAGTCTATGGATGACTTAGACTCAATGCCAATATGTTCTTGAGGCAACAGATAGCTTGAAAGTCAAGTGGAGCAAGTGGAAGGGACTCCATGCCCATATTAAAAATTGATGAAGGAAAGCAAGCTGTGGAGAGAATTCTTTGGAAGGAACTGTTCACCTTGAGAAAACAATTCTGAAAAATTTGCAGTCAAGTGCAGCCTTGTGGCTCATGGTAAGGTGACAACCCCTGGTATTTGTGTTAAGTTCCTCAGGTACATTGTTATCTCAATAACAGCCTCTTGGCCATTAATGATAAGCCAAGAGTAAGAAGAAGGATATTTGAGGAAACTTCTAGGTATAATGTTTTGAATTCAGACTCTCAAATGCCCAGCTCTTTCCTAGTCTCAACAAATCCTCACAGATTCTAGTAGTACCATGGAACTGCATTCCACTAAATCTCCTCCTTCAGTTTTGTGTCTCAAGGTCTGTCTGCACATATAGTTCTAGTTTTTAGACCCTCAACATTCCACATATTTCCAAAACAACCTTCATACACCATTGAAGCACAGTTTGGTCACTTACCTGTTCAATTTTTATCTAATCCTCTATTTCCTGCCCATTTCCGTTTTCACACCCCTTGGGTCCCAGCTGTAATTTATAAAATCCCTTTGGAGATAGTTTTTGCAGCTACTACAAAAACTGTCGCTTGGACAATATATGCAGATTCTTTGGGAGAATATGGATCAGGCTTACTAAATTTCTGAAGTGGTATATTCTCCTCACTTTCATCCTCCTCTGTTCCCCACCAACATCTTCCTGGGCCTCTCTCATCATTCCCCTAACCAGATGTGAGCCTAGAGTCTTCTGTCCTGTTCAGATATGGGCTGTGGCCAGGTGAAGAATGCTGCGTCATGGCCACAGAGGAAGAGGTATTGCATATGCGATGTGATTGTGACTGACTCTTTACTTTTGGGGTCCAGATGTTTTATGTGGCTACTTCCCGCCAGCTGAAACGTCTGGACTCTGTCACCAGGTCCCCAATCTACTCTCACTTCAGTGAGACTGTGTCAGGTTTATCTATCATTCGTGCCTTTGAGCATCAGCAGCGATTTCTAAAACATAATGAGGTGGGGATTGATACCAACCAGAAATGCGTCTTCTCCTGGATTGTTTCCAACAGGTGAGTCTGCCCCTGGGTATTTGCCCAAATAGATGCTTTAGGATTCTGTATGTTTGACCTTAGCTATGGGAGGGCAGGTGTAGCCAGTGATGTGAGTTTCACTGTGGCCAAACATGCCTGTTGTGTAAGTAGAACAAAGTATGAGGTTTGGAGTCAGAGCCTGGGTCCTTGTGCCTAATCTACTTGCCAAGTTGGGTAAAACGTCTTGATCTTTCTAAGGAAAATCTCATTTTTGGTTTGTTTTTACAGCAGTTAGAACACAACCTATATCATAAGGCTATAGTGAAAGTCCAAAGACATCTATGAGCATTTGGTATTCCAGCAACTAAAGCAGTGCTGGGTGAATTGGATATGCGTAGTTGGCCTCCCTGAGAGTGGATGTGAGATTCTCCATAGGCAGTACACGCTTGTCGGGTGGCAAGCCAAGATTGGAGGGAAGAGACTATGGAATGTTTAGGTAAAACCAGTGATGACAGAACTGGAAAGCTCATATCCTAGGAGGTGAATCCCTGAGTAGGGCGAGCATCCTTCATTTCTGCAGCATCATTAGACCCTGGCAAGAAGGGATATGTCCTTGGAGGCCTTTGTCAGGAAGTGACCATTCTTGAGTGGCTTCCACATTCTCTTGAACCATAAAGGGCAGGCTAATGATGCTCAGTATTGTCTGAAACATGGAGAGGTCAGGACTCTGATTGTGAAGAGACTTTATTTCTTAGATACTTTCCAAGGAGGACACCGGCATGTAAGTCAATCCTATTTAGACCCCCATTGTAAAATATGTATCATATTTGTTTGTACACATGCTAGAGTTATTTGTGCTAACTTGAATTCATTTTATTTGGGAAAGTCAAATTTTATGAATGATGTCTATATATTATTCAGTTCTCTATAAAGTTCCAACATAGCACTCTGTGATCCATTTGCACCTCCACCTCCAGCTTCTTTACCTTTTTAAAATCATGAAATCAGGGTACATGGAACCTTAGTGCGGTGCTTACTTTCTTACCTTACAGATGGATTCTCTATGGCACTGCCCAATCCCTATTCTCTATTGCCTTGCCTAATCAAAAGAAATCACTTAAACATTTATTAAAAATATAAATTCCTGGGGCACCTGGGTGGCTCAGTCAGTTGAGCATCTGACTCTTGATTTCAGCTCAGGTCATGGTTTTGGCTCAGGTCATGATTTCATGGTTCGTGGGTCAGGGTCTGCTCTAACAGAGCATAGCCTGCTTGGGATTTTGTCCCTCTCTCTGTCCCTCCCCAATGTACGTATGTACACACACACACACACTCTCTCTCTCTAAACAAACAAAAAGAAAAAAATACAGATGCCTGGTGGGCTCAGTCCTTGATCTTGGTGTCATGAGTTTGCGCCCCACATTGGGGGTAGAATTTACTTAAAAATATGATACGGATTCCTGAAGTCTGCCCTAGGCTCTCTGAACAAGAATCTCTTGGGGGTTAGAGTCCAGGATTTTTTTTTTAGCATAAATTTGTGTACTTTTAACTATTACCTCAGACAGTTCTTATAATTTGGCAAGTATGGGAGACCCTGAATCACAGGATTCCCTTAGGGTAGCAAACTCCTCTAGTACCTTTAAAATGCAATTTATTTTCTAAAATCTAATTTAAAAGATTTTAGGAACACATGGTATAGTCAAATTGAGGCTTCTCATGAGAACACAGCCCTACCAACTCAATCTGTCTGAGAATGTTCCATGAACACCTAGGTTCCTGGTTAGGGCAAGGAGGTGAAGATCAGTAACACCTTTCTCTCTGGTTCTGTTGGCCTACAGGTGGCTTGCAATCCGTCTGGAGCTGGTTGGGAACCTGGTTGTCTTCTTTGCATCCCTGATGATGGTTATTTATAGAGCTACACTAAGTGGAGACACTGTGGGCTTTGTTCTGTCCAATGCACTTAATGTGAGTCTTAAGATTGGGAGTTTGGTTAAATTAATGCCCTTATTCTTAAATTGAGTCTAGAGTCTACCATGGAGTTTGTGCTCTTGGATTCCTTTGTAGATCCAGAAGGGAGTAGGGAAGACTGAGATTCAAACCCTGGCTCTATCTCTTACTAATTGTGTAGCCTTTAGACATGCCCCTTACCCTAAGCAGGAATCACTGTCATCTGGAAAAAGAAAAACTTTGTTGCCCTTGAGAGTTAAGAAAGCAGTTTGACACGAAGCAATCTAATAGTTCCCCATCTCTTTGCTTGATTCTAGTCAAAAGAGAATAAATGAGTTTCTTTTCCATAAGGTAGTAGTAACTAGAAAGTCTTGACTATCTTATGTTTTTCTTAAGTCACAGAATAGAGTTAATTCTAATAAAGAACACAGTCCAATAAAAAGATATGCATCCCCATACATGTTAGACATTATTTCCTAGTGCCCAAGACTATGTCTGGCACCACAATAAATAGTCACTAAATGACACATTTGGTGAGTCATCTGGCCATCCTTCATGGTATCTCTTGTAACTAATATGTGGGAGGTTTACATAGCTACCAGCCAGCTCTGTGTGGTGCTGTGTTCATTAGGAGTTAATATAGGCCCAAGGCAATCGTGGCAGAGCACCCAAAAGGACTCTGTTGCTCATCAGAGTTACTGGACTGACCTTATGGTTTGACTAATTGAGTTGGTTTCTGAACCTGAGATGATTTTCTGTAGATTACACAAACCCTGAACTGGCTAGTGAGGATGACGTCAGAAATAGAGACCAACATTGTGGCTGTTGAACGAATACATGAGTACATCAAAGTGGAAAATGAGGTAAGGAGAAATTAGAAGAACCCAGGGACAAGCCAAAAAAAAAAAAGTTTCCTTCAAGAGTATCTTTACCCTGTCTAGAGATTCCACGTGAAGTCATAAAGTTTCTCCTAAAATTCAACCCAATTTCTTTTCTTTTCTTTTTTGGAAGCAATAGTTCTTTTTTTTTTTTTTTTAATTTTTAATTTATTTTTTTAACTTTATAGTTTATTGTCAGGTTGGTTTCCATATAACACCCAGTGCTCTTCCCCACAAGTGACCTCCACCAAGACCATCACCCCGCTTCCCCTTTCCCCCTCTCCCTTCCACCCTCAGTTTGTTTTCAGTATTCAAGAGTCTCTCGCGCTTTGTCTCCCTCCCTCTCCCTAACTCTTTTTCTTCCTTCCCCTCCCATTGTCCTCTGTTAGGTTTCTCCTGTTAGACCTATGAATGAAAACATATCAACCCAATTTCTTGAAACTTAGAATAGGAAATGGTTTGGGGCGGGGGTGGGGGGTGAGTGTCAAGGTCTTGGAATGCACCAAGTTAAATGGTGTCCTCATTCTGTAGCTCCACAGAGCAACCTTGAGGGATGGGGGTTCTTTAATTGGAAACTTCTGGGAGTTGCAGTCTAGTCAACACAGATGCCCACAGGTGGCTGGGATACTGCTATCCTTCTGCTCTGTGCCAGTAATCCTATGGGTACTATTCAGTGAATTGCCACCATGTAAAGCACTTCCCTTCCTCTCTCTTTGCCAGGCACCCTGGGTGACTGATAAGAGACCTCCCCCAGGTTGGCCCAGCAAAGGGGAGATCCAGTTTAACAACTACCAAGTACGGTACCGGCCTGAGCTGGATCTCATCCTGAAAGGGATCACTTGTGACATCAGGGCTATGGAGAAGGTAGGTGGAGCTGAAGAAAGGCCTGAGTGTGAGTCCTTGTGATCAGGACACAGTTGGACACAGAGCGGGAGAGCAGCCAGACTCTGCTTTCATCACTGGGGTGGAGGGATAGGGTCAAGGCACTTCTGCCCAAGGGAGGTATAAGGACACAGTGCCCACCCCTCCCAGGGCAAGATGTCAACAAGGGATCAAAGAGACTTACTGGGGCTGTAAGAGTTTTCTGCTGCGCCCTTCCCTGCCCCCCTGCCAGTATCCTCTTCTGTTGCTGATGTGGGATCTTGTCCTGGAAGGGCCATGACAGAAAACACCCCACCTGGGGAAGGAACTGGTGAGAAGAGCAGTGTGGAGGCGGTCTCTGCAGAGATAATGACTTAGTTCTCGGGTCTGAAAAGTCCTGCGCCTTCTCTCTGAGGACTTGGGGTCTGATGCAAAAATGTCAAAGAAAAAAGTCTAGGTAAGGATGCTGAGGTCCAGCCGATGAAGTTCTCAACTGATGTCAGGCCTGACCCTTCCCTTTTCCTCACTTCTAAACAAAGGTTTTTTAAAACGCTATAATGTCTAGTCATAATTACAACAACAGCTGTCGACGTGTACATTTCCCAGGGTCATTACAGTTCTGAGCAACCAACAGTTGAGAAGGGAGAATGAGAAGGCATCTTTTTCTGACATCTGGGCCCCTTTTCACCACCAAATATCAAAATCAGTTTAACATCTTAGAGATGAAGTAGCCAATCACTGCCCAGAATGTCCCAGGCTAAAATATTTTCCCCCCCGAAGAAGTACGCGGCAAACTAATGCACAAAGGAACTGTAATTACAGATTGGTGTGGTCGGCAGGACAGGAGCTGGGAAGTCATCCTTGACAAATGGCCTCTTCAGAGTCCTAGAGGCTGCAGGGGGCCAGATCGTCATTGATGGGGTAGATATTGCTTCCATTGGGCTCCACGACCTCCGAGAGAAACTGACCATCATCCCCCAGGTGAGCTCTAGAATTTACTCTGCACATGCAGCAGGGGACAGCTTTTTCTGCAGGAAACATATGCATCTTATTCTTGACGTATAGTCAGTTGGTGGTTTCATTTCTGCATTCTGCCCAAGATACCCTATGACACGTGGTCTTTAGAACTGATAAAAATGACTTTTGCATTTTGTGGTTAATATGCTTATGTGACTGCCAGCATCTAACCACTAGATGGCAGCAACACAACAGTCAAATTGAGCAAATGATTATTTAGCATTTCTGTAGCTCATCCTAGGTTCGCAAGACCTTTGCAATCAACATTAGCAGTTTTGCTGCTGAAGCTTGAAACCATTAAGCTTTATACTCCCCATTGGACATGGTTAAAAGATTGGGGAGGAAATTTGCTGTAGATTTTTGCCAGCAAGTGGAACGCTTAGTGCATCAGCAAAAAAAAAAGACTTCTTTGGCTTCCTCTCTGGGCCCTGCCAAATAAAGACCCAGGTATCACCCCCCCCACCCCCCACCAGCCGAGAAGCCTCCAAGGGAGTCCTTATTAGAACCATTCCTCCTCTGGTCTTCTAGACAAGTCCCCGGGGGTGGTTTTGGTTTGTCTGGTGTTCACTCAGTTTGAATCTTTTCTCCAGCTTAATAAATTCTTCTGTACTGTCCCTTCCTCTGACCACCCCTGACCCCTCCACACCATGAGTTTTCATGGAAATCAATAAATGAATCTTAAAATGAAAAACAAAACCAAAAACTCCTCTTAATCCTGTGGTGCCCCCCACCCCCCTAGTCTTCAGTGAGGAAACTTTGCAAAAGCTTGACCACTAACCAGCCTTGCGCCTCAGGCCAGTCCTAGCTGCTTTCTCCTGGCCACAAAACCCAAAAAACTGCTAGACCCTTTTTTTGTCATTACCCTCAATAGCCCCCTCATCCCTTAACTTGCAGGATCCCATCCTGTTCTCTGGAAGCCTGAGGATGAATCTAGATCCTTTTAACAGCTACTCAGATGAGGAGATTTGGAAGGCCCTGGAGCTGGCTCACCTCAAATCCTTTGTGGCTAGCCTGCAACTTGGATTGTCCCACCAGGTGACAGAGGCCGGTGACAACCTTAGGTAATATTTCATAACCCACTTCCCCCACAGGCACTGGGAGGATGTGAAGGGGACCCACTCCTTTGTTCCTTGCGGTAGGTAGTCCGTGGTATCACAGGATTACCTTTGGAATGGCAGGCAGGGCATGGACCGTTAGCAGATGAAGCCCAGGACGAAAGGGAGGCCTAGCAGCTCTGGCTTCCCTTGGAAACTTGTTACAAATGCACGCTCTGACTCTAGCCCTACTTACTAATCAGAATCTACATTTTTGCAAGATTCCAAGGAATCTGTGTGTACATTACAGCTTGAGAAGCACAGACTAAGAGTACTGATTCCTAACTAGGCTACACGCTAGAATCACTTGGGAACATTTTTTTAAAATCCCAATGCCCAGGCTGTACCCCAGACCAGTTGAGTCAGGAGCTCAGGTGACTTCAGTGTATAGCCCCAGGGAATACTTGTAAGCTTTAGTATAGAATGCCATCGTGTTTAATCGTCAGCAACAGATCTAGGAACTAGCAGGACTTAAGTAGGTCTTTAGGCCTATGGAAAAGACCATTCAGTCCACAAATATGCATTGATTGTGTACAAGGTAATGTCATGTAGTGGATACGCAGACATGAGGGGCCGTGCGGGTCCCTCTGGCCCGATGTGACACGGGGGCCTTGACACTTCTGGTTTATGAGAACAAAAAATCCTACCATCCTTCTCTGTCCTTGCTGGGAGACACCTACCCGGCATCACCAGGGCCTTGATTTCAGACCTGGGTTGAAACTTACATTTCTCCGGTGAGTGATGGGAGAGCGATCATTTGCAAAGAGAGACAGCAGCTGAACACCAGACTGGCGCCTCAGTAACAGCCTGTTACGGTGAAGCCCGACTGAGCCAGGCAGGAGTTTGGTACAACTTAAGTACAGTTTTGCAGTGTCTCTGTTCTTACATTACAGAGAAAAACTGGAAGTTCATCTTGGGTGACTCCTCATCTCCTGCAGAAATTTTCTTAAAGAAATTACCGAACTTTAGTCTAGTCGCCCTCTGTTTAATACGTTCCCTAATGGCCACAGCAGGAAACAGCAATTAGCGAATTCTTGAGTATTTCCTCCACATCATTTCCCAAAGCTTCTTTATGTAAGTAAGAGGTCCAGCCTTCATTACTGGCTTTTAGCAAATTAAAGCGATTTGCATTTTACTAGCATATTCGAATTCCACATACATTGCATCTCACACCAAGACATCGTGTTCATTAGAGAGCTATGTCTCTAATCAAGGCAGAAGGCCTTGAACAAATAATTAGCCTTGAGACTAGAATTACACATTAAAATAATGAATGGGTTTGCTAAGGCCACTAAGAAAAGCCACTGGGGCTTTCTGATGCAGTGTCACCCTATATTCATGGTGTCAGGTCAGATATTGCTGCCGTGAACTCGGTGGCATCCTTTCTTATTTTGGAATTGCTGTTGAAGTGCTGGGCTATCACTGTAGTGAGGCAAAGAACTGTTCCCTGGCTAGGCTTTTCCAAACTCATAAAACATGAAGATTGCCTGGGGCGCTTATTAAAAATCCAGGTTTCTAGGCTCCTCCCCATTCTGCTTGACAAGATGGGGACCCAGAAATATGAATTTTAAAATTAAGTACCTGTGGCAGGTCTTCTAATGGAGAAAGTTTGGAAAACGTGGTTTTTGCCTCTTCCGTTAGGTGTTCATTCTGGAGGAATTTAGGAGTAGGGGTTCTGAAAGCCTGATCTGGAACATGAAAAGTGCACATGCATGTGTACACACACCCGTTCCACATTACACCTTGGTCCTGAGGGGCTAATGCTTGGTTTGTTCCATCGGCCGCAGCATAGGGCAGAGGCAGCTGTTGTGCCTGGCCAGGGCCCTGCTTCGGAAATCCAAGATTCTGATCATGGATGAGGCCACTGCTGCCGTGGATATAGAGACTGATCACCTCATCCAGATGACCATCCAAAAGGAGTTCTCCCACTGCACGACTATCACCATTGCTCACAGGCTCCACACCATCATGGATAGTGACAGGTGAGTGTGGGTGAGAGCTGGACAGACCCTTGAAAAACAGTAAACACATTAGCCATAAGATATCTTCCAGCCAAAGATTCCGAGAGTTCAAGTAATGGGTCCAAAATTCTACATCAAGCTAATGAAAGCCAACAGGGTTAAGGGAACGGTCTTGAGGGTATAATGGATGTTAGTAAATTAACTGAGTGTGGGAGGTGGAGGCTAAGCCACGAGAGACAGACGTTAAACACAGAAGTTTTCTGCTTCTTCCAACCCTGACATCTTACATTAAAAATGGGGGTAATGTCCATAATCTGTTTGGCGAGAACGGTCTCCCTCCAACAATGTAGAACTTAAAAAAAACTTACATAAATGGATTTATACTGTATATATTCTTCCACTTGATTCTTTGGGATTCTCTCTGGAATCCACCCGGGGTAAACGCAGACAGCCATCGCTCACTCATTCTCATTGCTTTGTCGCCCTGAATATACGACTTAGTACTGTAAATGCCAAGATTTGAGATGTTGCTAAGACCTTTCTGTCTCCTTTGTTTCAGGATAATGGTCCTAGACAATGGGAAGATTGTAGAGTTTGGCACCCCTGACGAACTGCTGAAAAATTCTGGCCCGTTCTATTTGATGGCCAAAGAAGCTGGCATTGAAAATCTGAACAGCACATCATTCTGACAGTAGGTGCCATGGGCTGGAAAAGGATGGATTATCCCATATTTTTTACGAATGCTATCACACAGAAGTATGTGAAATGTATCTTTTAAAGAAGGCTACTACCAGCTCCGGCAGACCCCCCCTTTTGTGAACCCACTTTGATTATCTCTCCTTCCTACTTCCTTTCCCAGAGAGAACTACTATCCTGAATTTTGTGATAATAATATCCTCCTGCCTTTCATTTTAGTTTTACTAGTTGGTATGTATCCTTAAGGAATACTTTTTAATTTATATAAATGGCCTCACTCATACTTGACATATTCTATCACTTTTGTTCAGTTTTATTTTTGAGATTCATGCATGTTGATGCACATAGTGAGGCTGGTTCTTTCTCGCTGCTCTGTAGTATGGCAGTGTGTGAATGACACCGTGTATCCATTAAAAATTTTTTTTATTAAAAAAATTTTTTTAATGTTTCACTTATTTTCGAGAGGGAGACACTGAATCTGAAGCAGGCTCCAAGCTGTCAGCACACAGCCCGATGCGGAGTTTGAATTCACAAACCTGTGCGATCACGATCTGAGCCGCAGTTGGATGCTTAAGTGACTGAGCCACCCAGGTGCCCCAACAGTGTATCCATTTTAATGTTGGTCAGTAGGGTTATTCCTAGGGTTCTCCCACCCCCTTATTATGAATATGGTATATTACTCCTAAGAGTTTCTTTAGGATATAATATAGGTATGGGGGTATGCACATGTTTACATGCATACACTAGGTAATGTCAATTTAAAACCCCTTTTGTCAATCTGAGTATGAATTATTGGTATCTCCTTGGTTACTAGTAAGGTTTCAATAGGAGGTTTCTGTTTGTTCTTATTCATGACATTTCATTTCGTTGTATCCCTTGTGAACTTTTGCTGTAAGCTGCTCATTTTATTGGTAGATATTCTTTGAGGGCTGAGTGGAATCTGAGCTCTCCTAAACAGAACTGGGAAAGCTTCTGCCTGTCACTTGGGGGCATTACCCAGAACCAATCTGAATTAAATTCTCCACTAGGCGCTTCAAACCATACAGTTAGTGTGACTTCAGACCGCAATCCTGCACAAGGACCAAACGCATGATTTACAAATTCTGAAGGGAAAGTCCTTCCCTTGACCTAGTGTCAGGTTGGGAACCGACACGTTGCCTTGGTGACTCCTTCTGCATGGTGGGGTTTATTCCTCATTTACTTGTACACTGTTGGGTCCAGGTTTATCAGAGGGCCTCCTGTTATGGGCTTTGGCATCTTGTATTACCAACAAAGGTCAAAGTCTTCAACCCTTCCTTCTAGATTTTTTTGTGTCAAATTACTTGGGGGTCAGTATATCCTTTACTTCCATTTAGTGATGAAATAATATATAAAATCTCATTTGTTCATTTTAGCTGTTGAGTGAGATGCTCAGAGCCTAGAAGTGCCTGCAGGAAGAGAATAGTAGCTGCAAGGCTGGATGCAGAAGGGATTATTTCCTATTTTTCCCATCAGCAGCGCCCCAAGCAATGGTGTCTGCAGTGGCAGCACTGACTGCACTTTGTCCAGTACTCCTGGAACCGGTGTCCTTGGAGACACTGGCAGCTCACCCTCCCAGAAGTTGGGGTTTTGGCTCTGGGGTGGGGGGCACCTCCTCTGATTAGAAGTCTGTCCCAGCAGGCACAGCTATTCTCCAGAGGTAGCAGTGGAGGGGTCCCAGGACCGGGGTCCAGTGAGGTTGAGCATCATTCCTGACTTCAAAGACTCCAATCTGGCTTTCTTCCTCTCCCGGATAGTCAGTGAGCTACCTGCTGATGTGAAAACTCCCTTTCTGCTCAGGTTTACCAGAGCTGGGGACTGTTGTTTACAACTAAAAATACTCTCCAGCTAATTTATTACTACGTTTTATCACTTTGTCACACAATTTTCTGTTTCAGTCTCCATACGTTGTGAGCCTCTTGAAAACAGGAACTATTGGGGCGCCTGGGTGGCTCGTCGGTTAAGCGTCCGGCTTCAGCTCAGGTCATGATCTCACGGTCCGTGGGTTTGAGCCCCGCGTCGGGCTCTGTGCTGACAGCCAGCTCAGAGCCTGAAGCCTGCTTCAGATTCTGTATCTTCCTCTCTCTCTGACCCTGCTCGCGCTCTGTCTCTCAAAAAATAAATTTAAAAAAACAAAACAAACAAAAAAAAACAGGAACTATTTTTTTTTATATCTCCAGGCACTAGACTAGAGCAAGTGAACACACATTTTTTCCAATGCTCAAAATCTTTATATAGATTTAAAAAAACACAATGGGAAAGATGTGTGCTAACAATGCAGCAGTAGGGAAAGAAAAGTAACTCCACATGATACATTGGCACACACAGAATAAACCAATCAAACCTCAAGTTTTTGCAGGCTAGTTTTGTACAAATGCCTTTCGAAATACTCCCTGAAGAAATTTGTTCCATTTAGGTCATAGGACAAGAATGCATTCAATCACAAATGCACACTGATCATGACTTTGTTAATTTTTAAGTAAACACTATTGTATAAACATTGACAGTGAACAGAGCACTTATTTAGCTATAAGTGTGGAGTCTTCCAGACACTAACCTGTTTTTTAAAAGGCTTTATGTTGGGGCACCTGGGTGGCTCAGTCGGTTGGGCATCCAACTTCAGCTCTGGTCATGTTCTTGCAGTTTGTGAGTTTGAGCCCCATGTCGGGCTCTACGCTGACAATTCAGAGCCTGGAGCCTGCTTTGGATTCTGTGTCTCTTTCTGCCCCCACCCACCCTCTCTCTCTCAAAAAAAAAAAAAAAAGGAAGGACTTATCATGCAAATGGATGTGAAAAGAAAGCTGAGTAGCAATACTTACATCAGACAAAATAGAAGATATAACAATTAAAAATATTTATGCATCCAACATGGACATGGGAGTAAACAAACACATAAAGCGGTAAATAATAAAAGTAATTGATAGTAGTACAATAATAGTAGGGGACTTCAACACCCCACTGAAATCAATGGACAGATCACTCAACAGAAAATAACAAGGAAACTGGACCAGATGGATTTAACAGATATATTCAGAGCATTCCATCCTAAAACAGAACACACATTCTTCTCAAGTGCACATGGAACATTCTCCAGAATAGGTCACATATAAGGCCACAAACCAAGTCTCAACAAATTCAAAAAGATCAAAGTCATACCAGGCATCTTTTTTGACCACAACACTATGAAACTAGAAATTAACCACAAGAAAAAATCTGGAAGAAGCACAAATACATGGAAGTTAAATAACAGGATACTAAACAATGAATGGGTCAACCAAGAAATCAAAGAGGAAATTAAAAAACTACATGGAGATAAATGAAAATAAAACCATGGTCCAAGATCTTTGGGATACAGCAGAAGCTGTTTGAAAAAGGAGGTCTCTAGCAATATAAGCCTCCTTTAAGAAGAAAAATCTCAAAACAACCTAGCCTAACACCTAAAGTAACTAGAAGAAGAACAAACAAACCCCAATAGAAGGAAGGAATAATGATCAGAGCAGAAACAAATGGTATAGAAACAAACAAAAAAACACACAATAGAACATATCAATGAAATCAGGAGCTGGTTCTTTGAAAAGATTGATAAATCTTTAGTCAGACTCACCAAAAAAAAAAAAAAAAAAAAAAAGACTCAAACAAAATCAGAAATGAAAGAGGAGAAATAACCAACACCACAGAAATACAAAGGATTCTAAGAGAATATTATGAAAAATTGTATGCCAGCAAATTGAAGAGCCTAGAAGAACTGGATAAACTCCTAGCAACATATGACCTCCCAAAATTGAATGAGGAAAAAGAAAATATGAACTGATTACCAGCAATGAAATTGAATGAATAATAAAAAAAACTCCCAACAAACAAAAGCACAAGACCAGATGGCTTCACGAGTGAATTCTACCAAACATTTAAAGAACAGTTAATATCTAAACTATTCCAAAAAACAGAAGAGGAAGGAAAGCTTCCAAATTCATTCGATGAGGACAGCATTACCCTGATACTACAATCACATAAAGACACGATAAACAAGAAAGAAAAATACAGGCCCAAAACTCTGATGAATGTAGATGCAAAAATTCTCAACAGAATATTAGCAAACTGAATCCAACAATACATTCAAAAAATCATTCCCTACAATCAGGTAAGATTCAATATTCACAAATCAATCAATGTGATCCATCACATCAACAGAAGGATAAAAACCATAGGCTCATTTCAATAGATGGAGAAAAAACATTTGACAAAGCATAACAACCATCCATGATAAAAAACCTTCAACAAATAGAGTTAGAGGGAACATACCTCAACAAAATAAAGGCCATATATGGAAATCCCACAGCAGGGTGGTTTAGTTGAGTGTCCAACTCCTGATTTTGGCTCGGGTCATGATCTTACAGTTGTGAGATGGAGCCTCGCATTGGTCTCCACACTGGGAATGGAGCCTGCTTAAAATTTTCTCTCTCTCCTCCTCTGCTCCTCCCCTGCTCATGCTCTCTCTCTCTCTAAAATGAATGAATGAATGGAAAATCCACAGCAAACATCATACACATTGGGGAAAAACTGAGAGCTTTTCCCTTAAGGTCAGGAAGAAGGTAAGGACATCCACTCTTACCACTTTTATTCAACATAGTACTCGAAATCCTAGCCCCAACAATCAGACAAGAAAAAGGAATAAAAGGCATCCAAATTTGTAAGGAAGAAGGAAAACTTCCACTACTTGTAGATGACATGATATTATATAGAGAAAATCCTAAAGACTTCACAAAAACACTACTAGAACTTATAAATGAATTCAGAAAGGTTGAAGGATACAAAAATCAATATACAGAAATCTGTTGCATTTCTACACGCTAATGAAGTAGCAGAAAGAGAAATTAAAACAATTCTATTTATAATTGAACCAAAAATAATAAAACACTTAGGAATAAACTTAACAAAGAAGGTGAAAGACCTGTATGCTGTACACTATAAAACATGGATGAAATAAATTGAAGATGACACAAATGGAAAAAGATTCCATGCTCATGGATTGGAAGAAGAAATATTGTTAAAATGTCCATGCTACCAAAAGCAATATTTATAGATTTAATACAATCCTTATCAAAATACCAACAGCATTTTTCACAGATCTATAACAAATAATCCTAAAATTTGTGTAGAACCACAAAAGACCCTGAATAGTCAAAGCAATCTTGAAAAAGAACAAAACTGGAGGTATCACCCAGATTTCAAGATCTGCTACAAAGCTCTAGTGATCAAAATTGCATGGTACTGTCACAGAAATAGACACACAGATCAATGGAACAGAATAGGGAGACCAGAAATAAACCCACGATTATTTGCTCAATTAATCGTCAACAAAGGAGGAAAGAATAAACAATGGGAAAAAGTCTGTTCAACAAATGGGTGTTGGGAAAACTGAACCACTTACTCATACCATACACAAAAATAAATTCAAAATGAATTAAAGACCTAAATGTGAGATTTTTATGGAAAAATCCTAGAAGAGACCACAGGAAGTAATTTCTCTGACACAGGCTGTAGCAAAATTTTTCCAGGTGTGTCTCCTGAGGGAAGAGAGAAAAAGACTATAAACTATTGCTACTATACCAAAATAAAAAGCTTCTGCGCAGCAAAGAAAACCATCAACAAAACTAAAGACAACCAACTGAATGAGAGAAGATATCTGCATATAACATATCCAATAATGAGTTAGTATCCAAAATATATAAAGAACTTTTTACAACTCAACAATAAGAAAACCCAATAATCCAATTTAAAAATGGGCAGAAGACATATTAGACATTTCTCCAAAGAAGACAAACAGATGGTGAACAGACACATGAAAAGATGCTCAATATCAATCATTTGGGAAATGCAAATCAAAACCACAAGATCCACCTCATACCTGTTAGAATGGCTAAAATCAAAAACACAAGAAACAACAAACTGATGCGCAGCCACTGTGGAAAACAGTATGGAGGTTCCTCAAAAATTTAAAATTATTATATGATCCAGTATGATTCCACTACTGTGTATTTACTCAAAAAAATACAAAAAACACTAATTCAAAGTGACATATGCACCCCTATATTTACTGTCACATTACTTACAATAGCCAAATTATGGAAGCAGCCCAAGCGTCCATTGGCACGCGCGCGCGCGCGCACACACACACACACACACACAGGAATATTAACCATAAAAAAGAATGAAGTCTTACCATTTGCAATATGGTCGGAACTAGAGTGTATAAAGCTAAGTGAAATAAGTCAGAGACAGACAAATACCATATGATTTCATTCATAGATGGGATTCAAGAAACAAATGAACAAAGCAAAAAGGTATACAAAACAAGAAACAGACCCTGAACTATAAAGAACGGATGGTTACCAAAGGGGAGGTGGGTGGGGGGTTGGGTGAAATAGGTAAAGGAGATTAAAAAGTACACTTATCATGATGAGCACTGAGTAATGTACAGAATTACTGAATCACAACAATGTACACTTGAAACTATTATAACGCTGTATGTTAACTATACTGGAATAAAAAAAGGCTTTGTGATGTTTGAAGATATTAAAGTAAAAGATTGTAAAAATGCTTAAAAGAATTGGCTGTAAGAAGCACTCCATTTCCATAGAATTCCTTTTTACTTCATAAGCAGGCAATAGATTATGCTATAAAATTTAACTATGCAATGTAAAACTCACCTACTTAGGGAAGAAGTAGAAAAAAGAAAAAAAGGGATGTATGTAAGGCAGAATTTCTTTTAGGTAAAATGAACAAAAAAATAAAGTTTCAGGAAGGAAAGAAAAATTACTCAGGACTAGTTTTGTTCTTACTGAACCTAAAAAATGGACGAATATAAGAGCTCCTTTCTTCAACTCTAACAATCAAGGCCTTGGTCGCCATATTGGTTAGTCACCTTGGTCCTCACTGTGATAGCTTCTGATTATTCTTCATGATAACCACTGTCATAGATTTCATACCCACTTACCCTCTCCTTGGCTTCCACTCTGAATGATTGGCTCTGCTGGAGCAACAGTCTTTGGGACATTTGCTACATAAGCCCACAGCCACTCACTCTTCTCTGGGAAACAACTTTGTCAGAATTCATCTATAGAGATTGTCGAGTTATCCACTGGTTGTACCTCTAGACACAGATTTCTTTCCCAATACTGCTGCTAACAACTTTGCCTGCTGGCTCTTTTGTTGTTAGCACCTATATGCAGGAAAACTGTGATGTGATTTGTCAGGGTTTAACATTCTGGTATCATAAAGACACCTCCTAGCCCCATAGATATCTGCCTGGCTGATATTATTAGTTCCAATCTGTAAACCAATTACACTTTTGCTACCTCTTCATTTTCCTTCATCAAAAGGTCTAATTTTCCTGCATACCTAACTTCATTGTTAATGGTTGACCAAAATCCTTTTCTTTCAGCCAGACTTAAAGTAGGGGTATGGTTCAAGGGCCAAATATGGCTGGTTGTTTTTGTAAATGAAGATTTACTGGAACTACCATGTTCACTCATTTCTGTATTACCTATGCCTACTCTTGGCTTACAGTGGCAGAGTTGAGGAGTTGTGACCAACTGTATAAACTACAAAGCCTAGAATATTCACTACCTGGCCTTTACAGAAAACATTTGCTGACCCCTATTCCAGAATCACCAGTGTAGCCTGAACTGGATCATGTTTCCATTCCCAAAAAGATAATCTGCCTCAAAAATGTCATGTGATTTCATATCTATAGTAGACAGAATAATGGTCCCTAAAGATATGCACATCCTAATCCTCAAAACTCATGAGGATTTATTTACCTTACATATCAAAAGGGACTTTGCAGATGGGATTAAGGATACTGAGATGACCTTATCCACATGGGCCCAATGTAATCAAAAGGATCCCAAGAAGAGAGGCAGGAGGGCCACAGAAAGATGGTGTGAGGGCAGAGACACTGGAAGATGCTATGCTGCTGGCTTTAATGATAGAGAAAGGGGCCATAAGCCAATGCAGGCAGCCTCTAGAAGCTGGAAAAGGCAAGGAAACAGATTCTACCTTGGAACCTCTAGAAGCAACTGGCCCTATCGGCACTGTGACTCTAGCTGAGTGAGACTGATTTTGAATCCCGACCTCCAGAATTATAAGAAATTTGTGTTGCTTTGAGCCACAAACTGTGGTAATTTGTTATAGCAGCAACAGGAAACCAACACAATACCATGAGTCCAAGTAGCTCTGATGAAATTTCCAATATTCTCCAACTGAAGTTGGCTTAATGACAATTCATTGATCTTCAGTAAATCCTGTTTGAGTTTGCAGAAGACTACCCCATCCTTTCAGCCCTGATAAAAACAAGTTTCACTGTTCATGCCTGTCTCCTCTTCTATCACACTGCCAGGATCTTATTCAGCATCATCATTTTTGGAGGTAATCTTTTCTGGACCTCAGCTGAGAGGTCATGGGAAGGTCCTTTGTTAAAGTGAGTCACAGTGATAGCACAAGAGGCTATGACACATCAGCAGTCTCTCTCAGCTTCCCTGATCCTGGACCCGAGGAGTGGCCATGGAAAAGGTTTGGCGCTTGACTCCTCTTGGGTGTCTCAGGGGACAATGAGGCTTGGTGGTACACAGGCAGTGATTTGTGACATGGCCGAAGCCTCCAGATGTCCCTGATCTGATCTGCCGTGGAGTCCCATGCATCAGCCGGCTCCTAGTGTCTCCTGAACGAACACCCTGCCGCCGCCCGAACCAAATGCTCGCTCCCTCCCACCACACCACCAGAACTTACCTCTGGGAAAACACTGCATTGGCTCCTTTCTCTTTGAAGGTCACCTCTGAGTGGTGTGAGGGAACAGCTTGCAAGGTCTGCAATTTGTTGTTGAATACTCCCTTCTTGACACATGCAAAATACTAATACTGATCTTCAGTAACAATTTCAAGGAAATTCCAGTGGGCTGGGTGAGATAAAGCAAGGGCTCTCCTGTACCTAAGACAGGTGTAAGGGTAAAATCTTCATCAATGCAATGTATTAATAGGTCGAAAACTTTAAGACCCTGAGCTGTATGAGGATTTAGAATGACGTGTATATATCTTGCAGTTTCTTGGTCCTCGGCTCTAAACTGCAAGCAAAGCATCTGTGTCCTTCTAGGGCCTGTTTGTATTCCTGACCCTGAAACAAAACCCACATAAACAGAGTCCCAGCTGCACGACTAATTAAAACAGGGTGACACAAAATTCAATCCTTTTTAGAACCACGAACTCCTAGAGCTCACATTGCACAAAAATTTACACAGGTCATCTTATTTGGTTCTCACAACAGTTTTGAGAGGAAAGCCAGAAATTGAGACTTTATAGATGGCAATTCCCAGCACTGCTCCATTCTCCTAGGACTCATGGATGAAAGCACAACTGAAGAGCTTCCAGATGGGAAAGGGAGAAAATTCATGAGAGGAAGCAAGCAGCCAAACCGGATTGAGAGATTTTCTTCAGTAACATTTCCTTCTGTTGTGTCTGAAACATCTGACACCCTTTCCTCCCGTGGTTTTTGTAACTCTTACTCTTCTGACAGCCGAAATCCCCATTTACAAAAATTGCCTTCCCAAAAACCAAGGGCACGCTTTACACAGTTATGTTAGCCAACTTGACATCAAATTATATTTAAAAAAACAAAAAACAAAAAACAAAAACTGCCTTGATGGTTGGTTCTCAAACTTGGACGTGCGCACAAATCATGCAGGGCCTGCATTTCCAGCAGCTCCCAGGTTACAGTGATGGTGACGCCACTGGGCTGACAGCCACATTGGCAGAAGCCATCTAGTGTTTAGAACAAAAGACGTGTTTTCATAAACGTGTCCCCATCCCAATGACCTCCCTTTTGCCAGTGATTCCATCATTTCTTTAATTTCATATTCTTTATAGGATGCTTTTTCCCCACTCTCAAGCAATCTTCTGCCCAAAGCAGTTAACTTTTCTTCCCCACTATTACTTAGATTTTCTTGCCTTTGATCTGTCCTCCCTCCCAATCCTCCTGTAACATTCAGCTTTCCTAAAACAGGCAATCCATCTAAGAACTTCTAAGAGTTTCTTATTACCAGACTCATCAAATCTAAATTCCTTGACTTGGACCTCAAGGCCCTCCAATTTAGTACTATGTATCAGGCAGTGTTCTGGCATTCTCCGTGTACCAACTCATTCAATCCTTACAACAACCCGTGAGGTGGATAGTGTTACCATCTACTTTAGATGAGGGAGCCGAAGCAGGGGTTGGGTAAGTTGTCAAGGTCACAACACTCTTAAGTGTCTAAAGCCAGACAGTCCGGCTCCAGAACAAGGTGTAAAAACTCAGCTAGAGAACTCAAGTTTAAATCCAGGATTCACAAAAAAAACTTGATGTGTGACTTGGGGAAGCCACAATGTCACTAGATCTCATTTTCCTAGTCCATAAAATAAGAGGTGGCCCAGCTGATCTTAAGTTTCTGTACCAGAGTCTACCTACTCCATCACGTTTTCTATCCCTTAACAATATCCGGCAACTGCTTCACCCACACATTGTCCTCCCCTCCCGTCCCCAGCCCTGTCTGGCTGCTACTCCGAGCCTTGTTACTTAACCTCTAGTGCACCGCTTCCACTTCTGTAGTATCAGGAAGACACTTACCTCGTAGGGCTTCCAATTTAGCGACTTCAGCTCTTCCACTCGGCTAGGAGAAACACGCTTAAAACAAACAGGCAATCGCTTGCAGCGTGGGTGTCTTTTGAGGGTACAGTAATTCTGAACTTATGTTTGACAAAATGAGTTTTTGACTTGAATTTCTTCAGGTAGCCTCTCCCATCTTCCAGAACCTGGACATCATTTTGAATTGTCAAAGAGGTACCCTCAGAAACCTGATTAAGTTCAAGCTAAACATGGAAGGAAATCAAGAAAACATACTCATGGCCCTTAGAAATGCTTTTATTTATAAAATAACTACTTAAATATAAACATCTCTAAATATAAACACTATTCACAAGAGACTCGCGTTGCTGCCTTCGGACCGACCCACAGACACACAGGGCTAAGGGGTCCACAGGAGTCTCCCAATCCATCAGGAGTTTAAGGCCAAAGGTGCACTTGGAGGGGCAGGGGCTGGAGGAGTTCATTCCCTTAAGGTGGAATTCATAGTTTCTTGTTTCAAGGTAGGCTTCCTATCTGAGGCAGACCTTAAGAATAAGATCCTCCTCAAATAGAACTTTTAGGGGGAGATTCTTTGTGTGAGGAACAGCAAATATTTTCCTGAGGCCAGAGGGAGGTACGATCAGGCACTTTAGAATGTTTGGCTTAGACTACGGTCTCTGAAGCATGGAGGTTAGTGGTGAAACAGAAAATGCTTATTTCTAAGTCTAGGATAAGCTACCCCTGGGGCTGCTTATCCTAATTCATATAAGACACATGCATTATGCTTTCTGCATCTGCGGGTAGTAGCGTGAATGAACGAGAGAGGCATGTGGTCTTCCA
Source organism: Cryptoprocta ferox (assembly GCA_028646485.1). Classification (NCBI taxonomy): domain Eukaryota; kingdom Metazoa; phylum Chordata; class Mammalia; order Carnivora; family Eupleridae; genus Cryptoprocta; species Cryptoprocta ferox. The sequence goes on from CM053561.1 coordinate 54,580,285, forward strand.
CCAGGCCAGACTGGTTTCAGCTCCCTGTGGAACGAATCCTTTCCATGGGGTTGCTGGAGCCCTGAGCCTGTTCTCCTAGGAAGATCTATCAGTTATTGGGTTGCAGGTGAGGGGCCAGGAGAGATCACACATGGACTCGATAAAGCAGAGGTGGCTGTTCGAAAGGTGTAGATGACTATACACCTAAAAGGGAAGAGAACCTTTCAGATAAAGGTCGAAGGGAAATAAAGACCGTAAATGTTTTTTAAAAAGAGAAAACAACAGAATTTTGCAGAGCCCATTTCAAATGCAGTATTTGAAATAAATAAGAAAGAGATTACAGATGGCAGTATTTTAGGGGCTTGTAGGAATTAGGGGTGGGTGTGTACGTGTGAATGTGTGCTAAACACTGATGCTCTGAAACGCAGATTTGGTACAATCTCAACAAACTCCTTGCCACATGCAGAGGCACAGTCTAAAAGGGCTCCCGAGAATTCTCTTTATCCAAGTCAGTTTCCGGTCATTTGTTCGTGGAGCACAGGACCACCCCAAGCTCCACTGCTGTAGCACAGCTTCCAGCATATGTATGACACTGGTCTTCCGGCTGGAGGTTTCTCATTTCCAAAGGCTGACCCAAGACTTGCCTCTCTTCTCATGGCCACTGAATCATTCATAAGCCTAGGGTCCATTTCAAATTCTAGAAAGTCTAGTGAGCATCAAGATTGACAACCCAGTGGTGGAGAACAAGACTCATCTTGTGCCCCACTGTGCTGTGGTTAAGCAATGCGGACAGGGCCTGTGTCCCAGGAGCAGGTGCCCTCTTGGGGGACACCAGAACCCTTCAGCAGAAGGAAAGTGAAGGCAGCAAGGTTGAGCGGGAGGGAGAACAGGCTCAGGTGTATTCAGTTTTTCGGATATAATTGGATGGAACATAGCCCTTCTTCCCATTAACTTCGGCTAACCACCACTCTGTATTTCCTGTAACATCTTTAAACTCCAAGATCTTGAGTCTTTGATTGGCTGACACACTTAGCTCATTTGGGTTCCGTGCCTTAAAGGTATAGACAGCAAAATAGACCTGTGAGAGGGCGAGAAAGTGAGTTAGGAAATGGGAAACTGCTTGGAGCAATATTGTCCAACGGAACTTCCTTCAGTGGTGGGCTTGGGCTATTCCTGCATGAGCCAATATGGCGGCCCTTAGCCACATGTGTCTATCAAGCACTTGAAATATGGCCAGTAAGACTGAGGCGCTTTTTTTTTTTTAGTAGGTTTTTTTTAAATGTTAATTTATTTTCAAGAAAGAGAGAGAGAGCACGAGCAGGGGAGGGGCAGAGAGAGAGGGAGACACAGAATCCAAAGCAAGCCCTGAGCTATCAGCACAGAGTCCAATGTGGGGCTCAAACTCATGAACTGTGAGATCATGACCTGAGCCAAAGTCAGACATAACTGACTGAGCCACCAGGTGCCCCATGAGGTGCTTAATTTTTAATTTTATTTAATTTTAACTAACTTAAATGGCTACCTAGGGCTGGTGGCTACCATTATGAACACGGCAGATTCAAAGAAAACCAAAATCCATATCCTTTTACTCTTTCAGAGTTGCCTTAAAGAGTAGAAGGAACCTGCAGTCAATAAGGAAGATGGGTGGTACTCAGTGATCAGAAGGGGAAGCCAAGAGGCCTGTGGGGCACAAGGATGAAAACACACCTGAGGAGTCTGATGGCCTGGACAGGAGTTGATGAAGCTCGAAGTGAGCTCTTTAAACAAAATCAGAATCTAAAAAACGGCCATCTTCTCCTTCTACATGTCTAGAAACTGTCCATTGGTGAGCCTAGACCTTGGATGTCTGTCCTGGGCAATGGGTAGTAATAGAATCGCCAAAGAAATGGGCATGCCCTATGCTCATTTGTAGCACTGAGGAATGTGGCATAGAAAGACTGAGCTGAGAAACCAGTGTGAAAACTGGTTCTGGAATCCAGAGCTGGGCAGAAGCAAACACTTCTATAACCTTGGAGTCTCAACAGCAACCCTGGAGATGAGCTCCCAGACAGATGTTATAAAACACGCACAGGGGCGCCTGGGTGGCTCAGTCCATTAAGCATCCGACTTCGGCTCAGGTCATGATTTCAAGATCTGTGAGTCTGAGCCCCCACGTCGGACTCTGTGATGACAGCTCAGAGCCTGGAGCCTGCTTCAGATTCTGTGTTTCCCTTTCTCTGCCCCTCTCCCCCACCCCACTCATGCTCTGGGTCTCTCTCTCTCAAAAATAAACATACATTAAAAATAAAACAAAACAGGGGCGCCTGGGTGGCTCAGTCGGATAAGTGTCCAACTTCGGCTCAGGTCATGATCTCGCAGTTCATCAGTTCAAGCCCCACATCTGGCTCTGTGCTCCCAGCTTGGAGCTTGGAGCCTGCTTTGGATTCTGTGACTCCCTCTCCCTCTGCCCCTCCCCTGCTCACTCTCTGTCTCTCAAAAAATAAATAAATGTTAAAAAATTAAAAAAACAAAAAACAAAAAAAAACCCAAAACAAAGAGCACACACAGAAACTCCCTGCTTTAAGAGTGAGCAAAGGCAACAAGTGACTGAACCAGGGATTCCTCAGCTGTGAACGTGAAAGTGACTTTCAAGTACGTAGGTTTAAAATATTCAAGATACAAAAGCTATGTTCAAATTCATAAAGCAAGAATAGGCCATTACAAAAAGAATGGGAAAAACTAAACCTGAGCCAGAATGTTATTTCTAAATTCTATGGGAAGAAAAAAAAATAGCTATTTGAATAAAAACCTAAGTAGATGGGATAAACGGAGGACTTTCTAAGAGTTGCCCACGAGCTCAGCCCAGATCCTTGCCCTGGGCGTGCCTGGGACGTCCCCACTCCCACGCCTCCACCTGTTCCACAAGGTGACCAGGGAGAGCCTACCTGGTTGCCTTCTGCTTCACTGCTTTCTGGCTCTTCATTTTTGTCTTCCAGAGACTGGGTTGTTCTCGTACATCCTTTTATGAGGTCTTTTCCCTGCCCATTTCGCCCTGGTAGGGAGTAACCTACCATTTCTGGGTGCCTGGAGTTTCTGTGGCTCCTGAGGGCAGGGGCAGGCTGGTTAATGTCTCTGGCTGCTTCCATAGAGTCCCAGGACCTGGGCTGGGAGCTGGGGTCTGGGTCTGAAGGGCACCTGGAAAGACTGCTATCTGAACAACCCAAGTTTAAGGATGCACTGAGAGTTTCTTGGTCCAGTTCCTTCAATGCATCTTGAGGCTGTTTCTGGCAAGATCCTGAGGTAAAGGACACAGCCATGCTGCTGGGGTTGACAGTCAAGGTGCTGCCGCTGTTCTGCCGTGGGAACCTGGGAGAGGAGCCGCTGTGCTCTGACTCGGTGGAGGAGTGGCTGCCAACAGAGACGTCGGAGTGGCTGCGGCGGGCGTTGTAGGGCTTCAGGAAGGAGCTGTACACAAAGCCTTTGGTGACTGCACGGAGGAAAAATCAACATGAAGAGTTTTTATTTTTTATTAAAAAAATTTTTTTTCTAATGTTTTATTTATTTTTTTGAGAGAGAGAGAGAGACAGCGTGAGCAGGGGAGGGTCAGAGAGAGAGAGAGAGATACAGTATCTGAAGCAGGCTCCAGGCTCTGAGCTAGCTGTCAGCACAGAGCCCGACTCGGGGCTCGAACCCATGAACCGTGAGATCATGACCTGAGCTGAAGCCGGACGCCCAACCAACTGAGCCACCCAGGTGCCCCAACATGAAGAGTTTTTAGTGGAAGGGATGGCAGGCGGAGTCAACAGAGAAAAAACTATGGTTGAAAAGCTAGGTCAAGGGGCACCTAGGTGGCTCAGTCAGTTAAGCATCCAAGTGTCGGTTTTGGCTCAGGTCATGATCTCATGGTTTATGAGATCAAGCCCTGCCTGAATCAGGCTCCAGGCACGGATTCTCTTGGGATTCTGTCTCTCTCTCTGTCCCTCCCCAACTCGAGCTCACTCTCACACGTGCTCTTTCAAATAAATAAAACTTTGAAAGAAGAAAAGAAAGCTAGGTTAATAGTATGAGGGACAAAATAAGATGCCTGGGGACAAAAAAGATGAGACATTCAATCCCAGGTACAACGTGGGTGGAGATGCAACTCTGGCTACCTGCCAGTGCGTTCTTGTTACAGCCTCATAACAATGAGTGACAGGAGCCCTCGTGAAGACTCAAGAGGAAAGTATTAAAAAGGACCACATGTTTGAGAATGAACATACGAAGAGAATTTAACACATCATGGAAACAAAAACGAGGAGAGACTTAACTAAGGATGTGTTCAGATACACCGACTATAGACAAAGGGATTCTAAAAACCATCCTCATAGTGACAGAGCCCCCCAAAAACGGTCTCCTACTCTTTCCATCCGGAGCACTTGAATTCCGCTTCGGGTGTGGGAACGTGGTGGAAATACTGTGAGAAGAGTCTAAAGTAGGAAGCAGTTTATAGTAGTATATACACGACACAGGCACAGTGCATGTTCACTTTAATAAATTGCCTAAGATGATGACAGAGAGGGCCCTCGGCTAAAACTTTTATTATTTGGGGGAGGGGAGAAAGAGTTTTAATACAAGTGATTAGGGGCTTACAAAACTACTAGAAAGTCTAAAGGAGCAGGGGCTAGGCTGGGCCTGACCCCCAAAACACCACTGTATGACGGCCCACCAGCACGACTTCTACCTCCTTCACAGCAGGAACCTGGAATCAGGAAGATTCTGTTCCGGCTGCCAGCTCCCGGGTCACCCCTGCCAGCGGCCATCTGAGAATCAGTAGGCCCCTTCAGAACGGCGGGCCCTGGGGCAGTGCCATCCTGCTGGACGCTCACGAGCAAAACAGACCCCTGCTGCAACCCCACCACTCTTCCTTCTGACGGCTTTCTGAATTTAAGTCTCTTCTGACCGCACCCAGTTGGTGGAACCCAAGTCACATCCAAATCCCTACTGCGAGGAAGTCCTCAGCTAAAACTATTAAACATAAAAGATTGAAATCCCTGATCCACAGAAACATTTTTTATAATGTTAAGAAACAAATATCTATCAAGGCAGAGACCCAGAGCACGTCACCTCTGTGAGAGCAAGGGCCATCTCCATCTTCCTCTTCAATGTGTTTTCTGTACCCAAAAATCCTGCTGCCACACTTCTGTTACATCTGCTGAGTAATGGGAGGGGTCCCCAGGACAGATGGTGAGGGGTAGAGGGTCTAACAGCTAGTCCTCATACTGTGGGCCTCCTGCCGCCCCCCCACCAGGATGGAGAAGATAAAAGCCCCAAAGATGGAGCAGGGTCTTGAACAGCTTGGCTCTTTACTAGGAATCCTTCTATGAACGCATCGGTGGCTTCCGCTGCCCATCACCCTCTCTCCTTGTCCTTCCCTTCCCACTTGATGGGAGAGAGAAAATCCACAAATACTTTCAAACTGAGAATGTCACAACTTTCCATTCCAGTGGTGTGAACAGATGTTTGTTATATAGGCCCACAGTCCTTATTAAAATGCTTACTTAGGGGGCACCTGAGTGGCTCAGTCGGTTAAGTGTCTGACTCTTGATTTCAGCTCAGGTCATGATCTCTCGGTTATCGAGTTTGAGCCCTGCATCGGGCTCTGCACTGACAGTTTGGGGCCTGCTTGGGATTCTCTCTCCCTCTCTCTGCCCTTCCCTCCTTCTTTCTCTCTCTCTCTCAAAATAAATAAACTTAAAAATAAAAAAAAAATGTTGAGGGCCAGATGTGTTTTGGAATTCAGACTTTGAATGGGAAAGTACTCAAGTAAAAGTATACTGTCTACAGCATGACATCCCCAGTAGTATCTAGGTCAACACCACTGACCATTCATGTTTCTAAAATGTATGACTATTCACATCAAAAGAGAAGAGTAACGATTATAAATAGGCTCACGTCACTTTGTTTGGATTTTGCTATCAAATAAGTTCAGATAAAAGAAGGTTTTGGCAAATGAATTCTTGTTTTTCAGAGCTTTTTGGATTTGTGGAATTGGGGTGGAAGGATATGGATCAATATTATTCTTTTTACTTCCCCTTAATTCTATACATCCCCTGCCTAACCGCCACCCCTGCTAGAAACAAACTGTAAGCTATTTTTAAAGCCATTCCTGGGTGGCTCAGTCGGTTGAGTGTCCAACTTGGGCTCAGGTCATGATCTCATGGTTCGTGGGTTCGTGGGATCACACCCACATCGGGCTCTGTGCTGACAGCTTCAAATTCTGTGTCTCCCTCTCTCTCTGCCCCTCCCCTACTCGCTCTCTGTCTCTCTCTCTTTCTCTCAAAAATAAACAAACATAGAAAAAATATTTAAAGCCGTTCCCTAGTTAAGAGGTAAAACTGCTTGTTATGGAACAAAAAATTCAAACGGCAAACAAAAAAAATCCTTTCCTACAGGTTTAAATTCACACACTCACAAAACACATTTATAGAGCTTGGAAGAGGGCAGCTTATTTTGTGGTTCACTTAGAACAGGCTGAGAGGGCTCGGAACCAGTGGGCCGTAAGCACCGCCCAGAAGAGCTGTAAAAACATGGTGAGATCCTGCAAGGTAAGTAATGGAGCCCCCTCTGGAATTTGTAAAAACAAAACCAAAACCAAAGAAAGGTTTTGTTTCAGTAATGACTTGGGCATTACACACTCTCAAGATGGGCAGAACTTGTAAGGTTATTTTTCTCCCTTAATCAAATACTCTCACATTTTTTTCTGGCCTAGATAAGATCCGGGAATGGCCCCAAATAACTTTTTCCTCATTTAGAGTTGCAGTAATCTGAGGTCTAGCATTCTTACCTCCATTGTCAATCAGCCAGCGGTTCTGACTGCCCATGGGGTCCTTCTTTTTGATCACGCCCACCAGGTCACCTTCCAGAAGGGAGACATCTAAGTCTTGAGCGGCATTGAAGTTCCGTTCCGCCTGGAAGAGTTTGTCAGGGGGATACCTTGCCAGAAGCGAGGCCCGGAGTTCTTCCGACTGTAGCATGTAACTTGGCTAAAACGTAACACAAGAGATCCGATCAACAAAAGCTCTCCCTGGCCATGATCCCAGCAGCCATATTTAATCTCGACTCACAGGCTGAGTCTTAGAAATGGGGGCAAAGGCAGCCAGCCACTAACTACTCCCATGGGATGTTTCTGTGCCTGAGTCAGTCCGTGCGGCTGGGTAAAACTCATGTTCTTCTAGTTCATGGCTTAGTGCCTTTGTAGCTCTTAGGAAAAAATTAACAGACTTAGCTTTACATCTGTTTATCTCGTGACAAAAAAAAATGTGATTAAAGTGCCACTTGGGGCACCTGGCTGGCTCAGTGAGTACAGCGTGCGACTCTTGATCTCAGCATTGTGAGTTCAAGCCCCACACTGGGCTCCATGCTGACAGTGTCAGCTCAGAGCCTGCTTTGGATTCTCTCTCTCCCTCCCTCTCTCTGTCCCCACCCTGCTCTCTCTCTCTCAAAATAAATAAATAAACTTTAAAAAAAGAAAAAGTAATAATAAATTTGATTCCCCTTTTAAGGTAAATTGACGTCTATTAAACTATATGGAGCAAAATGTTGCAGAGACAGATCAGTAATCTTTTAGATTATGACCCCATATAATCCAGTATATCTTACCCTACTTTTCAAAATACAGAAAAACTTAGTTCCAAAAGACTGTAACTCCAGGTAAAAAAGCGATCAGCTGCTGACAGTTTGGCAGTATATCAGATAATTACCTTTTCCCATACATGATCAAACACAGGGAAGCCTGGCAGAATTAACATACCCTGAAATCCGTTTCCTTAATTAACTGATCAAAGTATTAATATTAATCTCTTACAAACTCCATTCACTGTATAGACTAAGATCCTAGAGCTGCTTTTCAGAGGACATTTTGAAGGACATATCGAGTATGAAAAAACTACAGGACCAGCAGTGATGCTGGCGAAGAGTGAAGGAAGGAGCCCCTGACAGAGGAGAGAGCTCCAGGACCTTCATTCTGCATTACTAGATTTGAACTCCTATTAAATCGCAAATGTGTAGACAGAGCTGGGTCCATCAGTAATAATGATACAGCTTATTTGTACGGTGCTCACTATGCGCCAGGCATTTCTAAGCACTTTCTGTATATGATCTATTTGAACCTCATAATATCCCGATGATGGGCATGTAATAGCCAGGTCTCAGCGACGAGGGGGAGTCACGGCTAGCACAGCCCGGACCCCTACCCCCCAACCGGGGTTGCCGCTCTCCACCTGCACCCCCGCCGGCCCTCCACTCACCAGGCCCAGGAGTGGCTTCCGGGCCGACTGGCGGTCCACGGTTTTCCTCTCAAACGGCTTCCGGGCAGCCGGAAGCGACTCCGGGAAGAAGGTGAACACCTGGAGCTGCTGCAGAACTCTGCTGTGCTCTTCGTGGAAGATGGCGATAAGGTTTCCCTCTCTGCCGGCGACTTTAAGTAACTGGAGTCCGTGGAAGGGCAGGGGGAGAGAAAGAAGAGATGGCGGCTGAAAGATCCCAGGACTGGCCCGGGTAAGGGGTGCAGCCCCCGCGCCTCCCTCTGCAAGCCCCGCTGACCGGCTCTTCCCGGATCCTCAGGGTGGAAAGAGCCGTTTAGAGGCCACAGGCCCCAGCAAGGGATAGAGAATTCCAAGTGTGACGGGCTTGCCCTAATGACATACTTCATCTCCTTAGTTTGAATGATTTCTTAAGCGACCCAGAGGTGCATTCCCAGAAAACCCCCGGGAGCCCCTCGGAGACTTCTCCACCGATGGGGGCGGGGAGGGACACACACGGGTGGGCGACACACATACTCACTGAAAGCAGCGGCTTCAGCTGCTCCAGCGCCTGGCGCACAAAGTCGCAGTGGGCCTCGGCGTAGCCGTGGATGCAGTTGGTGAAGAGGCCCTGGGCGTACTGGTGGAACTTGGGCAGCTCGTCCAGCAGCTGCGCGTTCAGAGCCTCGTAGTTATTCCGGGCCGACTGCAGCTCCTCTAGAGTCTTCTTGTCCTTTAACTTCTCTGCCCGCTCTGTGCAGTTGTAGAAGTCCAGAAGCTTATCAAAGCGCTTCTGCACCAGCTTGTGGGGCCCCGTGAACATGCTCAGTAACTGGTTTAGGGGAGAGATGACAAGCCGCTCTGTCCTCTCCTTCTGTCGGGACAAGAAAGTCACCTTGCTCAGTTACTCTGTATCTGGCATTTGTGGGTTTTGAGGTGTAACTGATACATTAGGTTCAGGTGTACAATGTAATGATTCAATATTTGGATATACTGCAAAAGGATCACCAAACTATGTCCAGTTAACACCCATCACCACATATATTTGTTATTCTCTCAAATTCCCTTCGGGCTGATTTGTTATATCCTGCACCTGCTTTGCTCCTAGCCCACGAGCTAAACCCACGCAGATCCAATAGTGTTCTACTTATCCAACACCAGACGGACTTGCACGTTCTACAAAAATCTTCAATTTATAACCTTCATCCAATAATTTGCACATGCCGAACAGTTTGCAAAATATGCTCATCTCACCTCAGCTCCACAGGTGATGACAAATGGCTAAGTCACACACATTAACGTGATGCTTGCATTACAACCCGGATGGGACAGTGTGTCTGGGGTCACTTCTTACGTGCACACGTCTATACAGCTTGGATTTAACTGAAGGTATAGTTGTTACATCAATCTGAGGTAGAGAAGCTTTCATACATCCATAATACCTTTTCTAATTATGACTACTTGGTAATATCTGTTTCCACTTTCAAAAGATTTTTCTCTCTTTTCTAATTTTTTCTAGAGGGACAGACACTGAGAAGCACCATATTGCCACATAAAGAACACAAACAGGAGGGGGCACCTGAGTGGCTCAGTCAGTTAAGTGTCTGACTTTGGCTCATGATCTCATAGTTCATGGGTTCAAGCCCCAAGTCGGGCTCTGTGCTGACAGCTCAGAGTCTGGAGCCTGCTTCGGATTCTGTGTCTCCCTCTCTCTCTGCCACTCCCTTGCTTGAGCGCGAGCGCTCTCTTTCTCTCTCTCTCTCTCAAAAATAAACATTAAAAAAAAGAACATGAAAAGGTACTTAGTACACTACTTTTAGTAAGATGCTACTGTTGTTAGAATACCTGCAAGTTCCCCAAGCAAGAATGAATGCTTTCTTCAGTCTAAGCCATTCAGAGATTTCCAAGAAACCATCAAACCCCACCCGTCTCTTTCTACTCAGGATCAAACAATCCCGGGTCTCTATTTAGAAGTAGCCCAGGCAATTTGGCCTTTACTACTGTCTTTTTAAGGAAACTCATGCCAAATCAAAGATCCATTTGTTAACTTCTAAACTATTCCTAAATATTCCTTTCTAAGATAGTACTCCTATAGTTGTTATAGTATATAGTACTCCTATAGTTGTCTTTGTGCAGAGTTATCAATAGTGATACCAGATTAATTTTCCCACTTTTCCTGTCTCTTCAAACTAGACTGATCACAGCTAGAAAAAAATCTCTTTGAATCCCAAAGGTCAACCTGTCCTTTGAACTAATTAAAAGCCACTGTTCTGAATATAAAACCCCAATACAAATATAGCTGGAGGGAGACTGGTATTCCTGATGCACACACAGCATGTCTCTGTGGAATTAACTTTTCCAGGAGCCACATGTTGAAGAATCCCAGGAAGATGGGGCCCTATGAAAAGAGGGTTGAGGAAAGAGTCACTTACAAAATTTGTGAAGAGCTGATCACTGATGTAACGATGCACCTTCTCGAACTGCTCCAAGTCTCGGTGCCCCTTCTCCATGCACACATCCCACATACTCACGGCAGCCACCACTTTCACACATGCCGATTCCTGGAACCAGTTAGAAACAAAAGCAGTAAGACAAACAGAACTTTCTAGCCTTCACCATTCATCCTGAGTAGCAGAATGGAACAAAAGGGGTCCATGATTAAAAATTTTCTCTCTAGCACAATATTTTAGCTTGGAAACAAGCTCACCCTCATTAACTATAATTTATGAGCCACAGAGAAAAGCCTAAGGCTCTTAATTATAGAAAAAATGCTAAACAGCTCTTTAGCATTTCTTTATATTCCCAATTTTGAGGGTTTCTTAATTTATCAAGAGGTAAATTATCAAATTTGAGCCAAGATGATTCCTGCAGGATCATCATGAGCAATCACCTCTCACCCTACCAGTGTTGGCTCATGTTGTCACCTTCTGAAAGACAACTGGCCACCACCCTATGCAGAATTACAGCCCCCTTCCCTGCACTCAGGCACCCAGACTGCTCTGTCGTTTGTCACTGCAAAAATATCTTCTCATGGACAATATAATTTACTACTGTTTGATTATTATCTCTTTCTCCCTCCCAAAGACCCCTAATAGCATGTAAGCTCCATGAAAGTAGGGATTTTTGTCTGTTTTGTTCGCAGACTCAATTCTCGTTTGCTGAATAAATGAATAAATAAGTGAGTGCATAGTAACCTCTTCCTGGCTGATCCCGACAGTTTTTAAATCCCAGGCTGGTTTTCTCTGGGTCCGTGAAACAATGCTGGGTTTTCACCTTCTTTAAGTTAAGGGAATGCCTATTATTTCGATATTAACTCAAATAAAATCTAAGTGTACCAAAAACTCTATTAATATATTTCAAGGGCAAATGAAGTCCCTAAGTAAAAAACACCAGTGCCTCACACATCGGTTTGATTTTACTACATTTTATTTCATGGCATTTGCAGACCTCTAGTCTTTAGGTCCCATGCCTATATGTGTAGACATAGCCAGCGTTTTGTCAGAAGGATAAACCGTAATCTTCCTAATTCCGCCTGAGTGGGAGAATAAATGTGAAACGTGATGTCCTCTTATGTTCTTTTAAAGAAATGTCATGAAGTCTCAAAATAGTAGTCCACACGCCAATGTAGATACCAAAATACAGTCAACGTCCCTCAGCTTATGTTCTTGCCAGCTCTCTCTCCCCCTCAGTTGACTCAGCTACTTTTATCTGGCAGGACTTTTCATTTTATAAAGCCAGGGATGAAACTGTTCAACATTTTCTCCCTTCATTTCTGGTTAGCAGTCAGAACCAAACTGACCTGCCCATCAAATGGCTATCAAGGTTATGTATGTCCCATCCACTGCTATGGAGATGTCTTTTAAAAGAGTTGGGGGCTCAAGTATATGCTTGCTACACATTCTGAACACATGGGGAGAAAACAGCCAATAAGCGAGTATTCAAAATTAGAGGGATTGTAAGGGAAAGTCCTAGACCAGGGAACACACTCGAGAGTTGTACCAATATTGGTTTTGCCAAATCTCTCACTTTAAACCAATGTGCTCCTGAAAGTTTTATACACCCTAATTTTTACCTAATTATATACTTAAAACATGAAGGGAGGGGCGCCTGGGTGGCTCAGTCGGTTGAGCATCCAACTTCGGCTCAGGTCATGATCTTGCGGTTCGTGAATTTGAGCCTCATGTCGGGTTCTATGCTGATAGATCAGAGCCTGGAGCCTGCCTTAGATTCTGTGTCTCCCTCTCTCTCCGACCCTCCCCTGCTCACACTCAGTCTCTCTCTCAAAAACAAAGATTGAAAAAAAATTGTTTTTACTAAAAAAAAAACATGAAGGGAAAGAGGTTGTTATTTAGAAGAAATGTAGGGGCATTTCAGATCATGGGGATTACTCAATAAATGATCACAGTTGGAAAACCAGGTGAAAAAAAAGCACACTGGATCACTACCTCAACTTTATACAGGGAATTCCAGCTAGATCAATGACTTCAACTTTAAAAAATGAAGCAATAAAAATACTAAAACCTGGAAGATATTTATTATCTTGGAATAGGAGAGATCTTTTCAAGTATGGCACAGACCTAAGAAGTCATAAAAGAAAAGCTTAGACCATGCAAAACTAAAAATTTTCTACATGGAGAAAACACTTAAGCAAACTCAAAAGTCAACAAACTTGGGGGAAAGTATTTGTAAATCATCATCTCAAAGGGGTACTTTCTCCAACATGTACAGAGGTACTACAAATCGATAAGAAAAAGACCATCAAATCAATAAATAAGTGCCTCGGGGTGCCTGGGTAGTTCAGTTGGTTAAGCATCATCCGACTCTTGGTTTCGGCTCAGGTCATGATCTCACGGTTTCGTTAGTTCGAGCCCCACGTCAGGCTCTGTGCTGGGACAGCACGGAGCCTGCTTGGGATTCTCTCTCTCTCCCTTTCTGTTCCTTTCTGCTTGCACTGTCTCTGTCTCTCTCAACAATAAAGAAACTTAAAAAAATTTTTTTTAGATAGATAAATAAATAAATGCCTCAAAATATGGACAAATCAACAGAAAAAGGAATATAATGACTTAAAAGTAGAAAAATATCCTCAACTTCATTCACAACAAATGCAAATTTAAACTATATTGAAATAGCATTTTTAACCTATCTTGCAAAGAGAAGAGATTTTGATTTTGTTAACACTTTGTGTTAGAAAGGGATGAGGAGATCATTTCACACACTACTGGTAGGGAGTTTTTGCTGGTATAATGTCTGTGAAATTTAATAATATCAAAATTTACAGTGCTATATGATTTGGCTCAGAAAAGCCAGGACTCTGGTCTTCATATATACTCATAGATCAGAAAATGATGTCTCTACAAGGATGCTCCTCGTGCCAATGCATCTAATCGTTTGCCAATTACAGTTTAAATGTCCATCCATAGGGGACAAGTTCAGTAAGTTATGGCACATCCATATAATTAAATAGCATGCAGTTGTTTAAAAAAAAGGCAGTTCTGTGGCACAGGTGCAGAACAACTTCTAAAATACTATTGTTTGCCAAACCCAAGACGCTCAACAGTATGTTTTCTCTCTCTCTCTCAAACACACACACACACACACACACACACACACACACACACACACACACACGATTATCACTGATGAGAGAAGAATCTGATAAATGCAAACTGTGTCTATAGAAGGTGAGTAGGAGACGGGTTGGAGGAAAAATTATTTTCACTTTTTACTTATCTCTTTGGTATCTTTCGTATTTGTACCTTTCTGCTTAACTAAAAAAATGACTTTTTTTTTTAGAAAGCAAAGGATTTTTTTTTTAAAGAAAACTGCTTGTTACACAAGATGAGATTTTCATGTGTGAGGGCCAGCGGTATATGATACGCTTCCATAAGTATCATTCTATGAAGTCCATAGGGAATGAGAGATACAAATAAGAAGGATTCTAGTCCTCAGGGCACCTGGGTGGCCAGTCAGTTAAGCGCCTGACTCTTGATTTTGGCTCAGGTCATGATCTGGAAGTTTGCAAGATTGAGCCCCGTGTTGGACTCTGAGCTGACAGCTTGGAGCCTGCTTGGGATTCTCTCTCTCTGCCCCTCCCCTGCTTGCATTTATGCTCAACTCATTCTCTCTCAAAATAAATAAATAAATATATTTAAAAAATAAAATAAAAAAGAAAGGATTCTAGTCCTGGCTCTGACCATGACACAAACACCGCCTGGCCTCCTCAGCCCCTCCAGCTCTCCAGACCAATTCATGGTTCTAACGCTTTAGGAGCCTTTTCTTTAGCAACTAATTTAGATGGAAATCAACATTACTAATAGAAAGCATGCCTCCATAGGAGCCATTCTTATATGATTCGATCTTCAAAATGATCTTGACAAAATGAACTATGACTAGTGCTTCGCAAGTAACTGGACGGAGGAGACAGTAGGAAAAAGGTGGTGGGAAGAATAGAGATGCCAAGGGAGAGGAAGAAACTGGGCCACTCTAGAATTAACTCAGCCTACTCATCCGCCAAATGCTGTCACCTCTTAAATGACCCACAGGACTCCCAGGAACACGTATGTCAGAACACAGTGGTCGTTTGAGTCCAGATTATTGAACATGCGTTCCACAATACGCTGGCGAGCAGAAAATCGGACAGGATTACACCCTACGCGATGCTCAGCGGAGCACTGTCCTCACTCACCCGGATATGCTGGAGGTAGAGGGACAGGTCTCGGATAAAAGATTTGATCAATCTTTCTTGCATTCGGAAGTTCTTTTCTGTTTCTTCAAATGCTTCATCTTTTATCTGTTCATAGTAAACAAGTGCTGTTAGCAGATTTGGATTCCCCTGCAATCTATCCGGGTGGCAAAAGCATCTTTCTTAAAAATATCTTTTGTCTAAATTTTAAACCTTTGAGGTTTCCCCAAATCATACTGAATTGAATCGAAACACTTCTACGTGACCTTGAAAGATCTCCACAATACACACAGGCCCTCCTACCCTCACACTTTACTCTCTTCCTGTCCCCAGAGAACCACCACATTGTTCACCCCGGTGCCCTGGCTCGAGCTGTCACTTTGCCTGGTGTGCCCTCCCCTCTCCCTATGCCAAACTACCCCCTTTCTTTGAGGCTTAGATTAAATCTCTTGCCACCATGAAGCTCACCCTCATGGAACTCCTTTTGTAAGTACTATGGCATGCAGAAAACAAACTGCAAAACTTAACAGCTGACTGTTTTCTAGCTGCTGTTTTCCACTAATTGCATGCTGCATATATGGTATAGTAGAATGAAGCCTGGTGACTGCAGATCTACTCTCAGCAATGTGGATGATCTGTTTTCAAATTACTCAGTTTCTCAGACTTTGTTTCTTTATTTGTGACATGCGGTGTTGAGCGATGGTGATCCCTTCTAGCTTCATGTCTATAATTTGATCTCCCCAAATAGGTCATAAGCTCCTCGTGGGTGTCTAAAACTGCACTAACTGTGATATAGTGACCGGTTTGGCCCAATTTGCCTTTGTACACATTGTAAGCAGCTCACCGAGGCACGGGTAGAGGGTTGGGTGGGTGGATTCACATACACAGTGGCTGCAGGGTCTTGTATCCACCAGCTGACAAATACCAAAAGAGGTACTAAGAAGGGAATCGTGCAACTGACACCATGCAGGCCGCCCTGGGGAACCCCAAAATGCTGCCAAAGATGTGCTAAACCGTCAAGTGTGGGGATCTCACCTGTGGAGCAAAGCCAGTGAGGTGCTTCAGGTGACTGCTAACTCGGTTGGATTTCTTGATGATGGAATGAATGTTCAGTTTGGAAATTTTCTCCATGAGGCTGTCTTCATCACCTTTTCGGTACTTGAGGACTAGGGAGTGAGTCAAGAAAGCCCTTCTCTGAGCATGGACAGACTTCAAAATGAGCCACGCAATGAGATCAACAACCCAAACTAGAGCTAGTGCTTGTTTTCAGTGAGTCAGTTTTGTCTCATAACTGACTAGCGATAAAACATGAATAAAAATCACCATTATGGACAGATGGGATACTTGACGAAGCAGAGAGAGACTGCAGACTGGAGGGGTTAGGAAGAGGGCACCTGGGTGGCTCAGTTGGTTAAGCGGCCGACTTCGGCTCAGGTCATGATCTCACGGTTTGTGAGTTTGAGCCTCGCATCAGGCTCTATGCTGACAGCTTAGAGACTGGAGCCAGCTTTGGATTCTGTGTCTCCCTTTCTCTCTGCTCCTCCCCAACTCGCGCTCTGTCTCTGTCTCAAAAATAAATAAACATTAAAAAAATTAAAAAAAAAAAAGGAGTGGTTAGGAGGAAAGGGAGCAGTGGGGTCAGGAGAAGAGTCTAAGATTTGGAGTCAAGGAAACCTGTGGGCTCAGTGCGTGGGGGTCCATCATTTCATCAAGGTTTGGCCTTCCATAAAGTACTTGGCTTCTCTGAGCCTCACTTCCTTCTCCAATAAAATGTAGAAAGGAACACTCCTTCTTTATAAGACCATCTTAAATGGTGTCATGTACAAATGAGATGTATTATTTATTTATTTTAAAGTTTATTTATTTTGAGAGAGAGCAAGCAGGGTAGGTGGAGAGAGAGAGAGAGGGAGAACAAGAATCCCAAGCACGGCCTGCACTGTCAGCACAGAGCCCAATGCAGGGCTCGAACTCATGAGCTTTGAGATCATGACCTGAGCCAAAGTTGGAAACTTAATGGACTGAGCTACCCAAGCACCCCAAGATGTATTTTTTTATTTATTAAAATTTTTTTTAATGTTTATTCATTTTTGAGAGAGAGAGAGAAAGACAGACAGAATGTGAGTGGGGGAGGGGCAGAGAGAGAAGGAGACACAGAATCTGAAGCAGGATCCGGGCTCTGACCTGTCAGCACAGAGCCAAAGCAGGACTCGATCTCATAGTTCATGAGATCCTGACCTGAGCCAAAAATCAAGAATCGGATGCTTAACCAACTGAGCCTGCCGGGTGCCCCAAAATGAGCTATTTATATCCAACTGTCTCACACAGTAAAATGCTATAGGAGTCATATGATTACTACTGTGTCATACCTTAGGTACAATCTCTAGAAAAGTCTGGAGATATCAGAAGTTGCAAGAAGACTGGGAGGCACCATGAAGGCACACTTTATTGTTGCAGGAGATGAAGATGCCATTACTTTGGGAGACGTGAACCAAGACGAAGGGCTAGATGGCCCAAGGGCTTGAACAGCACAGTCAACATTACATACCGGTGTGGGTAATGAGGTGGAAGTAGAAGGCAGAGAAGGAGGTTATACTAGATTATAGATTCTTTGAGGTATGACTACCAAATCAGCTTAGCCTGGTCAACATGCAGACTCATCGAGTGTTCAAATCAGACCTCATAAGAGGTATAATGAAAAGAGAAAAGAAACGGTTTGGTTCATTCCACATAATAAAGAATAGGTGGTTTGGCAACCAACTGCACAGTGCTGGGGGCGGGGCTCAGACCAGAGAGGAGTCACGTGACCGAGATACTGGGCAAACGGGTTTTTGGAAAGAAGATGAAAATTCGTAACTGAAGTGGAGGTAGTAAAACATCCAACCGGACATGCATGCATCTAGTCATGGGTAGAAAAGGACTGCCTTCAGGGAGCCCAGAAGGCGATCACCAGTCTGATCACCAGTCCCTGTAGAAGCCAGTCTCCAGTCAGTCTTCATATCCTTGGGGAAGACTCTTACTGCTCTAAGCTTGATCACAGAGGCCTTACTTCCGCTGCTCCATGGCTATACTTTTGTTATGTTACTGCTTTCTTTTTCATACTCCATTTCCCCCCAATTCTGCCACCATTTCTTCAGCACAGCCCTATTAACCACCCTCTGCCTTGCCCATCTCTGATGAAGTAATAATTCTTTTGATTAGGAGAGCATTCTCAAGAGCATTCCTCCTTTACAGCAAGTATGCTTTTCTTACCCAGGTCCTTCCGACGTTTATATTCATTAATGTTAACGTTGATCTCCTTGACTGCCAGGACTGCGTTTGTTAAGGGCACTTTATCGGGGTGGGATTCTGGGGTGGAATTCAGCAACTCCATCAGCAGCAGTGGGTAACGCATTACTCTCTGGACCGGCTTGATGAGGAAGGAGCCCAGGTTAATGTAATTTGTGCATCCCCTGTAAGAGAGGGTAAAACAGAGACTTTTAATCAACCGTCAATAATACAGGGCCTATTGGTGGTGCCTCTGATTCTTAAATATAGATAGTTGTGTTCTCTCACCCTCCATTCATTCATGAATGAATGAATTTCATTCATTTCAATGAATACTTTCTGGGCACCTAATAAATACCAGGTACTGTTCTTGGTGCTGAGGATTTAATAGTGACCTGTCCTGGTGGAAGGAGACAGGAATAAACATTCATTTGTTGGGGGAATGAATGTTCCCACTTCATTTGGTAGGAAGTACTATGGAGAAAACTACAGCAAAGCAGGTCTACTCCTAGGTTTCTGTCTATAAAGGAAGAAAATCAAGAAATGAGCTCATGCATCAAGGGCATGGGACTTACCATTCTGTGTACAGGCTCCTACAGGGCGGTGAGCATGAAAAGAAAACAGACAGCCGCTTAGAGGTGATACTAATGCCAATTTTCAATTTCTCAGAATATATTAGTTCAGCTAATGCCTATCAGATGGGCAGACAAAAATTCACATGGGATAAAAGGAAAATTATGATTATCTATGGAGGCATATCTCGTCCATTAAAAAGTTAGTAAGCCCCTAACTTCACTTTGATCTACTTAGACACACATTATATCCTTATAACCTGCCTCTCTAACTCCAGGAGAATCTCACCTGAAGGTCAAGAATAAGTGAATTTGGTCTTCTTACCTATGCTCTTGTGTATTTGGACCAAGCTATCTTCCTGGCTGCTTCTCACCTGAACATGCTAATTTAATACTTTTGTATCTGTAGACACAAAGCAGGAAGCCACTTCAGATTTTAAAGGGAAAAGGGAATATGAGAGAAGGGCAAGTTCCATAACAGGACTTTAGGTTTAAAATAGGATGGATGTCACAAGAACTCTAGACATATGCATACAATGACTTCTACAAGGCAGAACTAAAGAATTATGATGGAAGTGAAGCAGACAAAACTCCTACTTGAGATCGGCCAAGGAGTCCTGAAGATGCTTCTGGATCTTCTCATCCTTCTCATAGATTTCCAGTAGTGAAATGGCCTCATCATGATTCTGGCAGTAAACCTTGTACGTTCCCTCGAGCTCATCCCGGTGATCAAGAAACATGGGCCCTTTGGAATATACATAAACATACAGCGTGTTCAGTAACTGTCTTCTCAGTATCCTCAATGTAGAGTGGATAACCAAACTTTTATCAGTTAAATCTCACCACAAGAAATAATAATGAGACTACGCATCCAATTTATAAGAAATTGCCATGAACCAGCTCAAAATTATATTTATTTAAAGCAACATTTAAGAGAATCATGTCATCATGTATTTATTTTTCAGAACACACACACACACACACAGAGCTGGTCTCGGAAACTGCCTCCAGTCCCCTCTCAGTCAGGCAGAGTAAGGTGTTTCCAGAGGCTCCCCATAAGTATGTGATCAGAACTGCAAGGGCCCCTCACTGTCTAAGCCCCAGGAAAATCACCACAGTGGTGAAGACATTCTTCTATAGCGGCAGTTTCTAACCTTGTCTTTGTGCATGAATTAAATACACGGAACTATAAATGAAGTTTATTACATATATAATATACAATATTAAAAAGACCCAAATCTGTGATACAATGTGTACTCCTTTATAAAGCATTGAACAGCAAATGTAGCTATAAATCTAATAATCCCCATAACTGTTCTTCCTCTGCCCCCTTTCCTTGGTCCTTCCTGTTTCAGCCTGTACAGCTCCACAAAGTCCTCTCACCCCTGTGCTCCTCTCCTAAAACATGATCCCACTTATGGTTTCCCTGGTAACTATTTCTACCAGCTGCTCAGGCAGAAAGCCTTCTGTGGAACCCCACAATATTTCTCTACAATGTCTCCTCTGTTCCCTCTATGTGCTGTCCTATGGAACTGTCTATTCTTGGACAGATCAGTTTTTATTTATATATAAATATATATGTTTTTAAGTTTATTTATTTTTGAGAGAGAAAAAGAGAGAGCAAGCAAGGGAGGGGCAGAGAGTGAAGGAGACACAGAATCTGAAACAGGCTCCAGGCTCCAAGCTGTCAGCACAGAGCCTGACATGGGGCTCGAACTCATGGACTGTGAGATCATGACCTGTGCCAAAGTCAGACACTTAACTGACTGAGCCACCCAGGCACCCCAGTTTTCATTTATATTAAATCTGTGTCTTTAATTACTGCTCCTTTCTGTGAGAGAAACTCGACTGTTTCATAAACATCCCACTCACGCTGCCCTCTCCCGGGCAGCTTCCCTTCTGTCTATTCCTGCAGCTCAGAAGACACAGCAGCAGAATGGCTGGCTGCCTTCCTGACCTTCTGGGCCACTTTGGAAGCCCTGAGCCACCCAGGCCTCTATTTCCAATATCTGCGTGCCTTCTTCTCTTCCGTCATTCCTTCGTACCCCTGTCCCTACCAATATTCCCAGAACCTTCACTATCACACTGCTGCGGATACACACGTCTCCATTCGCTGCTTTTCAACCTCCTCGATAGGCACTATTCTACATCAATCACCAACTAGCAAAGCGACCCCTTAATTTCCAGGGTCCTTCAAACTGTGGGTCACAACCCATGGATGGGTCATGCAATCTACTTTGTGGATCATGATCAGCACTTTGAAGAAATAAAATGGAATAGGAAAGAAAGTATCAGGAAACACTGGCCATAGTCAAGGCACAGACATAACTCACACATGCACGAACCCTGGGTCATTACGCAGAAGGTTTCTTTCTGTGGGACATGTTTAAAATTAACATTAATATTGTCGCACTAATTGGCTAAAAGCCCTCAGTCACTTTCCCTTTCCTTTTGGAGGGCAAAGCCAAGATTCTGTTTGCTATGTCCACTGCTCTCCCAGGTGAGTCAGGTAAACACTGCCTTGTCTAAGCCAACATCATGATCCCATTCTCCTTTCCAGTATCTGTTTAGGCACATGTGTGTGACCCAGTTCTGATGAATGAGAAATAAAAAGAAATCTGACAGGGGAGCACTGGGACAGTCTAGCTCACTCTTCAATAACAGAGGGTTATTTTCCTTCTGCTGGATGTTGTCATGGGTGTAGTGGGATGGTTAGCAATGTGGTGGCATCTTGTGACTATGATTCCAGGAAAACAGCAAAATGATAGGATGTCCCTTCCCACGTGGTACCAGACCCAGTCTGTACAAACAACAGAATATGGCAGAAGTGGTGGGATGTCATATCCAGGATCAGGTTAGAGAAGACATTGTGGGGTCCCATCTTGAGTTTTCTCTCCCTCCTAGATCACTCACTGGGGAAAGCCAGCTGCCGTGTCATGAAGATAGCCCATGGAGAGAGAGGCTCACAGGGTAAGGAACTAGGGCCTGAAGAGATGAGTGAGCTTCCTTGGAAGTGGATCTTTGAGCCTCAGATGACAGCAGTCCAGGTCAACAACTTGACCCCAACCTCATGAGCCCCTGAGCCAGAACCACCCCGCTAAACCACTCTGGGATTCCTCAGCCACAGGCACTGTGAGATTATCCATGTTTCTTATTTAAAGCTGCTAAAGTTTGGTATACTTTGTCACACAGCAACAGATAATACAGTTCCCTTGTTTATTAAAAATATATCACTGTTTTTCAAACATTTTTTGACAATAACCCACATGAATGTGTGGTTTTAAATCATGACTCGGTATACTTATATGTAGAACTGAAATAAGAAGTAAGTTTCAAAAACCTGTAGCTATGCTTATTATTTATAGTACATTCTGGTATTTTCTACTTTATTTTATTGAAAAAAGTATACTGGGTGCAACTTACTGTATCAATCTCATGACCCCCTAATGGTCTGCAACCGTCAGTCTGGAAAACATCAGACCACGTGACATCTAAACTATCTTCTATTGCTGGAGGGAGGGCAAGATGGCAGAGAAGTAGGGAGCTCTGTAATCTTCATCCGCCCGCATCTATTGAACTGAGAAGGACTGAAGGGACAATACTCTGATTTACAAGTGGGGGAAGAGAAGAAATAGACTCCAGAAAGAAGACAACCTCAAAGATGCCTGAGTAAGCGATTGTGAACTGGGAAATTGGAGGACAGGCCGGGCCCTGGAGGTGCAGGGGGTGGGAGTCCCAACCCAACACAGGGAGCGCGCACTGTGCCCCGGAGAGACAAGGGGAAGAGAAAGAGAGACTAAAAATGCTCATAGAACTGTCTCTAAAGAATAGATAAAAACCTCGCCCCAAGACGGAGAGAGACATTGTCACCCCGTATATAACCGCTGGGCACAGGGAGAGAAATCTGTCCCATCTGGCTGGCGAATTCTTCCTTGGGCGCGGCGGCAGTGGCGCCCGTTCCAGGCGGCACCGGGAAAGATGGCCCCCAGCGCCTGCGCGATCCCGGGTGGGAGGCCAGCCGCCAGCGGGAGTGCATCTCATCTCTGGTGACAGTGTTGAACTGCATTGACTAGGATTTGGAAGTGAGGCGGACTTTGGAAAATACAGTTTGGCTCGCCCGCGGCACAGGGAGATCAGACTCAGAAGAGCAGCTTGCAACGCGTGGTTCGAGCAGAGCTTGAAGCGCTGCCATTCTTCTCCCTGCAACCACGAAGGCGGGGCCTTGGAGAGCAGCCCCGGAGACCTGACCTCCCTACACCAAACCACGCCCATCCACACAGGAGAGCTGCCTTTTTTTTTTTCTTTCTTTCTTTTTTTCCTTTTTTCTTTTCTTCTCCTTTTTTTCTCCTGCCATCCAGATATATTTCCCTTATCTCATTCTTATCTCTCCTCTCGGCTGGTTATACAATTTTAGACTGTCCATAGTCTTTTGTTGTCTCTGTCCTCCACCTTGGTTTTTTTGTTTTGTTTTGGTTTTTTTTCTTCTTTCTTTTCTTCTTTTCTTTTCGTTTCTTTCCTTTCCTTTCCGTTACTTCCTTTCCCCTTTTGGTTTGCTTGTTTGTTTGATTTGTCTGTGCGTTTGCATGCTTTTGTTCCCTGTGTGTTAGTCTGTTTTCCTTTTCAGGGCTACCTCAAGAAACAAGCCAAGGCACACATGGTAGAGAGTCCCAAATATCACTGACTAGGGAAGTAAAATAATCAAAGGCACAACAAGAGAAACTGAGAGACACCATTAAAAGAACACTTTCTGAAACGACAGGCCCTGGACAGTCAATGAGCCTCCTTTAATAGAGCAATACTAACAGATGCACAGTACATAATGAGCTTTTAAAACTGACAAGAGACAGAAAGCTAGCCAAAATGATGAAAACGGAAGAACTCTCCTCTA
>CM053561.1:54604427-54631725 GCA_028646485.1 Cryptoprocta ferox
CTATGCGAGCGGGTTCAGGTCTGAGGGGACTGCAGCCTCAGAGGCGGGGCGGGGCGGTCCTGGAGCAGATCTGCTGTGATGGATCAGGGAAGAGCTAGGGCACTTGGGCTGAACAGGGGTGGCAGCAACAGTTACCCTCAAGGGGAAGCGTGAGGATGGGCGCTTAGGCATGTGCTCAGGAAGGTGATCATTTAGGGACGCCTGGCTGGCTCAGCCCGTTAAGCTTCCAACTTCAGCTCAGGTCATATCTCATGGTTCATGAGTTCGAGCCCCATGTCAGGCTCTGTGCTGCTTCAGAGCCTGCTTCAGATTCTGTGTCTTCCTCTCTCTCTTCCCCTCCTCTGCTCACATTCTGTCTTTCTCTCAAAAATAAACAAACATTAAAAAAATAATAATGAAAAAAAATTTTTAAAGGTGATCATTTAATATGAGAAGTCCTGGGGGATTGCCAGATAGCTTGATGATTTCCGAGTACCTGAAGAGGGGTTGGAAGGGAATCTTGGCACAGTGCTACCTCCCCAAAGCCATAGCAAGTTCTAGGCTCTTCCATTGCCTTCCATACCTGTGACTTGGTACAAAGTTTGTGAACTTTTCTTACATTAGATATACAGGTGGTAGAACAAAAGCATCTCAAAGTCCAGGTAGTGGGAAATTCTCAATAATGAGGCTTTTTAGAATTAATCATGTTCCCCAGAAATGTCTGTCTTTTGTGCTTAAGATGAAAACATGATGACACAAACTTGGGGAGCTTACGTAACTTCCCCAAGATTCTACAGCTGGTGAGTGGCAAAGTCCAGACACACACCCAGGGCTGGCAGAGCTGCGCTCCTAACTTCCAAGCTGTCCTGCACTCTGCCTGGCATCTAGCACATGCCCCATAAATGCTGCAAACAGCAGCTCATCAAACCTGTCTCTACCTGTTGGGTCCCCCATGTGCAGAGACGTGTTGAGGACTGGGACATCAGTTAGATATGGTCTTTGCCCCTGAGGAGCATTCAGTTTAATAAATGGAGATAAACACATATAATAAAATAAGATGAGATGAGAGATTTGCTTGGTGCTCCGAAAAACAGCCAGGGCTGTAGGAATCAGAGAACGTCACTGGGGCAGTCTTTGTGTGGAAGCATCGGTCACCAGACCAGAGGGGTGACCTGCACAGTTAAGAGACATTAACAGAAGTGTAGGGAGGCATGTATTCTTGCTGGTTCTTTTCCTGTCTCCTCCCTCTTCTTCCTTTACCTTTCCAGCACCTTCTCCCTCTTTCTGTCTCCTAAATCCTGCTGCCTGTCTTCCCTTCTACCATTGAATATAGCAGGATTTCTGTCTACTGGGGATGAGGGGTGCACAGATAGTCACTGCAGCTGATCGCCCCACACTGGTGACAAAGAGCAAGCATCAGCGCACTGTGCCACTTTAGGGCCTCCAACAAGAGCTGGAGGATGTTATTGTCGTGTCCTGTGAAAGGGAGAGCCAGAGAGAGGGATGCCATCTGAAGGGTTGAATTGCGCCAGTAACACTAGGATTGAGAAGAGTGGAAAAGTTGTTCTCCCCTTTCCTTCAGGCCACGTGTCTTTGTACACAGATTCATCACATGAATATAGCAACCCATTCACAGCTTCTGATGAGTTCTGGGTCATAGCACATGGGAGGCCACGCTCAGGCAGTGTACATCTTCTTGCAAACTATGTCTTTAACGCCCTGAAGGCAACAGGACTTAGAAAAGAATGGTGGGACAGGTGGGAGTGGAGACCCTCGTATGTACTCTCCTCTTCTTCAAAGATCATTTCTTTTAACTTCACATAACTTCTCCTACAGGGTCATTTTATAACTAATATTTTTATTACCTGTAATTTATCCTCTTTATCTCTTCTCTTGGTTGATATACTAGGTGTGTTTCTTATAGCACTATCTTTATCAAAGATATGAAGTTGCTAAAGGGAACTTTGTTTTCAATAACAGGGAAAGATTAGTCTTTACTTTGAATAGTTAAAAGTGTGCTCCGCTTACTTTATGTGCCAGTCTAGATGTGCACTGGGGTCGAATGGCAAGGAACAGCCCTGTGGTGGCCGGGCCAGGGGTAGGGGCAGAGGGCACGGGCGGACGCATAGTCCGGGACTGGAGACACAGAGGGAATGTCAGTGTCAGGGGAAGGGGCCAGTGTGAGCACACCTGTCTCAGAAGTGGCCCCGCCTCTGACTTAGATCATGATAGAGTTTACTTGTTTGTTTGCTTGGTTTGAGGGAAATTAAGGGTTTTTTGTACATTTTTGAGATATCCCTGTTTGTCTAGTGTCACAAAGTCAAACAGATCTGAGTTCAGATTGTGGCCCTACCTTGTGCCAGCTTATGTGACCTGGTTGTTCAAACCCCGAGACTCTCTTTGTCTGCAGTAAAGTAAGAATACAGTACTCTCCTTGCAGGGTACTGAAGATTTAAAAAAAAAATCTGTCACCTTGCTAGTCCTCGCCCTGATCATAGCACATCCTCACACTGAAAACACAGAAGGTGCCGGGGCTGCTGCTGCTACAGCTGTTGGTTTGGAAGGTGTGAGGGAACAGAATGGAAACCTTCACATCCGAAGATTTGGCAGGCCAGAGATTGCAGCAAAAAGGTGCACACTAGCGCTTTAGGTATTTGAGGAAAGGACAGAGAAGTTGTGAGGAAAATGGAACTGTGGATTTTTTTAAACTGAAGGAATCAGAGGTGTATAGAGTTCAGCTGGCTCTCGATGTCTACTGGTGGGCAGATCGAGTCCCAGAGAAAGTACGTGTGTGGTTCATCCAAGAGTAAACATCTAATTATTGACAAAGCATATGACCCCGGCCTCGAGGTTCTGTATATTGTTTCACAAGTAGGGATCAGACAACGGTTCAAGGAATCGTTCCTGGACATTGATAGATGGCTAAAACAATCATCTTAGCAAAGCCCGTCTCTGAGCACGGTGCTTTCCCTTGAATGAAGTAAATGGCATTCTGGTCCCTTGGGATCTGCCCCAATCTACTGCTCCAGCCTTTTCTCCTACTACTTTTCCTACTTATTTCATCCTCCAAACCGTTCCCCATTTCCTAGTTCTCCATATGTAGAAAGTCTGGGGAAATCCTGCTTGTGCTTGAAGGCGCTGCTCAAATGCCACCACTTCCATGACACCCTCCAGCTGCCCCGCCAGGGACTTTGCTTTGTCGCTGTGTTTGTTACAGCACCTGTCACATTAGATCTTCTGTCGTAGGGTTGCTCCTGCATTGCCCGAGGCAGGGACTGACTTGTTCACTTTTTCACTCTTCTTCAATACCTCACCTATAGTAGGTGCCCATGTAATGTTTGCTGATCCAAAGAGGTCTTTTTATATGCACCTTTCTGCTTCCTAACCTTATTCCCCAGTTCCTGAAGGTGCTGCATGATTGGATGGAGAAGAGATTTAGAAAATGCTTTTCGTGCTTCTCTGGCATGGCACATATCAAGGAAAGTGTGAAAGCATACTTAACTACATCCTTCCAGGGGACAGTTTTAAAATTACCCATACACCAGATCGGAGTAAAAAGGAAGGTTTTTTTTCTTCCCTTCAGTGGGACGCCCCGTTGCATCTCCAGGCGGGAGTTGAAACCACTTGTGATTTGAGTGTACACTCACTAACTGGCAACCTGACTCCCATAAAAAGCAAAGCTCTCAAAGGAGGAAGAGTTCTCTCTTGTCGAGGAACAGAGTCCTGCAGAGTTTCAGATGTCTAAGGATTAGAAAGCTGAACTTGGAAGATGAGGAACAGAGGTCCAGTTTGGGCTGCACATGAAAACATTATTTATACCCCTGGTTGATTACAGAAATATCTAAAGAGGCCGATGAGATTGATAGATGACCTTACCTTGGGCTTTTAAAGGGGGCTGTTCTTGCTCACTCTGGTTTTTCTACAAAACCTTTAGAACAGCAGAATACTCTACCTTCAGCACAGAAAGCAGCCAAGCCAGTTTGACCAGCTTGAGGGAAACACCAAACAAAGCTGCCAACTCCAATCACATGAACACTAGTTACTAATTATCTTCTGGCCTCTGTGGGGAAAGGTATAGCAGCTCACTGATTGGATCCCGAGGTTGAAATAACTCCACATTTCTCTGTGCTCCAGCCGGAGGAGCAAGAAGAGCGTCTCGAGCACTTTGGGAGACATTTTCAGAAGGACAGATACAGCCTTAGGCTAAACTGCACCTGTCCACATTTCAGCCCCACCCAGGCCCATGGAAGAGGGAAGCAAAACTCACGTCTTTAAGCGCTGTGAACATGTGTGAAACCCACGTTAGAAAAGAAAGAAAAGCGGACAGGAAAGGGCACTGGGGCTCCAGCTGGGAGTATGAAGATCACAAGAGTCTACAGAAGAGGGATCTTACAGGGCCGGATGGACTTTACAGAGAAGGTGGCTCGTATTCCAGAGACTGGACCTCTGGGCACAATCGGCCCTACAGAAAAAGGCAGTGTGGATACTGGGCTTTTGAGCAGAGTGAACCAAGCTCAGAACACGAGGAAGCAGAGGAAAGTGGAAAGGACTGTATGGACTATGGAAGTGTGATTCGAGGCTGTGGTGATTACCGGAACTCAGAAGATGTAGATTATGGGAATCTGAGCCCTGAGACTAAGGATAATTGGCTTATGGGCAGCCCAGAAAGCTGGAAAACAGGGGGATATGGGGAAATGAATGGCTACCTAGATGGTCAGAATCTGAACTGTAATCCTGAGGACTCTAAAGAAACTGGACGGCAGACTTGCCACAGTGGTTTGGATGATCCTGTGGGGAATGGTGGTCATTCTGAAAAGTGGCACATGGACCACAGGAATTTTAATTATAATGTTGAGGATTGTAAAGAAACTAATATTTATTATAGAAACCGCAACAATTTATGTCAGGCTCCTGGGAATTATACTAATGGTCATTCTGTGGACTTCCCAGATTTGAATGGTGTCAATGAAGGTAAAGAATTTGTTGAATGTTATGAAGGGGGCAGAGATGTTTGTCAAAATGATAAAGCCTATCCCAAAGCGAAGACTCTTGCAATGGATCAGAGTGATTCTGATACAGAAAATAAAGGCCATGATACTCTATTTACAAACTGTGAGTATACATTTCAGAATTACACAGAAACAGATTTGGCCCATCAGATGAAGAATTTGGAGGACAGTGGCATTGACAGAGCAGGAACGATGACCCCTGGGAGCAAAGGGATCTTCCCGGATGATCTGCGGAATCAGTGGATGAGAGGGGACCGGGGAGAACACCATAGTGGCATTCCGCAGGGCCCTTCACTGGGGAAGAATACCTGGCATTTAGAGGCAGCGAGAAAAACAAATGGCCCCGAGACTTGGAAAAGGAATAGTTGCTTCCGCCGCACAGCACCCAGCACCCTGAGACGCTCAGAATTTGTGCAAAACAGGACGAAAGCTCAAGGTACGAACTCACCCAGCCTTCTAAGAAGGCTAGAACATGAAAATAGGTAAAAGGGGTGGTTATACTAGGTACAAGGAGCACTCATGCACTTTAGGTAAAAGGGGTGGTTATACTAGGTACAAGGAGCACTCATGCACTTAAGGAACCTAGCCCCTGAAATTCTTTTTTCAGTGGATCTTGAGTGAGAACAACCTTAGAGATTTAATCCCTCTGGGAGGCACTTTCCAGAGCAAGAGTGGATACAGTGCTGTGAATACCCACCATGGCCTCCAGAATGAGACACTGTTCTCACAGGAATTTTCTTTATCATTCTTGGTTTTCTCAGGCATCTATAATCCCAAATATCTTTCCATTCTTTCTTTATTATTTCTTTGTTTGTCTTATAGGGACGGCAGGTTCATTACTGAGGCACCAAGCGAAAATTTGTTTTCCTGGCATGATCTTTCTCTCCATCTCTACACCGCCTTTAGACATTAGGGAAAAGAACATTTAACTTGTTTTATAGAGCGTTCATGTCTTTATACTTAGGAAATCTTAAGGGAATGATAAACACGACAACTCTTCTGGAAATCAGAAGATTATTTATATTCTTCATTGTGCTTTGTTCATACACTCGATGCTTTGTACATCCAAATTACTTCATCTCACTTTGCCTTCACTAAGTTATTTGTAACACGAGTATATTAAGAGTCTTTTATAATGTAGAGGTTCTTTCTTTCTTGCCAGTTTGTCTTATCCAGTTCCCTGAAATGAATTGTGTTCATTTTGTTTTATTTTGTTGTGGTTGTTTTTATAATCACCGGACTCCCTGTTAAGCTTTATTTGTATTATATATGCTATTCTCCTGCCAAGCCAACTTTCTGGTCTAGGCCAGTCTGGAGGCGGTGTAGGTTATGAGCACAGTATAAGGGTTAGAGTCAGAAAATGTGAACGATCTAGAAAATCCATCTCACACCTTCCTCCTGAGTGGGAAGTCTCTCATCTAGATCTTCAAAACAGGCTTACTATTGGTGGTGTGATCCCAGAACTGCCCATGGTTTATCCTGTGGTCTTCCGACACAGGCTTGACCTAACCAGAATTTCCAGGGCATTGTTTTGGATCAATCAGGGTCTCCACCTGCATTTATAAAGATAAAAACGAAACTAAGCTCGGCTTTAGTTCGAAGGCTGAGGTATTTAGCAGCTACCCATTTTTTTCCAGGAGCGTTTTTGCTCTGAGATGATAGGGATTGAATGACTTCTAAATTCCTTACAGCTCAAATCAACAACAATCAACACACACACACACACAATCACACAAGTGATCCTGTGATTCCTTATATTGGTTTTTGTATTGCTCCTATTCCCTTCCCCCACATCTGTTCAGTACATGAACTTTGTTTCCTATCTTTAGTTCCTTATTGTATTAAGCGTCCTAAGTGTAATTAAAGTGTGTTTACTCTGTCTGACTTAACAAGAGTCAAGCCCTTCTCTCCCGAGTGGTGCAATTTGCCCTATGATCTCTCTAAAACCTGCTCAGTTCCACCTTCTGTCACTTGCATTTTTACGACTCTTTCTTTATATTCTAGGGCTTAAGTTTTGATGGTGTGTTCCTATTTAGCTCAATTGACACCCCTAGTTTATACCACTAGTATCCTCCTTGGCCTATAACAGAATCCTTAGTCTGCCCTGAAATCCTTTTGCTTTCTAACATTCTTTGCTGGCTGTCTTACAGCACAGGCACCACTGTCCTTCCTGAACGTTACAGTTCCAACATGTAATTACAGAAAGAAACCAGTGTTAGAGTCTGTCTTCTGCCGGGAGTTCACATCTCAGCCCCACCATTTACTAATAGTGTAACTTGAGGTGAATTACCTAATCTCTCTGAGCTTTGGATTCCTTATTTATAAAATAAAGATAATAACACGTGTGTCAGTGAGAGAACATAAATAAAACCCTTAATGAGATGCCTGGAACATAGTAGGTGCTCATAAATTGTGATTTCTTGGTCTTTTGTCTACCCGACTCCCTTCAGCCTTAGAAGTTGCTTCATCAACCTGTCACTGCATGGTCCCCTCTCTCCTGAGATCCAGATTGACCCCCGCTGTACATCTGCCCTCAGGCCTTGTGTCTGCAGGTGTGATTATCCAGGTGGAATGTCCCATCCCTTCCTCCTCTCCTACCCTCCCTGGCCTTCCCTACAGCATCTGAGAAACAAGGTGCTGTTTAATGGCCGCTCCCAGCCTGTCTCTCAAGCTAGAAACCAAGTCCTTCTACCACGGTGTGTCCTTCCCTCACCTGCCTTATCAGTTCATTCTCCTATGGTGGCCTCAGGCTTAGAAGTTGTTAGGGCAGGTCTGTTAGGGTTTTGCCTTTAGTCCTATGGTGTGGGCTCCTCATTCTGAGAGGTGGGCCTTACTCCTAGAGTACAGCTCTTTTGAGGTTTCAGTGCAAAACCAGAAGTGTTTAGGGGCACCTGGGTGGCTCAGTTGGTTAGGTGTCTGACTTCGGCTCAGGTCATGATCTCATGGTTTGTGGGTTCGAGCACCGCGTCAGGCTCTGTGCTGACAGCTCAGAGCCTGGAGCTTGCTTCGGATTCTGTTTCTGCCCCTCTCTCTGCCCCTCCCATGCTCATGCTCTGTCTCTCTCTGTCTTTCAATAATAAATAAAAATGTTAAAAAATTTTTTTAAAAAACTCAGAAGTGCTTATTGAACCTCTTAACTTAGAGGGACTCAAATTTCAA
Organism: Cryptoprocta ferox; assembly: GCA_028646485.1. Classification (NCBI taxonomy): domain Eukaryota; kingdom Metazoa; phylum Chordata; class Mammalia; order Carnivora; family Eupleridae; genus Cryptoprocta; species Cryptoprocta ferox. Next base: position 54,612,575 of record CM053561.1, read on the forward strand.
ACTCTGTCTTCTCGGCCCCAAGCAGTTGCAAATATCTGCCAGGCTCTCTGGCCTCCAGCTGTTATTGTTTCTGCTGGCTTCCTGGAGTCTCATCACCTGCATGCAGAGTTCAAGGATTTGAGAGGAATTTCTGCACAGATTTTGTGCTCCCCTCTCTGTGGCTCCCTCTTTCCCAGGATTTTGCTCATAATATCTAGCCACTTCATAGCCCCAGACGTGAGCCTTTGACTCTTCAGCCCAATAAGATTGCCGGTTGTTGACTTTCCATTTTTGCTTGATTTCCCCCACATTCTAGAAGACTAGGGATTGACTTCAGGGAATAAAATTGGATAAATATGGATCTTACCTAATTTGCATCCCTTGTTTTGAGACATATCCCCTCTAGTTTTTGGCCTGCTTTTGGTTGCTTTCCAATGCCTTCACACAATTACTTTTAAAAAAATGCTTTATGGGGCACCTGGGTAGCTCAGTTGGTTAAGCATCTGACTTCAGCTCAGGTCATGATCTCATGGTTCGTGGGTTCGAGCCCTGCATTGGGCTCTGTGCTGACAGCTCAGAGCCTGGAACCTGCTTCAGATTCAGTGTCTCCCTCTCTCTCTGCCCCTTCCCCACTCATGCTTTATTTCTGTCTCAATAATAAATAAATATTAAAAAATTTCTTTTTAATTAAAAAAATTGCCTTATCCAGAGTTGCTAATAATTACCAGTAGGGAGGTTGGTACAGTGTAAGCTGTCCCATTGCTAGGCCAAAAGTTGGCACCAAGGGTTTACACTTGCTAGTAACATAAATGGTTGTGATGGGAAAGGGACCTGGTGCTTCAAATTCCATGTTAACTGGGTTAAGTGACACTAGGATACGTAAACGAGGAACTCTTACAGAGGAATAGGACATGGAATTCAGGTGAGAGTCCAGGCTTGGAAGTTCAGGCTTGGAGGCTGCAGTAGCATCCTCCTATCTCACCATACATCAGCAAGTCCAGTGTTTTATAACTAATGGGTACCCACCCATGATTGGGTCTTAAAGTCTCTTCTGTGGGTTATAACTAGCATTTTTGAAAAATAAAAGTGAATAGAAAATTTCGTAGCACATCTCATGTAGGAAAAGTATGCATGTAATACTTTCATGTGTGTGTGAGTGTGTATGTATACACATGCCCGTGTTGTGTCACGTATATACTAAGTCACAGTGTAAAGTGTGGGCTACAGTAGAAAAAAAAAGATGTTTGAAAAACACTTAAATCTGACTCCCTGTTTTTATAACCAAAGAGATGGAGCTCAGAGAAATTGAAATGTATGTCCCAAGTCAGTCCTTAGGTCAGGAATAGAATCTGGGTCTCCCGATGCCCAGACCAGTGCTTTTACTGCATCACCAGGGTTGAAGCCAGAAGCATAGCTATGCATTCAGGCCACAGAAATGAACCTAGAAAAGTAGAAAAGCGTTGTGTTAGGGAGGTCAGAGGAGGGACTTCAAGTGGAGGGCATGTAGCCATGTTATATGCAGCAGAGATATGGGAGGAGTGTGGACCAAAGAAAGACTTTGCATTTGCCAGATGGGGTGAGGAAGAGGAGCAATGGAGGCACAAAGCACATTACACGGAGTTTAGGAGGGAAGCGGTGATGAAGATCCACAAGCGATTCCTTTAAAGTTTGAGCAGTAATTGCCATTGAACAACAGAATCTAGAGAAATCTTCTGTTTCGTTCTCTCCCGAGATGATAAAAACCAGCATAGATTCGAAGGCACTTTTGCCAGTGTTCCACAGTTAGTGCAGTTTTTAGGACTCTGTTGGTCAAGGTTTCTTTTCATTGCAAGTATACAAACATGATGCCTTTGTAGCTACAGACTGTAGTCAAACTATTGGAATAAAATGTCTGCCAGTCAATCCAAGACATTAGCTTTTCATCCTGGCTAATTTCATATGCTGATTAGAAGGCATGAGGGGGCAGATACCAAGAGGTCTCTGCCACTCTGGAGACAGGGGGCCTACTCCTAGGAATTAACTGGGCAGTAACTAATGGCCAGCAAAACAGACTGTGGAATTTCACTGCGGGGAGTATGAGTCGTGCTGATGGAACCACTGTAATTTACATGCTGGACAGTCCTCAGAGCACCTTGTGCCGCTTTATCTAATTTCATTCTCTTATAATAAATATGAGCCACTCATCTATTTTTATCTAACAGAACCATATTGAGCACCAAACACTGTGTTAACGTTCTGGTTCGACCTAGATTGCCTGAAGATCTTGAGGAGGGATGAGGCCACTGCTCCGGGACAAGTGGGCTGCCACCAGCTGTCCTCGGGCCCAGCTCTTCACTTTCTGCATCTCCTTCAGGGACCATCTTGTTCATAACACTTTTGCTCTTCTCTGAATTCTGCGTGGTTTCCTCCTATTGCAGACCAACACTTCCCATTTACTCATAGTTTCTGCACCCTCTTCACTTTACCTCACATATAACCATACTCTTCCCAACACTGTCTTGGGACATTATTGCAGCTTCTGCTTCTATTTCTGTCTGACTTGGCTGATAGTTGATAATTCAGATTCCCAGGAGAGTGAGTATAATTGACTCACCTTGTGTTTTTTTAGTCCTCATCATATGCATTAACCATTCATTGATTAGGTACAAATCCTTGGTCCAAAAGGTAGAGGTGAAGCCCAGGATGGGGGTCACCTGGTTGAAATCAGCTACAGGGATGGCTGATGGTGCCCACTGTGTATGCAGCAGGCTCGAGGGAGCAGGCGTTCTGAGACTTGGCTGGCCCAGACCAACCCCAGGATGTGGAACTGGGTGGAGGTATCTTTTGGCTGTCACAGTGGCAGGGTGCAAGGGACTACTTGGGTTTAGAAGGCAAGGGCAAGGGACTCTAAATGTCTTCAGTGTGTAGACCCATCCTCTGCAATGAAGAATTGTTCTGGCCAAAATGCCAGCTGTGTCCCTATTGAGACACTGGAGAAGATGGATCAGACTTGTGCCTGCCTTCAGGAACTTACGGTTTCAAACAGAAAACAGCATATAAGCAAATAATTAAAATACAATTTTATAAGTCCCTTCAGGGGAACTATTAGATACCTTTTCCCCCACTTGGCCCTACTGCCTGTGTAAACTTGTGTAAATTATTTAATCCCTCTATGCCACAGTTTCTTCATCATGAAAACCAGATGATGTACCTACATGACAGTATTAGGAGGATTAAGTGAGTTTATAGATACAAAAGTACCTAGAACGGCACAGCAGAGGCTGGTGTGTAGTAATGCAAAATAAGCATGAGCCACCATCATGCTTTCACCAGTGCACAGATTCCACATCCCCTTTGAATGCGGTTCCACAGGGATTTAGTAACTAGAACTTATACTCAGCACAAGTATGGGGGTATCCGGAGAAGGATACCTCCCCCACCCCCAACACACACACACAGAAGTTTACAGATCAATTGAAGAAGCAAAATGTAAAAATACAAAAATTGTAATAAGTACAAAAATATTTGGTTTAGACAGTCAGAAGGGGGAAAGCTCAGTCTTGAGTTATGGGAAAAGACTTTAGGAAGATATTCAAACTTGAGCTAAAGCTGAAGAGAGTGAATAATGAAGGTTGACATAAGTAGAGAGCAGCAGGGGGAACATTCCTGGTTGGGGAAACTTTGTGAGCAAAGATACATAGTTGTAGTGACAAGGAGGAACCCCTGTGTGTGGAGCATTGGCGTACTGGACTCTGAGAAACCAGATGCTGGTTTGGACCAGCACCCGAGGAATAAGGCAAGCTGGGCCTGCATTCTCGCTTGTAATCACTGAAAGTGTGAGTGGATACATTTTCTGAGGAAAGGAGCGACCAGGGAGAAGAGCAGGTAGGTGCCTGAGAACTGAGCCACAGTTTGGGGGCGGGCGGAGGAGGAGGGAGACCAGCAAGAGGGACAGGGTGAGATCATATGAGGAGGTCAGGAGAAAACCAGAGAATTTAAAGTAAGCAAGAATGGCCAGTGCTTTGAAGTGGCCCAGGGAAATCAAGGGTAATGCCATTGGATTTGTCAAAGAGGCTATTGGTTGGCTGAAAAGACAATATTGCTGGAACTGTGATGATTTAGAATTACTTGCAAAGTACTTACGTGGGTGGTGAAATCATAGAAGGAGGACATGCAGACCACTCTTCAAGACCTTTCACAAAAAGAACCGAGGACCTGTGACTGTAGCTGAAGGGGGCACAGAGTTGGACACAGCTTTCATGTGCTTACTTTTAAAAATCAAGGGTTGTTGTTGGTTGGAGGATAGCTGGGTAGGTAGGAGGTAAAGGAGAGGGCAAGGGTAAGTATGTGGAGGCAAAGGGCAATATATGTAGGGCCATATTTCCTCAAGAGTTGGGAGAGAATGGAAGCCTGAGAGAAAACAAGGTGCTCCTGGGGCTGGAACGCTCCAGTCTGGCAGACTCCCACCCAACCCAAAGGCCTTGCCTCTGCCATCAGGAGCTGTATTCTCAAGGTAGGTTGTATGTTTTTTCCACAAGCCATTACCTAAATTGTTTTCATATAATGCTTCATGAACAACATAGGAATATTGGCCTGGGAAGATTCCAGGTCTCTGTAAAAGCCAAAGATATGAAGGAAATGCATTCAGGGTGGGTAGGACGAGGTGCCTTTGTGGGGCATCTCCTTTCATATGGGCCTGGGGATATTAGAGGGTGCAGTGGGAGGAGGGGCAAATCAAAGCTGCTAACTTGCAAAACCATGGCAGACCTGGCCTTAAATGGAATGTCAGAGTGGGAGCTCAGAAACTTGATGTACCCAGCCTGATCCCCCAGAGCTTTCCAATTCGTTTATTTCCTGAGGAACAGGGACACGCCCGTGCTGGGCATGACCATCAGGCTGTCAAGCCACAGTGTCCATACACAGTGATTTCTGGTGGGAAGGGACATGTTTGTATATGTGGTTCCACAGTGGACCTCATTCCACCATATCAAGAAACCCCTTTTTTCCCTTTTCTTTCTTTTTTTTTAAGAAAGCCCCCCCCCTTTTTAAATCATAAACCAACAGGAGACAGAATGTATTTCATTGAATCTAAAACACCATCTGTTGTAAGACCCCGAATAATTGTATGTACCAATAGAAAGAAAACTTCTGATTAAACATTAACATGCTATTACTTGGAAAATATATCTTGCTTTCAGAGATATTAAAATGTGCAAAAATATGCATCTTAGCATCTACTGAAATGTGGACATGCTTCTACTTAGTGCTGACCTTACAGCAGTACTTAGACAAAAAATATTATAGAATTCCTCTAGCTCTTTCCTCAGTGATTTGGAGATAGGGAATTTGATTTTCTTGCTCTCCACCCCCTGCCCTGCTTAAAGGAAGATTGAAACCTCATTTACCCCAATGCCAAAGGTCCAAAATTGTAACTAATATTTTCATAAAAGTTAGTATAGTTCATGATTTTAAAAAATCTTTGGGTAGGGGGCCTGGGTGGTTCAGTCTGTTAAGTGTCTGACTCTTTTTTTTTTTTAATTAATCAATTAATTAATTATGAGAGAGAGTGAGCAGGGGAGGGGCAGAGAGAGAGGGAGAAGACAGTCCCAATCAGGTTCTGCGCTGTGACTGCAGAGCCTGACCCAGGGCTCAGTCCCACAAACCGTAAGATCATGACCTGAGCTGAAATCAAGAGTTGGATGCTCAACTGACTGAGCCACCCAGGCGCCCCAAGCATCTGACTCTTGATTTTAGCTCTGGTCATGATCTAAGGATCATGAGGTCGAGCACCGCATCAAGCTCAACGCTGGGCATGGGACCTGCTTAAGATTCTCTCTCTCCCACTCTCTAAAACAAAACAAAACAAAACAAAACAAAAAACCAAAGACAAACTCTTTGGGTAGTGTCTTCTATCCCAGCTATAGCAGAGTGGTACTCAGGGCACTCTAAGTTATAGTAATTGTTGCCATTTATTAAGTGCCAGTCACTGTGCTAAGCACTATGGATTAGGTATGCACAAAGTCCAGTAGAGTCTAAGCTTTGTGATGGTAGTAGAGGTAGTGTTTCTAGAACCCAGCAGTACTAGGCATATCATAGGTGCTCAATGAATGTATGTTGTCAAATGAAATATTCTATTTTGGGGCACAGAATATGTACATCAAAAAGTAAACACCCTAAGGTTTTAATACAGGGTTCTGTTCCAAATTGAGATAGGTCCACTCTATTCCTAGTTTTCTGATATTTACTTCAGATATATGGATGTTGGATTTTTACAAATGTATTTTTTTCTCTATCAATTGACTTGGTCATATCATTTTTCTTCTTTTGCCTATTGATGTGGTGAATTACATTGTTTGATTTTCAAAGGTTGAACCGGCGTCACACTCCTAGAATAAATGTGACTTGGCAGTGTTTTTCAAAAAAAAAAAAAAATAGTACATGTTGTTTTGTATTGCTGCTTGACAAGGGAAGTTTAGAGAAAAGGGTAATCCAGGGGACTAGAGAGGCCTTCGTATGTCTGGGGTTAAAGGACAGTAGGTGAGCAGAAAGGCAGGGAGACCAGCTGAGCTTGTCATGTTCAAGGATTAAGAAGGAAACAAACACTGGAAGTACACTGTTCTAAGTTCCATACTAATCGCAGCACATGCCCAGTCCCCAGGGCTCGCTAAAGGAAGTGGCCAACTGCCTAGGCGTGTCCAAAGAGACACATACCCAAGTGGCGCTCCTTGTGGGACTAGTTAGAAGTTGATGTGGTTACTCCAAACTGAGAAGAGTAAGTGAAGTAACAGAGTAAGAAGTCATGTAAGATTTTAGATCTTAGAAGTGACCAATAAGGCCCAACCTCTTTGTTATATATATTTGGAAGCAATGGCTCAGAGAGGTAGTGTGACATATCCAAGATCACACAGGTAAGAGGGGAGGCAGGGCTGGATCCCAGGGCTTTTGTAGTTTGAGTGCTTTATTGAGTGCTTTATTCACTACATCTGCTGCCCTTTCAAGATCTAGAAGCAGCGTCACTTAACAGCCCAAAAATAGAAGCCAAGGGAGAGACAGGGGGATGGAGTGATTGCTGAGATACCCAGAGCTTGTTTAAACCAACATGGCACTTAGGACTGGGGTCCCAGGGAAAACCCGATTTATATTTTCCTTGTATTGAGGTTTTATATTTTTCCATGTTTCAACTAGAAAATAAGATACTAGTGTACAATGACAGATACCCAAAGTTTAATGAGATTTTACCATCAAAATATTGGATCATCTTGGAAATAATCTTTGAAAGATTGGTTTCTTTCAAATAAATATAACCAAACCCTTAATGCTTAAGTTGATTCTCTTTTGTACTATTTTTTTGTTTCATGAACTTCTGTTTTGCCTATTCAACTAGATTAAGTCAAATGGAAATAACTTTAAAGACATCTGGTTTAGCCCTATTCTGTTTGCTGTTCTTGAACACAGGACAGATGAAATGACTTTCCTGATGAGACTAAAGAAAGCTTTTGAGGGCGTTTCAACTTTATCTTTGCCCCGTCGCCTAGCACTCTGCCTCGTAGCTCTCTATTAAATATTCATAGAGGGGCCCCTGGGTGGCTCAGTCAATTAAGCACAGAGTCTTGATTTTGGCTCAGGTCACGATCTTATGGTTCCTAAGTTCGAGCCTCACATGGGGCTCTTCGCTGACAGCACGGAGCCTTCTCTGGGATTCTCTCCCTCTCTCTCTGCCCCTCCCCTACTTGTGTGCACTCTGTCTCTCTCTAAATAAACTTTAAAAAGTATTCATAACTTTTGTAATTATAATTTGAACGGGATTATAATTCAGGTGAACTGATGTCTGGAGGGGTACACAGTTATAAAAGATACATAAAATACTGTGAGGGCAAGTGGAAGGACTAAAAGTAAACCGTCTCATAGAAGTTGAAGAAAGTCTAGTTTTACAGAGCATGTTACAAAAATAGCCAGAGGGGCACAGACATGACCAAATTTTGAAACATCACTGTAGTGTCATTATTAAAATTGGAAATATAATGCCAGAAACGGCCATGTGCATGCAGAGAAGACATAATCCAGAACAGGCCTTGCTTGACCCTTCATGGGACCCTTCATGGAAAGCACTGGTCTGGGATGCTAGTTTTGAATATGTAGCTTTATCAGCCCTGTGGTCACAGGCAAGTCATTTCATTGGTTTGTGCCCCTTTCCTCACTTGTAAAATGAAAGCAATAATAACTTCCCTCAAGAGACTTGGTAAATACATCAGATGTGTGTGTTTACAGAAATAAAGCTTTGCCTATAGAGTTTTGTTGGCTGACTACAATCAAAATTTGCTTATTAAACAGTGATAAATTATTTTTAGTGAATTATTTTATGAAAACTATCTTCGCCCTTTTGATAACTTCATTTCTGCCACCTAAAGATTAAATAATAATAATGTCACACTAAAAGCACACGCCTCTAGGATTTATGTGTATCTGGTAAGTGTTCAACAATGGTGTTTGAGTTGGTCCTAGAATTAAACTTCCTATCCTGCCAGTTGAAGAAATTGCCGACTCCTGCACTTTGGGCACTCGACTCCTTTGCTCTTCTGAAGGCCTGGAAAAGGAAAGGGGAAATGAGAAGTTTTGAGCTGAGCTTCCCCCGCTCCCCCAGGTGGAAACCTTCCCAGCAGGGACTGTGCTGGAGACTTCTTGCCAAAGTAGGCAGGCGGTTACTGAGCAAAAGCCACAGGCAACGTTTTTTTCGGTTGTTGTTGAGATTTAGGACCTAAAAGCCATCGAGTCCTCTCTGAAGTTGGGTGGCTGTGAGCCCTGAGGAAAAGCCAGTGACCACAGCACCAGAAGTTTAACAGAGGGCAAACCTTCTCCCAGTAAGAGTTTTGTAGGTACAGGAGGTAAAGACGAGGTGGGGGCGGGGTGGCCTGGCCAGAGTCCTGTGGAGATATGGAAAACCAGGATTTCTGAGTCCTCCGGTTGGGCCTGGGGGAAAGAAGAGCAAATTTACAAAAGGTAGTGTGGGTTTGCTTTTCTTAGGAAGCTGGCAAATTGTTACTTCAGCAGTGTCTCCTTCCTCACCCGCATTCTTCAGGTTAGGAAAGAAACTTCAGGTTATTAAAAAGCAAAGAAAGAATTTGAAATGGATTAACAGAGTAATTGAGAGCTGTTGGTATTAGAATATTCTCATAGCAAGTGTTCCCCCCCCCTTTATTTTCTTTGTTATAGCAACATTACATGTTCACTGTAGAAACACTAGGAAATACAAAGAAAGGAAAAGGTAGCTGATTTTCCATAACTATCAAGACTTTCTCATTTTCAAATATACACACCGAAAGTATTTTCCCTTTTTAACAGAATTACAATCTTTCATTAACTCTTTTGTAATATGCTTTTTTCATGTAACAAAACATAGACAGCAGACAACATTCTATGTTAATAAATATAAATCTGTACTCAGGGGCACCTGAGTGGCTCAGTCTGTCAAGCATCCAACTCTTGGTTGTGGCTCAGCTCATGATCTCATGATCTCACAGTTTGTGAGTTCAAGCCCTGCATCGGGCCCTGCGCTGACAGCACGGAGCTGCTTGGGATTCTCTCTCTCCCTGTCTCTCTGTCCCTCCCCCACTCATACTCATTCTCTCTCTCTCTCTCTCTTTCTCAAAATAAATAAAAAAGAACTTAAAAAAAATGTGTACTAAATGGCTATAATAGTATTCTGTCATACAGATATGCCATAATTTATTTAACCAGGCCACTTTTTGGAGAAAGTTTGGCAGTTTCTGGTTAGACTGTTTGTAAATTTTCTTACACATTGAAGAACAGCCCTCTATGTACACCTTGTGCATTTGTCCAATGATTTACGTGTAATAAATTCCTAAAAGCAGACTGCTGTGCTAAAAGGTTTGACTTTTTTTTAAGAAGGAGAGAAAGTATTAAAAGCTTCTGCCTGCTGTCCTATCCCTTTGGGTCTGCAGGTTAACAAGAAAGAGCTGAGGTTTCGTGAAGGGGGCTCCCCCCTTCCCCCAGAAAGGTGATTGATATGTTAAGTCAGAAAGCTGTCAAAAGACAGGATAAGATAAGCCTTTTCCTTCCTTTCACGCGTGTTCTACCATAAATTATCCAGAATACCATGGAATATTTACCGTGTATGACACTACTAGATTTGATTCGGTCTGAGGGATTATTTACATTATACTACAATGGGGTTTTATAGACATAATCACGTGAACATATGCGGATATGCTTCAGTACATAATTGTTCACTTAATGGTGGGTGAACCATGGCTCTACAGAGGTTAAGTTGTGCTTTAGAGCCACTCTGTTTTGTTATTAGCTACCTGGTGGCCACCAAAACCCAAGGTAGAATTCAGGTCACAACTCCCATGATTGGCCTGGAGGCAGAGTTAGCTATTGGTCAGGGGCCCAGACAGGAGCCAGTCTTGAGCTTACTGGGCCAGTTACTGATCTTGTCTTCATTCCTCCTCAGTACAATGGGGACAGCATGGTGGTGGTGTTTCAAGGATTAAATATGCCAGTATTTGTAAAGTACTTAGAATAGTGCTCAACACACGCAGCAAGGGCCATAGAAGTATTTGTTAGGATGTAAAGCTGAAAGGAGATATACTAGATGATGGAGGGAAGCAACATTGTGGGCTCCCAACCAGATGGGCCTCACAAGTCAACGGTACTATTGTAGACACGGTGGGAAGGGCTCTTTACCAAAAGCTGTCATCATGGAGATTGCTCAGAATTTCACCAATAGAGTTTCTTACTTAGAATACCGTTTATTTTAAATTACTGGCAATACATTAATAGATTCTCGTGAGATTAAAAAATGCTGATTCAGAGGCACGTGGGGGGCTCAGACGGTGGAGCATCCGACTTCCCAACTTCGGCTCAGGTCAAGACCTCAGCACTCGTGATTTTGAGTTCGAGCCCCACCTTCTGGTCGGGCTCTGTGCTAACAGCTCAGAGCCTGGAGCCTGCTTCAGATTCTCTGTCTCTCTCTCTGCCCCTCCCCCTCTCGTGATGTGTGTGTGTGTCTCTCTCTCAAACGTACATAAATGTCAAAAAAAAAAATTTTTTTTTTAAGTGCTGATTCAGCTCAAGCCCCCACTGAGCCTTCTACCACCAGTCCAGTTCCTCCTTGAGGTGAACTTGGTAAGGGTGGTGTGTTCCCCTTCAATCCCTTTTTCTTTGCACTTCCGTATTATGTCTATTTATGGAAATATGCAGTGGTTTTTTGCAGGATTTCTTTTCTCCCTCTTTTCCCTTTTCTGTATTTTCTTTGTCTTACAAAAAAAATAACCTTTTGTTCTGCAACTTTCTTTTCCTCCAGGTTCCTTTCCAAGTGTCAGTGCTTGTGAGCTGTGAGCAGGGCTTCAGGTCCCTGTGAACTGCTCTGTGGGATTCTTGCTGTGCTGGGAGCAGCCCAGCTGCTGAGATCTGCATTCTGTTAGCTGTAGGGTAAGGTCCCCACTGAAGGAGGTCCAGGTCCCTCGGCAAAGCCCCAGCCGGGAGCGGGCTGGCCTGGGGGGAGGGGGACGCGCAGAAAGCCAGGTCCTAGAGCAGACAAAGTTGACAAAGTTCACCCACTTCACAGCGTGGCTTCTTAAGGGAGAGGTGGATGGGCCTTCAGAATTCTTCCCTAAAAAGAGCATCCCCCCCCACCAAAACCAAAGCTTAGTAGGGGCAGACAAAGTGAGAAGTAATATGCTTGGGTTAAAAACCCCTGAAATGAAATCGTGACTGTCAGGAGCAGGAAAGGAATGCGAGAGGGGAAGGGGTCTGAGCAAAGCTGGGCCGCAGTCTGCAGCTCGGTCCCTCTGGAGAATTCCAGCTCCGTCCTTTAGAACCTCCCGGCTGAGATAGCCTAGGGTGCTCGGGGCGATTCATATGTAAATGTGGGAAAGCCTGGGGGAAATGCCTACCCTATTCAAAGGATTTGGGGGGGGTGCGGAGCATTCCAGAGCCCTGGGAAGATCGTACTTGGCCGGTTACCCTGGGACCCACATGTCCTCACCGCAGGCTTTTGGGGCCGCTGGTGCCTCCCGGGGTGCTGAGCCAGTAACAGCAGGTGGGGCAGCTGGGGCGGCTTGGGACCTTGCGGCAGTTCCGAGATTTTCCCCACCAAACCTGGAGCCAGCTTTCAGAGGAAGGGAAGAAGTGAGTGGCTTTTCTCTGCAACTCTACTTTCAAGTGTGGTTCATGGAGTTACGGGTGCACTGGATCCCTTCCTCACGGCACCGTGGAAGGAGCCTGATGACACGCACTAACCTGAGGGTTGGGGGGATCTTGAGAGGAGGTGGAACCAGGATTTTGTGGGGTCGGTGGGACCGGGAAGGGGGACAAAAGGAAAAAACAACCCAGTACAAATTGTTTTATCACAGAAAGTAAATCTGTGCTGTGGGCCTGGGCTCTAGCTCCTAAACACCTCCAGGACCACCCTGGGGGGAAGGTGGGATCTGGTCTGCACCCTGCAGTGTCAACTGGTACTGGGCCTCAGCTTCCTCCATGTGCTTCCTCAGCTTTTATTGTTCTTACGGAAAAGCGAAATGTTGTAGTATCTGGACAGAGCGTTTCTACGTGATGCATTTTACCTTAATCCGGTGCAGACAGCATTTTCTGGCCCAGGGTGGGAAAAGAACTAACCTGTGTCAGGTTACTACCTTGTTTGTTCCCTCAACAGCTTGGCAAAGCGAGCATTATTACTCTCATTTTACAGATGAGGACACTGAGGCCCAGAGGTAAGAGTGGGCTTTGCGGGGGTCACTCAGCTAGAGTAGGGACGTGCGGGGCTCACAGCCTGTCTCCACTGCAGCTCCGTGAGCGGCCAGGCCACCTTCTCTCACTTGGTCGTCCCAGATACTAAAATTTTAGATCAGACTTTTTCCTTGGGATGTATTTGGAATGATAAGAGAGTTTTACATTTGGAATCATTTCAAGCCAGATAATTCTAGTTTGACTTAATCCTGAGAATTAATATGTGTATAGAGTTTGAGGGTCTTCTACATCTTCAGAAGCATGTAGAATAATTTCGTCAGAATTGCAGATACATCCCACAGGGATTTTAAATCATGCTAAAGAGTTCTTGTTTTGGGTTGTTGTTGTTGTTGTTGTTGTTGTTGGCTTTTTTGGGTTGTTGTTGTTTGTTTTTTTTTAAGACGGGCCAAGAGTTTATAAATGCACCTGCAAGAAAAAAAAAAGACATTCTGGTAGTTTAGAAGATTTGTTACCATTTCTTTTTTTCTCTTTTAATAAAAATCTCAGTTTCTTAGTGTAGGCTGCTGGCATTTGATGAGTACTTGGTGGTATTTTAAGCCTTCAACTATAATAATTAAGAGAACTTTGATTCCCAAGGTAGAATAGTTTCCAGAGAATTTTCAAGATTTGAAGCAAATAAACAAACCCATGACCTTTTCTAGTTGAGATTCCAGGCTTGGGAGGCAAAATGATACAGGATTAAGTGCATAGGATTTGGATTGAAACATACTTAGATTCAAATTCCAGGACTGCCATTACTCACTACATAACCTGGGACAAGTGGGTCAGCTTCTCAAAACCCATATTTTCTATTAAATCGAGTAATCATACAACTGCAAAGTTTTGGCATGAATATTAAATAAGTTCAGGGACATAAATATGTAAAGCTCATTGCACGTAATAGGGATTGAATTAATGTTCTTCCTCTCAGAACTTTTTAGCCCTATATTAAAAATGAGTTTCTTCTAAAAGAAACTCATATCATTATGTTGTATGCCTAAAACTAGCATAAATGTTGTATGTCAATTAAATAAGAAAGATAATAAATTTTTAAATTTTATTTTTAAAGTTTATTTATTTATTTTGAGCAAGCGAGAGAGAGAGAGAGAGAGAGAGAGAGAGAGAGAGCGCAAGAGTAAGCGGGGTAGGGACAGAAAGAGAGAGAATCCCAAGTAGGCTCTACACTGCCAACACAGAGCCTGATGAGGGGCTCGAACCCATGAACCATGAGATGATGACCTGAGCTCAAGTTGGATGCTTAACTGACTGAGCCAGCCAGGTGCCCCAAAGATAATAAATTTTAAAAACAAGTTTCTCTTCTCAACTTGCCACTCATGAAACCATAATTGAGACTGAGATTCTATTGCTTGAAATTGCAAAGAAAGTGTAAAACAAGGCTATTCAAAATATATAATTAATTTAGCATTATGATTTAGCACTGTAGTGAAATAAGAGTTATGCTTGAACTTTTGTCATTCATTCTACCAAAAAAAGTTCAAGAAAGACATTTTTCCATTGTGTCTTTTTTTTAAACTTTATTTTGAAAAACAAATTTTACAGATTATTGCGGTAGTACAAAAAAACCTCCTGTGTATCCTTTATTCCCATGCACCAGTGTTTAAAATATTGCTGTGTTTTTGTGTTCATTCTCTCTCTCGCTCCCTCGCTCCCTCACTCCCTCCACGCACACACACACTTTTCTATTTGAGTGTGGGTTGCATATATCATGTCCTTTCGTAAGCTTCAGTGTGTATTTTGTATGAACCATGGATGTCCTACATAGATTTACTATTTTAGGACATTTTTCACTGATTTAATAGTTTATCTAATTTACAGTCTAGATTTCAACTTCCATCTTTTGTCCTAGTAATGTCCTTTGTAGCAATTTGTTCTCCAGATCAGGATCCAATTCAGAATCACACATGGCATTTATTTGTCATCTCCTCAATTATCTTTTTTTTTTTTAGCTTTTTTTTTTTTTAATGTTTGTTTATTTTTGAGAGAGATCAAATGTGACCGGGGGGGGGGGGGCATAGAGAGAAGGAAATACAGAATCCAAAACAGGCTCTGTGCTCTGAGCTGTCAGCACAGAGCCCAATGCGGGGCTCGAACTCACAAACCATGAGATCATAACCAGAGCCGAAGTTGGACGCTTCACTGACTGAGCCACCCAGGCACCCCTCCTCAGTTATCTTTGATTGGGAACTGTCTCTCAGGCTTCCTTTCCTTTTTTTGGGGGGGGGGGTAAACTGTACCCTCAATGTGAGACTTGAGCTCATGACCTCAAGATCAAGAGTCACATGCTCCACCAACTGAGCCAGCCAGGTGCCCCTCTTTGATTTTCATAACATGACATTTTGAAGAATGCAAATCCTCAGTTTGGATTTGTCTGATCTTTCCTCAAGATTTGTTTCAGATTTTTTTAATGTTTATCTATTTTGAGAGAGAGTGGTGCACAGGGAGGGGCAGAGAGGGAGAGAAAGAATCCCAAGCAGGCTCCCCACTGTCAGTGCAGAGCCCATCACAGGGCTTTGTCTCAGGAACTGAGATTATGACCTAAGCAGAAATCAAGAGTCTGGACACTTAAACTACTGAGCACCCCAGACATCCCTCAGATTATGCATTTTTGATTGGGATACTACATAAGGGATATTGTGTTGTTTCCAGATATGACAAATGAAAAAACATGTCTATCACTTATTGGTGATGTGAATTTTAATTACTCAGTTATTGTATTCTCCCTTTCTCCACCATATATAGTCACTATTTTTATTTTTGTAATTAATAAGTAATTTGTAACAACTAACTCAAAACTTTGCAAATATCCTGTTCATCATCAGACTCACCACCAACACCAGAAGTATCCATTGATGATTCGTGCCTGGACCAAATTTTATTTTGATGTTGCAAAATGATGATTTTCTAACTCCCATCATTTCTTCTATATTATTAGTTGACATTATACCGTAAGAAAAAACATGGTCTTCTGCCCCATTTATTTATGTACTTAATATGTTATCAATATGAACTCTTGGATTTTTATTTTAGTCAATGGATTATAGTTCATTGTTGTACTTATTTGATACTCAGATTGTACCAGATTTGGCCAATAGGAGCCACTTCAAGCTGGCTCCATCAGCTTGAAATTTTTGAAATGCCTCCAGCATTTTGTTGAGCACTATCTTTCTTCTTGCCATTGGATGTTTCAGGTTCATCTGTACTTTTTTTTGCTTCAGTTTTGCGATTAGCCATTTCTCCAGAGAATTTTGTTTTTTGTTTTGTTTTTTTTAATGGAGAGTCATTTTTAGAAACCAGAATCTGGGTGCATTCTTTTTTTAAACATTGGAATTCCTAAGTTCTTAGAGAAGGGGTAGTGGGGAAGATTTTTGGAGATTAAAATCTGACATGAAAGCCAAGTTTTCCATAAGTAGTATAAGCACTACTGAGGTGTTTTGCTTCTCAGATCTGGTAAACATATTCTTGTGATCACACTCAGACTCGTATATTTACTTACCAAATTTGTAGATTTTCAAAAGTGGATCTTAAGAAATTTGAAATAGGGGTGCCTGGGGGCTCATTTAAGCATCCGATTTTGGCTCAGGTCATGATCTCACAGCTCATGAGTTCGAGCCCTGTGTCAGGCTCTACGCTGACAGCTCAGAGCCTGGAGCCTGCTTCAAATTCTGTCTCCCTCTCTCTCTGCCCCTCCCCTGCTCACGTTCTGTCTCTCTCTCTCTCAAATATAAAAATAAACTTTAAAATTTTTTTCTTAAAAGACAAATTTTAAATAAACTGAGAGGAGATTGCTTCATTGATAGAATTGTTTTCGGTTGTTTCTTTTAGTATTTAATATTTATTTTAAATGAGCTAATGCCATCCCATCTTTATAAATAACTCTCATCATCTGTATCTAACAAATAGGTTATTGTAAAAGCTAATGACAAGGTACATATTTGTTTTAATTTTTAGATCATGCAGTGTGGTTCTATAGAGGTTCTTTTGATTGATGATACCATTAAAAAGAACTTCATCTTTCCTAGTACCTTTGTATATCTAGGGCATTTGATGTAACAGGGTGCTCCAGTCTTCATTAGTGTTTTGATAGGGGAAATCTAAATAATTTTTGCATATTTCATTGTATATGTTAATCCTCTGTCACAGTGACTGGCATGGTAGGCCCTACAGTCACCCAGCTCTCAGGTAATTCCTGTCTAACTCTTGTCTTCTCCTTTGTTGGTATTGTTATGTTCCCCATAATTTTCTTCTTAATGTGCTATATCAATGTTTCTGACTTCCAGCTGAGTATTTCTGCTTCTGAATCATGCATTGGGTTTTATACCTAATTAAGTGAAAGCAATTCTTTATGAGAACTGCCCCTCTCTCAGTCTCTTTCCCAAGAGGTTTAGGTTGGCCCTAAAATGGGCTAGCTTCTTCTTTCTAGGACAAATTCTAGAAATGTTATCATCCAGATGAGAGAAGTTCTCTCTGTAGGGATGGCTTTCTCAGCCCTTCACCTGTTCATGATTAGAACTGACATGTGACAGGAGTTCCTGATGGTTGACAAGGTGTGAGACTTTGGTTCTCAAGGAATGTGTTCTTTTCAGCCTAAACTGTTGAGGAGTCTTGCTTTCAACATCCAGAGCCGCTGACCAGTTCTGTCTTCCATTCTAGAAATGACGCTCCTCTCCTCCCAGTCCTCATCACCAGTGGCCCCTCCTGGGTCTGTGTACACTGAAAACCCAGAGCAGAGGATGCTGGAGAAGAGAGCCAAGGTGATAGAAGAACTTCTGCAGACGGAAAGAGACTACATCCGGGATCTGGAAATGTGCATTGAGCACATCATGGTGCCTCTGCAGCAGGCACAGGTAGGAGCTTTGGGAGAAAGTTCGCTTTACCTTGAATGGGATTGGTTCTCCAAGCCTGGAGCATTAGGATATGGGTGCTTCCCCCACAAGGGTTACTGGGTTTCACATAAAGCCTGTGGCTGCTGCTGCTCTTTATTCAAGGGTCCCAACATACGTGTGTCATAAACTTACCCTTTCAGCATGCTGTCACTTCTCAAGTCCACCGTTAGCTTACCAGGCTTACAGTCCATAAACAGTAGCTCCCAGGACGTTTCCTGCTGAAAACACTTCCAGGCAGTCTGGGTTGTCACTTTATTGGGAAGGCCATATGATAATATGATGCAGTCCGGGGGTGATGGGTTACGTGGCTCCAGCACCTGACTGTACAGGACATATTCAGGAAGCCCTGACTGTGGCATGTGCACCAGGTACTTATCTAGATGCTAGCGGTAGGCAAAACCAGTTAGCAGCACCCTGGGGATTGACTATCCTTACTCTTTGTCACGTGACCATCTGGGCTTGGCTTGGGTTTGTATTTCTGGAGCATTCACTCCTGAGAACTAGTATAGGAAGTGGGCACTGCCATCCGATTTTGAGTACTGAGTGGGAATTTGTATCCCAATATACTTATGGACCAAATTGGTAACACAGTCATTTTACTAAGGTAGTGGGGGAGGGGAGTAAAGCAGAGAGTTAGTGGCTCAAGGACAAGTGACCCTAAAGAGAATTTTGGCATATTCCTATTCTGGGAACTTTTGTGACATTGAGTGAAGATGACCTTAAACAATTTTGTACCATCCTTGAAGACGTTCCTAATATGAATGATATGTCATTAATTTCATTTCTATGTGTCTTTACATTTTGTTTCCCTTTCTCAGATACCAAACATTGATTTTGAAGGACTTTTTGGAAACATGCAGATGGTGATTAAGGTCTCAAAGCAGTTATTGGCTGATCTGGAAATCAGCGATGCTGTAGGTATGAGCTCTTGCCATTGCTTCAGAAGCAGCTTCACTCTCCCCCCCCCCCCTTTTTTTAAACATTATGAATAGAAGGTAGGAGGTGAAGTAGCCTTGCTGGTACTAAATGGGAAAATGAAGCTTTGCTAGGAAAATGAAGTTTTTAGTTACTTAGTTCAGAGGTTATTTGGCCCCCTGCTTTGACATGACACAGGATGTTAGCAATAGAAGATATTTTTTTCTACATTAACTCCTTGTCAGATAGATGGGTTTTTTTAAAACTTTATAGTTTATTGTCAAGTTGGTTTCCATATAACACCCAGTGCTCTTCCCAACGTGTCCTCCCCCCCCCTCTTCCCCTCTCCCCCTCCCCCTTCCGCCCTCAGTTTGTTTTCAGTATTCAAGAGTCTCGTGCCTTGTCTCCCTCCCTCTCCCTAACTCTTTTTCCTCCTTCCCCTCCCCATGGTCCTCTGTTAGGTTTCCCCTGTTAGACCTATGAGTGAAAACATATGGTATCTGTCCTTCTCCGCCTGACTTATTTCGCTTAGCATGACACCCTCGAGGTCCCTCCACTTTGCTACGAATGGCCAGATTTCATTCTTTCTCATTGCCATGTAGTATTCCATTGTATAGATAAACCACA
>CM053561.1:54632225-54906944 GCA_028646485.1 Cryptoprocta ferox
CTCTCTGGACCTCCATTCTCCCGCTCGGAGTTCAATTAGTATCTTGCAATTCCTACATTCACAGACCACTTGGTATTATTTTCTTTCCTGAGGACACGTGGGTTCGGAGCTCCCTGGCACACCTGCCCAAAGTGACACAGCCGTGTTCTCTGTGGGCCCTAGACTACTGCTGGTGCCTCACTTTCTTCCTCTTCCTCCTTTATAACTTATTTCTCACCTAAGTCTGGTGAATGCAAATGGAGTCCCCTAAGGCTGGTCAGTCCCAAATTAAGGGACAGAATTTGAATATTTGAATGTGCATGGTGTGAAGCAGTGAACTGCAGTAGTTAAAAACAAGAGCTCCCAGCTCCCTTGGTAAGCTGCTTAATCTCTACAAATCTTATCTTCCTCATCTATAAAGCAGCTGTATGAATTATCCCAATACCTTTAGGGTGGCTGTGAAGATTATTTGTGCAAGCAAATGGTAACTACTCATTATGAACAAGTTAATAAATGTTAGCTCTTATGATTACTATTGAAACCTAGTCCTTAAACCACAATGACATAAGGTGCAGTTTTTCATGAATCTTAGCCTGGAAGTCATTAGTCCTCATGAGAGCCTGGTTAAGGGACTTCCCAGCTGCATGACTGCTGTGGATACCACACCAGAACTGGAGGCACAGACATCAATGAGGTTTGAGCTTCTTTATCTGAGCATCAAGTGAAAGCAGGAGGCTACAGTGAGTGGTCATAGGATATATCAAGACAGACCAGTTGAACTGTGATATGAAATTAGGTAATGAAAAAGCAAATCATTCTTTGTCAAAGATGGTAACATCTCCCTTAAGAGCATGGGGAGGCTGTAACGGGACTTTGGATGTCAAGAAGCAAGTACATAACATTTCCTCATCACTCACCTCTAAGTTGCTGGAGTTCCAAATCTAGACTTTCAATGTTGCTCTCGTAGAACTCAAGGTCCTCAAGGGTCTCTGCCCTTAATGATTCATCTTGCTTCTCCTCCAGCGCTATGTTGAGCTCTTCCTGAGCCCCGCTACACATATCCATGTCCTGTTCCATTTCCTGAATCCTCACCAGTACTAGCGGACATGGGGAGGTTTGGTCCGGAGTCTGTTCCATACTCTCAAGGCCCTCCTTTTCTGGGGTCTCACAGCTAGGACGGGGACAGGTTAGGAGCCTGGGGGCTGTTGTTCTGTGCTGTGCTGGGGGAGGCAGGGGAGCTGGGCGAGATGGTCGCACTGCCAAGGGCGGTTCGGGTTTCAGGCTCTGGGGAGAAGTGGACGCTGGAACAGAGGGACGAGGTGGCGGTGGCCTTAGGGCTTTCCTCCTCTCAGTCGGCTCCTGCTGGCTGAGTAGCTTTGAGGAACCTCGGACAACGTCCTTCTCGGAGTTAAAGTCCAGGATTGAGAAGTGGCGCAAAATTTTATCTGGTTCTGTGCCGGGTCCTGACAAGCTCTTCTCAAACTCTATCAGCTGTTGTGTCAACTTGGAATCCAGGTCAGTGTTGCCTTCTCCCTGCACAAATGTCATTGCTTCCAGGGCAAACCCCTTGTCGTGCGAACCAGGCTTTGCCTCTGACCTCTCTGATGCAGTACAAAAGCCGGAGGCATTTTCTTTGGGTGTGTGGTGCCTTTTAGCACATCTTACCATGTCCTGGAGCTGAGGGCTCAACTGGCTGGGTATGACTACCCTAGGGGCTAACAGACTAGAGCCACTGTGAGAAGGTGGCACGGGCTTCTGCAGGGTTTTTGGTGGGGAGTGCACTCCTCTGGGAGGTAGGCTGAAGGAGTCTTTAGTCCTTGCTTCGAAGGGAAGAGGGTCAGGATACTGCTCTGAGCTCAGGAGGCTCCCTTCTGCTGGAGAATAATACTGGTTTTTCTGCGATCTGGGACGAAAAGGTACCTGAGGTTGGGAGAAAACCCCATTGACAGTCTCTGAGGGATCATTTGCAGAAGAATCTTTGGCAAGAGGCTGTTCGTGCCCCAGGCCTGGGCTTCTCAGGAGCCCTCCTGAGGTGCCCCCGTCCTGATGAGAATTTTTGTTTACTTCACACTCCGAAGTCAGATGCTCCAGGGGAGAAGCAGATGTTTCAGAAGTAACACAGTTGGGCTTCTCTGCTTCATATTCAAGAGTTTCATGTATTCTTCCCTCAGCTACTGCAGAGTTCTCGGAACATTCCAGAGAAGCATCGGGGTTCTCAGCAGGGCTGCTTTCCTGAGCCACAGTAATGGTCTCCTCTGCTCTTGTTTTAGGAAAGAGCTTTACAAATCGGTAAGGAAAGATGCCTGTCCTGCCCTTCAGTGATCCTTCCAGCCAGCCATCTTCCAGAGTGCCCAGAATTCGGATTTTATCACCTACCTCAAAATCCAACTCGTTCGGCTCCAGGGCTTGGAATCTGTAGAGGGCAATTCCGTAGGTCCCTGGCTGCTCCGCGTCCTCTTCTGGCCCCCTCTCCTCTTCTCCTGTAGGGGTGTCTTCTTCACTGTTAATAATGCAGTCATTGTGATCTCCAGATCTTACCAACTCATCCACAGTCCTCAGGGGCCCCAAAAGCTCCACAAAACCTTCTGGAAAAATGCCTCTTCGACCATCTAATTCCCCTTCAAACCAGCCTGGTTCAGGAACCCCAGTAATGGTAATCACATCCCCTTCTCTGAAGTCCAGTTCCTCATCCAGCTGGGCGGAGAGCCCCATCAGTGCCCGGGCTTGTCCCATCGAGTACTCAGGAATCTGGAGCAAGGCACTCTGTGAGTGCCACTGCTTGCTCTGTGACGACAGGCAGAGCTCCCGGACGCACGAGGACGGGAAGAAGCCCCGCGCGCCCCAGCAGCTCCGGCCTTGCAGCCAGCCAGTTGTGGGAGCACCATCGAGAATCACTAGGTCACCTAAAGAAAGAGAAGCAAAGATAATGACCTGAGTCATCACCCCAAAAGAGTATTAACATCACCAATAGTACAACTCATCATTTCAAACATCTGTCAGATTCAGGGAAATATACATCTGGAGTCTTAAGGGCATAATACTTTTTTTTAAATGTTTATTTACTTATTTTGAGTGACAGCAAGAGAAGAGTGTGCATGTGCAAGTGGGTGAGCAGCAGAGAGAGGGAGAGGGAGAATCCCAAGCAGACTCGACACTGTCAGCACAGAACCCAACGCAGGGCCCAATCTCATGAACTGTGAGATCATGACTTGGGCTGAAATCAAGAGTCAGATACCTAACCGACTGAGCCACCCTGGGCATAATACTTTTGATAATTTGGTGAATTTAGTGAATTTTGACAATTTAGCGATAACAGTGCACACTCCTCTAAACCAGTGGTTTTCAACATGTGGTCCACGGAATCCTGGGGGAGCCCCAAGATCCTTTCAGAGAGTCTGTAAAGTCAGAACTATATTTTCTTCATATACTTTACATACCTCAGTTAATCACAGTTCAATCAGCAGATTGAGCATAGATAGATTTGAGAATCTAGCTTTCTTCTATGAAACCAAATATTAAAGAGATCTGCTAAAATGTAAGCAATTGACACTCTTCTCATTAATTTTTGTTTGGAAAACGATTTTTCATTAAAAATATGCTGTTTATGTTACTATATAATAGGTTTAAAAAATGAATTGATGAATGTTTTTAAAATGTCTGTTTTAATAGTTAATATTGCAAATATCAATAAACCCACATAAGTAAGAGCTCCTTCAGGTCTCAAACTTTTAAGGGTATAAAGGGCTCCTAGGATCGAAAAGGTTGAAAACTGCTACTGAACAGTGTTTTACAGTCTGTGCCATTGGATTAATTTATAGATGATAAAGAATATACACATGTCCCGGGCACCTGGGTGGCTCAGTGAGTTAAGTGTTCAACTTCGGCTCAGGTCATGATCTCACAGCTTGTGAGTTCGAACCCTGAGTCAGGCTCTGTGCTGACAGCTCAGAGCCTGGAGCCTGCTTCAGATTCTGTGTCTCCCTCTCACCCTCTGCTCCTCTTCTGCTTGTGTGCTCTCTCTTTCTCTCTCAAAAAATAAACATTTAGGGGCGCCTGGGTGGCTCAGTCAGTTAAGCAGCCAACTTTGGCTCAGGTCATGATCTCGCAGTTTGTGAGTTTGAGCCCCGCGTTGGGCTCTGTGCTGACAGCTCAGAGCCTGGATCTGCTTCAGATTCTGTGTCTCCCTCTCTCTCTGCCCTTCCCCTGCTCACACTCTGTCTCTCTGTCTCTCAAAAATACATAAGCATTAAAAAAAGATAATAAACATTTAACATATATATATATATATACACACACACACACACACACACATGTCCACTGTAATCCTTTGAACCAGTGCATCTATTCTCTCACACTAAATTGTATTTAATACGAAACATGGAACAATGAAAGAAGTCTTCAGGAATGGTTTCTGTGTTGGAGGTCCAGGGTGTGGGCAAGAAATTCTTCACTGATATCCTCCAAAGGCCTTTTTGAACTATTTGTACCCTGAAAATACATCATAATAAAACATGTTCTAGCAATAGGTAGTTTTGTTTTGAAAATAGTTCCAGTATCGATGTCTCAGGTTAACTTCACAAAATGTCAACCGAACAGTTAGTGTCTATCTGTCCTACTGTTGAAGAAGGTGAGGTAAAGAAAGGATAGGGGCACACTGTTTCTGGAAAAATATGAAATTAAAATTCAGTCTTAGAGAATTCACCCCAACTTAAAGAATTGCTCTATGGTTTTGTAATAAATTGTTTTAAAACAAACTCTTAATTATCTGATGACGAATTATTCATTTTGTGGATTATCAGCTTTAATCTTTTAAAATCTTTCTGTTATTAGATGCCAGGTCAATTTTACTTTCATCAGCAGAGGTGATCAAAGGATGCACCCAGTCCAAGTAAAATATGACCAGGATAGCAAAGCACCTACCAAAGTCATATAAGTTATTTTATAGTCAAGCATGTAACTGGATTATCTTTTAGGGTATCCACTTTAGGGTATCTTTTAGGGTATTCAACTTGCTCTTGATTCGTTTAAAAAAATTAAGTCTGCCCTATCTTCTCACCAAGTGAACGGCATGTTCCTTAATGGCAGGTACCACTTCTCTTTTGTATTTCCTGAGTCTGATAAAATGTCTTTCACAGAGCAAGCATTCGATGTCCATTGGATGATGATTCCGCAACTCCAACTCCCACATAAATTAATCCTATCCTCCCTCTGAAACTGGCTCCAGGCTGCTAGCTTCCTTTCTTCCTTTAATGTCTTCTTTCAAAATAGTGTTTCCACTCACCATTTGCCCTGGTCTAACTCTCACCATCTCACTCTCTTAAACCTTGTCCCAGACTTCATCTCTTCCAGTCTCTTACAGCCAAACTAAGATGATAAACGTACCAGTTTTATCATATCCCTCCCCTGGTCAAATTTTTCCTGTAAGGCATGAAGGCTTCTTCCTACTCCCATAGGATTTTTCTCTAAAACTCCTATTCTTGGGGCACCTGGTGACTCAGTCAGTTGAGCATCCGACCCTTGATTTCTGCTCAGGTCATGATCCTAGGGTTGTGGGACTGAGTCCCACGTCAGGCTGAACATGGAGCCTAATTCAGATTTTCTCTCTCTCCCTCTGCCCCTCACCTCTGCTCATGCTTCTCTCTCTCTGTACAATAAAAAAATAATAAAATAAAATAAATAAAAAAGTATTACTTGAAATATATAAAAAATCAGTTTGCTCTAGACACTCCCTAAAGAGGTTTAGTTACTAAACTACCAAAAGACTATTCTTATGTTTTGACCTCAGTGCAACCTGGCACCCACATCCAGTTGTAACCCTGCTCCCTGCCTCCACCCCAGCCAGCCAATATTATCACCCTATTCCACACAAAGGCACTTTCATTAGTTCCTATACAAGCCCATCCATCTGAAACCCTAGCATCCCTCTCTAAAAGACCTTAGAAACCCATATCCACCTTGGCCACCTGTAGCCTACTAAAGAAATTATCATTTACATCACTAATTTTGACACTTGTATTTTTACATACTACACTGCACCTAATGTTAAGATTTTCACCCAACACATTTTCACTGATTTGATATGTTTTACTCAGATATCCCTGAAAAAAAAAAAGGGTCTTGGTCCTATATTTCTATATTCCTTTAATTTATGACTCAATATCCATTGGTTAGAGCTTGGGGTCCTGAGAATTTTATAAATGATATTTTTCCCCACTACCTCTAAGGCGAATCCATCAGAACCACAGAGGGAACTCACTGGAGACATGGCTACTATCCAGGCACAAGAGGCCTTTTGATGAATCAGAAGAATACAGGCATGCCACAACTCCCACTCTACTGGCTTTGAAATGAACTGGCTTACCCAGAATTGCAGAATTATAATATTTTCCTTATTTTGCCAGATCTCCATGAAACCCTTATCATAGGGCTTGCTTTTCCTATTTTCACCTGGGTCACTGTTTCAATAAGCTTTATTACCTGGCAGACTGTCATTCTGTTGGCTACTTTTATATTAAAAAGATGACTTTTTTTTTTTTTTAATTTGAGAGACAGAGAGAGTGTATGCAAGCGGGGGAGAGGGGCAAGGCAGAGGGAGAGGGAGAGAGAAAGAGCAGGAGAGCGAGAGAGCGAGAGAGCAAGAGAGAATCTTAAGCAGGCTCCATGCTTGCTTAAGTGTGGAGCCTGACACAGGGCTCCATCCCAACACCCTGGGATCATGACCTGAGCCGAAATCAAGAGTCAGACATTCAACTGACTGAGCTACCCAGGTGTCCCCCAAAAAGTGAATTTTTTAAAATAATCACAGTTTAAACCCTGAGATGCACTTGACCATGAGAGACTCTTGAATACTGAGAACAAACTGAGGGCTGATGGGGGTGGGTGAGAGGGAAAAATAAGTGATGGGCATGGAGGAGGACACTTGTTGGGATGAGCAATGGGTGATATATGGAAACCAACCTGAGAATAAACTGTAAAAGAAAAATAAATAAAGTACTGAAAAGCACTTGAGATTTAATTTTGCTCCACATGCTTATTTTGTGGCTGTTACTGAGTGTTTTGCACAGTCTCTGTTTCATCAGAAAGAATTGTGCAGCTACTGCACGGGCATCCCAGATGAGTCCTGAGGAATGGAAGCTTCCTGGTGGTCATTTCCAGCCTTCTGAAACAATATGAGGAACTGCTGGAATAGGGTGCCCAGATTTCGAAAACAGAAAAATAGGAAGTGTGGTGACTCTCAGGGTCAGCCCAACCCTTTCACTCATGCACAAATAATCCCAGCCGCCAGGCCGCTTACATTTGCTGGTTGATTTTTTTATTCGAACAAGAAATACATTAGGAATAAGATGGTAAGAACAAATGCAAGCCTTCTTAGAATTTGAATGTAAGTAGTCTGACTCTGCAGTATTAGGTCCCCCCACCCGAATCACAATGCCCGGGAGACTATGTGCTTTAGGCAGACTGACCACATGTTTTACTTAGATTTCCATAGGAGTCCTATGAGAACCTTATCCTCATATGTCACTCACATGGCATCACAAACTTATGGCCTGGGCACTATATCAGTTATCAATAGTTTTTTTATACATAAGCTTATCCAAAATGTTAAAAATAGAACTACCCAATGATCCAGTAATCACACTATTGGGTTTTTACCTAAAAAATACAAAAACACTAATTCAAAGGGACACATGCTCCACTATGTTTATTGCAGCATTCTTTATAATAGTCAAATTATGGAATCAACCCAAGTGTCCACTGATAGATGAATGGATAAAAAAGATACATATATACATACACACACACACACACACACACAATGTAATATTCACTGAGTAATTTCTTGCCATTTGCCTCAACATGGAGGGGTATCTGGGTGGCTTAGTCAGTTCATCTGAGCTCAGTTCAGATCATGATCTCACAGTTTGTAGGTTGAAGCCTCCCATCAGTCTCTTTGCTGTCAGTGCAGAGCCCACTTCAGATCCTCTGTCCCCCTCTCTCTCTGCACCTCCCCCATTCACGCAGGCACGCTCTCTCTCTCTCTCTCTCTCAAACAAAACAAAACATGGATGGAGCTAGAGAGTACAATGTTAAGTGAAATAAGGCAGTCAGAGAAAGACAAATACCATATGATTTCACTCATATGTGGAATTTAAGAAACAAAACAAATGAGCAAAAGAAAAAAGAGACAAACTATGAAACAGACTTTTAACTACAGAGAACTAAGTGATGGTTATCAGAGGGGAGCTGGGGGGGATGGGGGAAATAGGTGATGGGGACTAAGAGTACACTTATCATAGGGGCGCCTGGGTGGCTCAGTCGGTTAAGCAACCGACTTTGGCTCAGATCATGATCTCATGGTTTGTGGGTTCAAGCCCCACATCGGGCTCTGTGCTGACAGCTCAGAGCCCGCAGCCTGCTTCCGATTCTGCGTCTTCCTCTCTCTCTGCCCCTCCCGCTCCTCCACTTGTACTCTGTCTCTGTCTCTCTCTCAAAAATAAACAAACATTAAAAAAATAAAATAAAAAGAGTATACCTATCATGAAGAGCACTGAGTAATATATAGAATTGTTGAATCACTACACACCTGAAATTAATATAACACTGTATGTTAACTATACTGGAATTAAAATTAAAAACTTAATTAAAAATAAATTATGAATTCATTTCTATTGGTCTTTTTTGAGGGTGAGGAGGTGGCCTAGAAAATGAGGTTATAAGCATTCTGTGTTATATGAGGCAATTATCACTGATATTTCAGCATCCCCACTAATTTTTTCCTCTCCTCTTTTTCTGTATTTTGCTTGTCATACTCTCATTTTTGTTTTTTGTTTTCCCTCTCTTTTCTTCCCCCTCTGTTTATTTTTAAGACAGTGGCCCGTGCCACCTGCACTGATCCTTCTAAGAGAGAGCCTTGTTTTTCTCTGTTTAAAAATATTTCTATTTGAGGGTGCCTGGGTGGCTCAGTCGGTTGAGCATCTGGCACTCAATTTTGGCTCAGGTCATGATCCCAGGGTCGTGGGATTGAGCCCTGTGTTAGGCTCTGTGCTGAGCATAGTGCCTGCTTAAGTCTCAGTCTCTCTCTCTCTTCCCCCCTCCCTTTTCTCTTCCCCTCCCACTCTGTCTCTCTCCCCTGCTCACTCTCACTCTCTAAAATACAGAAATAAAATAAAATAATTTTTCTATTTGAGTAAAGTAGACACAAAATGTTACATTATTTCAGGTGTACAACATAGTAATTTAACAGGTTTATGTGTTATGCTATGTTCACCACAAGTATAGCTACTATCTGTCACTATCCATGGTTATTACAATGCCATTGACTATATTCCTCATGCTGTGTCTTTTATCCCTGTGACCTCTTCATTCCATAGCCGGAAGCCTGTATCTCTCACTTGCCCATCCCTCTACTACCCCTCCCCTCTGGCAACCACCAGTTTGTTCTCTGTGTTTATAGGCCTGATTCTGCCTTTTTTGTTTGTTTATTCATTTGCTTTTTTAGAATCCACATATGAGTGAATTCACTTGGTATTTGTCTTTCTCAGTCTCACTTATTTTACTGAGCATAATACTCTCTAGGTCCATCCATGTTGTCACAAATGGCCCAATCTCATTCTTTCTTATGGCTGCATAATTTTCCATTGTATATATATAGATAGATAGATAGATCTATCTATCTATATATATACCGCATTTTCCTTATCCATTCATCTATCGATGGATACTTAGGGTGCTTCCGTATCTTGGCTATTGTAAATAATGCTGCAATAAACATACAGGTGCACATATCTTTTCGAATTAGTGTTTTTGTTTTCTTTAGGTGAATTATTAGAATTATTAGATTATACGGTATTTCTATTTTTAATTTTTTGAGGAACCTCCATGTTTTCCACCATGGCTGTACCGATTTACATTCCCACCAACAGTGTACAAGGGTTCCTTTTTTTCCCACATCCTCACCAACACTTTTATCTCTTGTTTTTTTTGATTTTTAGCCATTCTGACAGGTATAAGGTGATAATCTCATTGTGGCTTTTGATTTGCATTTCCCTGACGATTAGTAACGTTGAACATCTTTTCATGTCTCTTTTGGGACTATATCAAAATAAAAAGCTTTTGCACAGCGAAGGAAACCATCAAGAAAAATAAAAAAAGCAATCTACATAATGGGAGAAGATATTTGCAAATGACATACCTGATAAGAGGTTAATATCCAAAATATATTTTAAAAAAAACTTACACAACTCAACACCCAAAAACCCAAACAACCTGATTAAAAAATAGGCAGATGGTTTGAATAGACATTTTTCCAAAGAAGACATACAGAGACAGCCTTGTTTCGGAGTTTAAATATAACTCAAAATACAGGCAACAGTCCAAAACAACTGGATGGCTTTGTGGCAAGGAGAAAGGGTGCCACCTGCTGGGAGAATACTGGTGATTCCAATTCCAGATGGAATCTTCCTGGAAAAATGTACAGACACACAACCTCCATGTCATTCTCAGGAAACAACGTCCTCCCGAAGCACATCCACAAAGTCCAGGAATCCCAGGTTAAGAATAAGAAAGACAGCTCATCTTTACTGCATGCTCACCTTGGGCCAGATGCTTTCTGTGTATAACACACTCAATCCTCACAACTACCAGGGGTAGGTATTATTCTCCTACTGAGGCCGAGATAACGTAAGTAACTAGCCTAAAGTCATAGCTACTAAGTTGTAGAGATGGATTTAAATCTAGGGTTGTCAGAATTCTTATCTCCGAAACTATATTGTCTGCTCCAAATATATATATCTTTAATAACAGAAGCTTACAATTAAAATATATAATTTTTCTCCTATTAATCCTGATGATACTTCTGAAAGGTAAGTAGATAACAATTAACTAAAGGAAGCATGGTAAAAAAAACCATGTCTCAAACATTATCCCCCATGTTCTTAAGGTTTCCAAATCCCCTCTGACATATATTCAATCACCAAGTTTTATTTACACAGAACAGAGGAAACTTCACTGCTACACTGAAGGTACTGAGGAGTGAGAAAGAAATAACAGGGAGCAGGACCAATAGTACTAGAAGGCAGGGATAGAGGAATGTATACCACTCATGAGCTGAGATATTGACCTAGTGAAAAAAAAATTTTTCAATCTAAGAAGTAGAAGGGCCATTCCAACTACATGCCAATAAGAATGAAATCTGGCCATTTGTAGCAACGTGGATAGAACTCGAGGGTATTATGCTAAGTGAAATAAGTCAAGCAGAGAAAGACAGATACCATATGTTTTCACTCATCTGTGGAAGAGGAGAAACTTAACAGAGGACTATAAGGGAGGGGAAGGGGAAAAATAGTTAAGGAGAGGGAGGGAGGCAAACCATAAGAGACTCTTAAGCATTGAGAACAAACTGAGGGCTGATGTGGGTAGGGGAGAGGGGAAAATAGGTGATGGGCACGGAGGAGGGCACTTGTTGAGATGAGCACTGGGTGTTATATGAAAACCAACTTGACAATAAACTATATTAAAGAAAAAAAGAAGAAGAAGAAGGGCCATTCCAAGAACTAGACTTGAAAATCAGGAAGCCTAGGGGCACCTGGGTGGCTCAGTTGGTTAAGCGTCTGACTTTGGCTCAGGTCATGATCTCAAGGTCCGTGAGTTCAAAGCCCCGTGTCGGGCTCTCTGCTGACAGCTCAGAGCCTGGAGCCTGCTTGTAATCCTGTGTCTCCCTCTTTCTCTGTCCCTCCACCACTCGTACTCTGTCTCTCTCTCCCTCAAAAATAAACAAACATTAAAAAAAATTTTTTTAAAGAAAATCAGGAAGCCTAGACTCAAGTCTTATAAACTATACATGGCATAAAAAAATACTTTCATATTTTAATTGATTTTTGTTTCCAGCTAGTAAAATTATTATCTGTTAATGTAGACGGTCATGTATAGAAAACAAGAGAAATTAAAATCATTTCTGTGTCTCCTGCTAAACTTCCCAGAAAAATTCAAATTGCAGAGGTACATCGGAAGACGGAGCCAAAAGAGACATGAAGAGCATAGAAGGAAAGAGAGCTGAATAGTCAGTGTACCATCAGAGAATAAGATAAAAACACTGACAGTTAGCATATCACCTTCTGGTCTCTTCCTATGTATTGGCCCTGCTGCATCCTCTTCCTTTGCTTAAAAGCTAGTCAAGGTAACATCTACAGGTTCCAAGACCCAGCCTGAGCTTGAGTCAGTCTCGGTCCAGGAGGCTCACAGCTGAAAGATCCATGCTAGGGTCTTCCTAAGAATCTATTTTGTGGCCCTGGGATTCCTGAGGCAGATTTTAACTTCAAAGCAAGTTCAGAACCCAGAATACCAGTCTTTCCAGGGAAGGCATTCCGCAGAAAATCTCTCTTTTTAGTATCTAAGACTTGACTACGCAAGATATAATTATAAAGCAAAAAAGTTAATTCCAGAAGCTACATCCTCAAATGCCTCAAATGTTGTAGACATATTGCATATTCCCACAGAGTATATTCTTACACTATTTATTTGCTCCAGGAACCAGGTATAGGAAAGGACAAATCCGTGCCACCCATATCCTCTGCACCGCTCTAATGGAAGCCACTGTGCTCTGGCCCTTTCTCCACTCCCTCTGGTCTGACGCAGACTACAGGCCCCTAGTGGAAGGGCTGTGAGTAGGGACAGATAAAAGTTTCCCGTATAACATCTTGATCTTCTCTCCCTTTCCAACACTGATTAACAAGGAAGTGTTCAGAGCAGAGGTAGAGGGTGAACGTAAAGTGCAAGAAACTCTCAAAATAGATTTTGAGGATTAAGATCCAAATTCAATATTCCTTCTCACTAACAAAGGTTAGGGAAGTTTGCAAGGTTTCTCTCTTTCCCCACCTCTGCACGCTCTCCCTCTCATATGTGCACGTGGTTTAAGAAATTAAGCCTATTCCTTCAGGGCCATACTCAAAAGAGCAAGTAACAATCTTAATAACATGCCCAAGAAATTCTGCCATTTTGCTGGCTCCTCCTGAGTCATCACAAAAACTGCACTGATCCTAAACATCAGTTTGTGGAACACTACTCGCTTCTGTGTTCATGCAGAAATGTGTGGACTTAATCAAGTATCCTTGGTGAAATGGTTTACGGTCCATCTTTAGAAGTTCATATGTCTATCAGACTGAGGTGAGAAATACTTGGAATGCCATTTAGACATGGCTACAACTATTCAGTTTAACTTGCTTCCTTTTTTTAAATGTTTATTTATTTTTGAGAGAGAGCACAAGTGGGGGAGGGCAGAGAGATCCCAAATGGGCTCTGTGCTAACAGCAGAGAACAGTGAGACCATGACCTGAGCCAAAGTCAGATGCTTAACCAACTGAGCCACAAGGTGCCCCTTTAATCACTTCCTTTTAAACTGGTTCCGATGACAACTTTATGTAATGTTACCTATTGATGGGGAGTCAAAATGGGGCTATTGGACATCTGTCTCTTAATCTCTCTACCACAACTCCTGCTTATTATATATTAATAAACAGTAATGTTGCTCACAAAGCCATATCAGTTTTTAAGGGAAAAAATAATGTAGTCTTATGTGTGGCTACAATATGGGGCAGTGGAAAGAGAATGCTAGACTTACAATCAGGTGACATGACTTCACCTTCTGAGGCCAAAAGTTTTCATCTGTAGGTAACATTCTTTGAATCCCATTTTCATTATTTATTAAACACAGTTAATAATATCCACTTTGCTACCAGGTCTATGGTGAGGATCAGATGAGAATGTATTTGTGAGCAAATACTATGGAAATTATAAAATGCTATGCAAATATAAGGCATTATTATTGTCAGCATGATCTTGCTGTTACTAAAGACTCTCCAGAGGTTAGCACTTTTAAAAATTCAAAAAAAAATCTAGTTGTCCAAATGGGCCAACTCCATTCATCTTATTGTAAATAGTCTACTTCTTGAACGGTCAACTTACCTCGGTGGAGGGGAAGACTGTTCAATTCTTGGGATGTAAATTCACAGATACAGACAAACAGCCTCTCTCCTTCTTTTAGACTGGGGATGGTCACAATTTCCACAAAACTGCTGGGGAACTGTCCTGAAAGTAAAAGCAAACATTTCCAAAACTGAAATTTCATTTTCTGTGTACCAGGACATAATAACTTTTTTTCTTGAGCCCATTTATAGACACTGGATTGAAAACTGAGTACTCATAATTGGAGAATCTACTATAGAAAAAGTACAGCACACAAAATTTCATTCATGCAGAGCAGAGAGAATGCAATTCAATCCGATCAGCATTGATTGGGTGCTACTCCAGACAAGGCACACTGCAGAGGGAAAAATAAGTAAGACGGTCTTGGCTCTCAAAAGATCATAAATCTAATTCGGACATAAACAGTAATTCAATTCCGAAATCTAGTGACACAAGAAAGGTGCACAGATTGCTGTGGAAGTTAGAGAAGGTAGAAAACGGTTCAGGAAGAATACGAAAAATTTTATGAAAAAGATTACTTTTGAGTCTGAAGATGGGTAGGGGTTTAATAGGTAGTAGTAGACAGACAGGGCCTATCAGTTGGAAAACATCAGAAAGTTTAATGAATTCCACCTTCTAAATATCTCTTGGATGCATCCACTTATCTCCAGACCCATCACTTTGGGCCAGGTCAGCAGCAGGTCTCACCTGGGTTACTGCAACAACCTCCCGGGCTGCCTCCCTGCCCTTGGTTTTGTCCTTCCCTATCAGTTTTCAATCTGAAGTAGTAAGCTTTCTGAAATCTGATGGTGCTTAAAGCACCTGTATTGTATCCCATTCCATAACTCCACACCATGGCATCCACTGTCCTCCACGATCTAGCTTTTGCTCCTCTCCCCAGCACCATCCCCCTCCTCAACCTTTCACACTTCATGCCAGGCTGAACTTTTCTCGGACCCTCCATGCTCTTTTCATTCCAGGGCCTTTGGATAAGCAATTCTCTCTATCCTCTTTGTCCTGCTAACTCTTACTCATCATTTTGGTCTTAGCTGAGCTATCATTTCTATTGGGAAATAATTTATTCTCGCCCAAATGTGGGTTAAGTGTTAACAGAGTCTATATAACAAACTGCAGCCCAGAATTACATAAATCTATGTAAGTTAAGGACTGGATTTAACACAGGTGCATAGAGTGGGGTAAAAACCTTCACCCTTCCCTAGGCTAATTAATGAAAGAAACTGGTGCTAACATATATTTTAAAGACTGGAAGAAAGGAAACTGGGTGCATAGGAAGTAGAAGGTAGCTACAACTAGGGCAGGGGTAGCTTTAATAAATCTGGGCCAACCAGGGATCTAAGGAGTGAAAAGGATGCATCATGCTCCCTTGAAAAACAGAGTGAAAGAAAGGGTAGAAAACGTTTGACGAAGACAGCCAGAGAAAACATGGTGGAGAGTGACTTATGTTCGAGAAAATCACAGATAAAGACTGGTAGTGAAAAGTACTGGCAAACAACAGGGTTCTGAATAAAGAAGTAACATGTATTTTCAGAAGGTAAACAGTGGCACTGGGGAGCACAAACGATAAAAGCCTGGGAAGGATAAGTAAAGATGTGAACAGAAAATTGGCCTGGGGCAGCTGGTATCAAACCATCTCAGCCTTTGGAAGGAGCCAATAAGGAGAGATGGATTGATAACAAACATTTGCTTCTCACTGGTAAAAACCACAGTAAAGACATATAAAAAAACACAAAAGGATTCTGAAATTTATTGACTTAGGCTTCCCATTTAAACTTTATTTTTAATACGGAAAGATCGGAGGGCCTGGGGTCTATTTTGTACCCAAAGAATTATGAGCCTCTTACCTGTAACATCTTCTTTCTTTCCTAGAAGCCAAAATTCATCCACCACCGCCAACACCTCAATAATGTCTCCCACAAAGAGCGGTAGTTCCTCTGATACACTAGGGCAAAAGTCAAAGATGGCCCGAACCACTGAGCCAGCCTCCATGTTTTATAACCTGGAAACACAGGTCAAAAGAAATTGGAAAGTGCAGCTATTTAAGACATTGGACTATATAGGTCAATATCTTGAGAATGACAAAGCTTTAATATATAAAGACACTTAGAATCAAGTCAAAGCTGAGCAAATAAGTTTGTACTTTATACGTTGAAGAAATTTAAGTACTGTCTCACAAAAATAATGATTTCCTCATATATTCTTCATTTGATTCTCATGGCAATTCTGGTGTTGGGGGAAAAAAAAAAAGTGACCTTTATCTGTGAGGGACAGAAAAGGTACAAGTTGGGAGACGTAGACTTCCCAATAGGCCTGATGGGGAAATTAACAGTTTGCAAGTACAGTCAATATGGTACTTTTAAAATACGGTATTTAAAAAGTATGGGTTTTGGTAAGAGACTCTTAAATACTGAGAACAAACTGAGGGTTGATGGGGGTGGGGGAGAGGGGAAAATGGGTGATGGTCATGGAGGAGGGCACTTGTTGAGATGAGCACTGGGTGTTATATGGAAACCAACTTGACAATAAATTATATTTAAAAAAATAAAAACAAATAAAAAGTAAGGGCTTGGGGGCGCCTGGGTGGCTCAGTCAGTTAAGCGTCCAACTTCAGCTCAGGTCATGATCTTGCAGCTTGGGAGTTGGAGCCCCGCGTCGAGTCTGTGCTGACAGCACAGAGCCTGGAGCCTGCCTCGTAGTCTGTGTGTGTCTCTCTCTCTGCCCCTCCCCCACTCAGGCTCTCTCTCTCTCTCTCTCTCTCTCTCTCTCTCTCAAAAACAAAAAATAAACATTACAAACAAAATTTTTTAAGTAGGGGTTTTTAATATGGCATTTCATTTATTTCCCCAGAACTGTCTTAAAGATTAGGATACCTATGCTCAGCAAGTTGAAAAACTTAATTTGTCTAAGATCACAAAGTTCATAGCAGCAGGGCCAGGATTCAGGCTCCTACTTACCACACACACGCACACACAAGGAATGGGGGATTACACCTCAATGGTACAGATTTAAAATGTACTGAAAAGTAAAAATCCATGCAAAGAACAAGAAAGGGCAGTATGATAATGGCGCCTCCAGATGGGATTCAGTACACCAGACGAGATCAAGAATGTGTTTTCAGTTCAAAGACACCTTCGTTTCAGAGACACTAGGTTCAAAGACATAGTATCCTTGCACTGTTAAGGGGTCTGTCACCTTGACATGGGCCCAGGGAGCCTCCTCAATACACATTTAGGCAACAGAAAGGGAGGAAAGAGTGGGCATGTGCTCGGCTGTCAGCAATCAGCTGTGATTAGCACCCTATCTCCCAGGTGTTTCACAGAGAGCACCTGACCCTCTCCAGAGGGTCCAGGCCTCAAGCCTATTTTCCTTTATTCACCTCAAGTATCTGTCTAGTGTTGGTGGAGATAAGGCTTCTAACTTTTGTCTCACATAGAACTATGATGACATCAAAAAGCACTAAATGCCTAGTTACCAAAAAAAAAAAAAAAAGATGGTTATAGCTCTGTTGAGTTTATTATCTAAGAAAACAATGATGTAGACAAACATGTTAGGCATATAATAAATAGTTGAGGATATTAACGTGGAGCACCCTGATGATTTTAATGAATCATGCAACACAATTAAATATTGCATATCTAATTTGTACTGTTGAGTAAAAGGACCTTATCTCTGTGTTACTGGAACTTTTGTCTATAATGAGATGACTTGGGTCCACAGCAGAAAAGAGAAGTGGCAGGTAACACACCCTAGGTCCTCTGCCCTCTGTATTTTCTTTAGGTGTTAGAAAAAATCGAATTACAATCTCATGCTGAGGAGGCAGCATAATGTAAATGCAAAGTAACCAGGCGTCTGGAGTCAGAGATGAAGGTTTGAATGCCAGTTGCGGCTTTTATTATTATTTCACCTTGGATAAACTACTTACACTCTCTAGGCTACAGTTTCCTGTTCAGAAAAATGGGGATAATCATACTTTCATAATAATCATCAAAAGGATGATAATGATAAAAATGATAATAATGCCTAATATTTTTTGAGCACTTATTACGTGCCATGTACTGTGCTATGTCTTTCATTGGGTCCCCACCACAATCCTATCCTATATTATTGGTTTCCATTTTGCAGATGAGGACATGGGGTCAGAGAGGTGATGCAATCTGTCCAAGGTCACATAGTAAGTCAGAGATGGAACGGAAACCCAGATCTGCCTAAGCCTTAACCAGTATGCTGATAGTGTGAAAGCACCTAGGACAGGGCTGGTATAGGAGGTACTCGATAAATGTTACTAAACATTATTTTCATAATCAGTTACAAGCTCAAATCTGTTTCACTGATATCTCACCAGAGAATGTGCTATTTCAAACACAGAAACACCACAGAATCTACCATTTCAACATGTCAAAACTTGGTTTCGCTTTGACCATGTTTAAAAACATGGTCACATGTTTTTATATGTGACACATTATAGGGGCACCTGGGTGGCTCAGTCAATTGAGTGTCCGACTTCAGCTCGGGTCATAATCTCATGGATAGTGAGTTCAAGCCCTGCGTCCGGCTCTGTGCTGACAGCTCTGAGCCTGGAGCCTGCTTCAGATTCTGTGTCTCCCCTCTCTCTCCCTGCCCCTTCCCCACTCATGCTCTGTCTCTCTCTCTCAAAAATAAACATTAAAAACACCACATTATATAGTGCCTTGCCTTCTCTAGTAGGAAGGACACTGAACATAATTTACTCTTTGCCTGAGGATGCAAGTTCGTGATTAAGACCATAACATTAGTATACTGTGTTGTGATGCATAATACCAGTACTGTGTAACTTTTGGGTCTTTCTCTTTTGCTGTCAGCCATCCCTCTGCTATCAGTTACCTCCTCAGTCAGCTTTTCTACCCTCTTTCTAGATTGCTGTTTATAGTGTGCTGGGGAGGAAAGACCATACAGACACTACCACACTTATTAGAAGTTCCCAGATAAATAAAATGTAAACAAGCTCTAAAGGAAAACCTAACAAACTCTTCTGTGGTGATAAACTTACATGTGTTAGTTCGCTAGAGTTTTTCAACAGTTATTTTTTATGTGCTCTGAGGCCCCTTTCTTATTTTCTGGCTGTCTTCCAAACAGCTGAGGTTGCCAGATGTCAGATTTCCGTGTTAAGGGTGGTGTCATAAATATTTTTTTTTAAACAAGCATAATATTTTGCAAACCTCTTAGCCATCTATATGTTATCAACACACCTCCCCAAGGTTGGGCCATGGTAGTATTGTTTTACTCCTTCTGCTACGTTTTCTCAAATTCCATCTCACTCTCAAACTAAATATATACCTCGTTATCTGAAATGTCAAAGAGAGAATTAGCATTCGCTCTGTAGGATGTAAGAGACAGACCCTGTTACACTGAGGAGTAAACTTTGTGATCTGAAAGAGTTAAAACTTCTCCCTGACAACCTTTTGCTGTACCAGAAAATGACTCAGAAGCAGAGGAGGGTCTGGCTCAATGAATACTGTTACTGATTGACCTCCTACCCTGTTGGAAGGAGTGCGTAATCGCTGAGGAATACACACCCTGAAGGGTGCTGGAGCCAGAGCCTGGCTAAAGTACAGGATTCGTGTGTGAGACCAGAAAGGAGGTCTCGGTGCCCTCTGGTTTACATGGAATATCATGAATTTCATCTCTGTCTTCTCTGCTCTGTAAACCCTGTGAAGAGCAACTACTATTGTTCCTATCTGGGCCGTTTTAGAATCCTGGACAGATATTTTGAAGCTTAATCATAAATAGCTTATATAAGCCGTTCCACCAACTCCAGATGGAAGTAAAAAGAACTTCAGAGGAAATCAGAACACAGCTGGGCTTGAGAGAAAGCAGAGGAAAGAACTGCCCATACAGCTGGATGTCAGGGACAGCAGGAAAGTCGGCTACGAAAACACCACCTTCTTCTCTCGCTGGTGAATGCCTGCATTTCCTTTGGAGAGTCATTCTACATTGGAGATACAAAGGTCCTTAATTCTTCAAACTCTTTTAGAACACAGAACCCTAAGAGGGTAGAGATGTCCATCTGTTTAGCCCACTGGTCTAGAGCAGTGCTCAACATGTAACATGCTTTCAAATTTTTAGCAAATGATTTATCGAACTTTAGAAAGATATACAAAACTGTTCATAACAAAATCTCAACTTGCACTTATCTAAAACTGAATTAACCACCTCTTTTGCACAAATAGTTTGATCTTCCAGCTCATATAATAGTGTCATATAAATCTTCCAGATCAAATACTACTGTGGACTTCACCCTCTACAGTTGATGGTACACTAATAACAACAGCTACCGTTTGATAATCTACCATGTGCCAGACACTGAATTGGACTCTTGAATCACTGCTGCATTGCGAGGTAGACAGCAAGGCCCCAGGGTCGGGATGCCCGGGTTCAAATCCCAGTGCCACCACTGCGTAATATATCTAATATATATATATATATAATAAATATAAATATATATATATACATTTCTCTCATAATATATATACCTATATATAATATTATATCAATATATCTATTTGCTATATCTCTAGCAAATAAACAGCTAAGCCAGACCAGAATTCAGGTCTGACTCCAGTGCCCATGTTCTTTTTACTGTAAGCATCGCATCTCTGAAATCTCCCTGGTTCTTCCTTCCAAATC
Source organism: Cryptoprocta ferox (assembly GCA_028646485.1). Taxonomy (NCBI): domain Eukaryota; kingdom Metazoa; phylum Chordata; class Mammalia; order Carnivora; family Eupleridae; genus Cryptoprocta; species Cryptoprocta ferox. The sequence continues at coordinate 54,652,845 of CM053561.1, forward strand.
TTCTAGACTTCCATTTTCCTCTTTGGTTCTCCAACATTTTATTATGAAAATTTTCAAATAGCGAACTTAAAAGAGTTTTACACCCACCACCTAGACTCTACCATTCGCATCTTACTGCAGTTATTTTATCACACATCATCTCTCTTTACCCAGATATTTTTTGACATATCTAAAATATTTTATTTTTGATGCATTTCAAAATAAACCACAGACATTTCCCTCCAGCACTTTGGCATATATATCTTAACGAGAGGTCATTATCTGTTTCCTTTTGTTCTTTTTATGTCTGTTTATTTTTGAGAGAGGGAGAGAGAGAGCGCGCAAGCAGGGGAGGGCAGAGAGAGAGGGAGACACAGAATCTGCAGCAGGCTCCAGGCGCTGAGCTGTCAGCATGGAGCACGACATGGAGCTCAAAACACGAACCATGAGATCATGACGTGAGCCGAAGTCAGACACTTAACCAACTGAACCACCCAGGCGACCCTGTTTACATTTGTTTACATTTTTTATTGTTGTTTTTAAGTGTTGTTTTCCTCTTTTCTTGGCCAAGATACAATTCAGTTCTCCCCACTGTCAATGAACCTAGTTAATCTTTTAAACTACTGATTTTTACATATTGTCCAGTTGCTTAAAAATTCACCAGGTCTTCCTGTTTTCCCTAATTTATTCACATATTCAACAAATATTTATCAAGCCTAACGGAGTCAGTCAAATTTCCATGCAGGCTAAAACTCTGGCTGTACTTTGATGACCCTTTAACCAATATTCTTTAAATATTTATTCTCTAATCCTTTGGTGGCTGACAGGAGCATTCAACTCTCCTCTACTGTCCTAAACAGTTCAAATCCTATCCCAAAGTATCGACCCTACCTGGGGAAAAAATAAAACCCTGCAGATAACTTAATCATTAATCTCAGAAGGAGATTTCTCTTTCTCTTTCAGCTAGAGAGTGAGAGAGGAGAGAGATTTTCTTAAATTTGCACTTTTTTTTTTTAGTGACTCAATATTTTAACACTTTCTATTGACTGATATCCTTGGCAGCTACCTCTTAATCCAGTTTTACTCCCATGATGTACCAAAGAATATTCAAGATATAGTTCCTGCCCCCAAGAAGCTTAGCTTAGTCCCCCTATTTTCCCAAAATGCGTTCTGAGGACATTAATCAGCTCCTAATACAAGAGCTCCATGGTCACTATAAACTTGGGGAAAGCGATGGACTGACTATATTTCCCTTTAGGAGGGGCATAAAATACTACTATATTAAAGACTGAGACAATTCAGTTAAGAATCCTTTTTTAAAAAATTTTAGTGTTTATTTATTTTTGAGAGAGAGAGGGGCACACTGGCAAGCAGCGGGAGGGGCAGAGAGAGAGAGGGAGACACAGAACCGGAAGCAGGCTCCAGGCTCCGAGCTGTCAGCACAGAGCCCGACGTGGGGCTCGAACCCACAGACTGTGAGATCGTGACCTGAGCCGAAGTTGGTCATCCGACCAACAGAGCCACCCAGGTTCCCCCCTTTTTTTTTCATTTTTTAAAAAATGTTTATTCATTTATTTTGAGAGGGAGTGAGAGACAGAGAATCCCAAGTAGGCTCAGTGCTGTCAGTGCAGAGCCGGACTCAGGACTCAAGCCCATGAACCATGAGATCATAACCCGAGCCAAAATCAAGAGTTGTATGCTTAACCAACTGAGCTACCCAGGCACCCCCTAATAATCCTCTGTAAACCAGCTTTCCTAAATTTGCCTGCCCACAGCACACATTTTTGTTTTTTGTTTCACCTCACCCCACTTGCGTAGCCCTCAGTGCAATCCTACAATCAAAATGCTCTCTGCTCCCATAAAGTACGTTCTGTCCAGAATTTTTTCATTTGTTTACATGCTCCTTCTTTTCTCCATGGTGGGTTCCCCCATCTTTCCACATATTTAAAGACTCTCCACTTTCTCCACCTGATGCCCACCTCTACTGCTCATGCTCACTTCCCTTTAGCTCCTATAGTCTTTGCTCTTATATCACTTTGCAGATAGGAGACATCACACTGCACATGTAGAGGTTACAGTCATGACAGTGACTGTATTAATGAGAACATACTCAGAAATCAATCACATTTTAAAATGTATATCACAGGGGACACCTGAGTGGCTCAGTCGGTTAAGCATCTGACTCTTGATTTCAGCTCAGGTCATGATCTCATGATTCATGAGTTCAAGCCCCACACTGGGCTCTGTGCTGACTGTGTGGCGCCTGCTTAGGATCCTCTCTTCTCTCTCTCTGCCCCTCCCCCACTTATACGTGTGCTTTCTCTCTCTCTCAAAATAAATAAATGAAAATCTAAAAAATTAATAAAGTAAAATGTATATCACAGGGCACCTGGCTCTGTCAGTTGGTTAAGCAACCGGCTCTTGATTTCAGCTCAGGTCATGATCTCATGGTTCGTGAGTTCAAGCTCCACATTAGGCTCCATGCTGACAGTGTGGAGCATGCTTAGGATTCTCTCTCCCTCCCTCTCTCTCTCTGCCCCTCCTCCCACTCAATCTCTCTCTCTTTCTAAATAAATACACTTTTAAAATTAAAAGAAAATGTACAACACACAACCCAGTATCCATGAACAGATGAAAAAACAAAAGGTAGCACACCCTCTTACACTTAGTAGGAATGCAAACTGGTGCAGCCATTCTGGAAAACAGTATGAGGTTCTTCAGAAAGTTAAGAATAGAACTACCCTACAATCTAGCAACTGCATTACCAAGTATTTACCCAAAGGATACCAAAATACTAATTTGAAGAACTACGTGCACCCCCAATGTTTATAGCAGCACTATCAACAATAGCCAAGGTATGGCGGGAACCCAAATGTCCATCAACTAGTGAATGGATAAGGAAGATGTGGTGTGGGTACACACACACACACACACACACCAGAATATTAGCCATAAAAAAAAATGAAATCTCACCATTTGCCATAACATGGATGGAACTAGAAAGTATTATGCTAAGTCAGTAAGTCAGAGCGGGACAAATATATGATTTTGTTCATATGTGGAATTTAAGAAACAAAAATAAACATGGGGAGAAAAAAAAGGAGGCAAACCAAGAAACAGACTCTTAACTACAGAGAACAAAGTGATGGTTACTGGAGGGGGGGTGGGTGAGGGGATGGGTTAAATGGGTGATGGGTATTAAGGAGGGCACTTGTAATGAGCACCTGGTGTCGTACGTGAGTGATAAATCACTAAATTCTACACCTGAAACTAATATTGCACTGTATATTAACAAGCTTGAATTTAAACAAAAACTTGGGAAAAAAAAGAAAAAAACCGTGGTGTATACATACAATGGAACATCAATCAGCCTTAAAAAGGAAGGACAGTCTGGCATACGCTTCAACACATATGAAACTTGAAGACATTATGCTAAGTCACAAAAAGGCAAATACTGTGTGGTTTCATTTATATGATGATTCAAGAACAGTCAAACTCAAAGAAACAGAAAGTGGAATGGTGGTTACCAGGGACTAGGGTGAGGGGAAATGAGTCTGGAGTTTCAGCTGGGGAAGAGGAAAGGGTTCTGGAGATGGACGGTGGTGATGGCTGCACAACAACGTGAACGTACTTCACGCCACAGAACTGTACACTTAAAGCTGGTTAAAATGGTTAAAATGGGGGGGCACCTGGGTGGCTCAGTCGGTTAAGCATCCGACTCTTGATTTCAGCTCAGGTCACGATCTTACGGTTCGTGGGTTCGAGCCCCATGCTGACAGAGCAGAGCCTGTGTGGGATTCTCTCTCTCTCTCCCTCTCTGCCCCTTCTCCCCCTCCCAAAAATAAATAAACTTAAAAAAATTTTTTTATGTTTAAAATGCTAAATCTTATGTTATAGATTTACCACAGTAAAAGAGAGTTTTTAAAATGTATGTCATAGAAGTGAGAGAAGGCCTGGGGAACTTTGATAATTTTTAATAAGCAACATATCTACAAGTCTGAACATATTACTGAAAAATACCCTGAGATCACAAACTATAAACTTTTACCCTGATAGATAGCGATATCACACAGCTTAATAAGTAATTTCCAAACCGGCTTTTTGAGAAAAGAGCTGAGCCTGCTACAGATTGAGGACACTGAACAACAGGCGTGGGCTGGATGTCTTCCATTTCTCTCCTGGGCCTGTCCTCCAACCCCTCTGCCCGGCACCCTGTGCTGTGCTCCTCAGAGCTGACCCATAAGAACCGCATCAAGGTGCTTCCTTGCCTCCAGCCTCCAGTTGGGTTCAGCCAACGGGTGACAACAGCAGAAGAGCTGATGGCAGAAGGACAGTGAGGTCGGGGAGTTTATTCCCCGGGCTCCTTCCCTGCTGGGCTATCAGTTGGCTCCCGGTTCCCTGGGGTGGCTCTCCTGCAAGCCTGGGGTGGCTCTCCTGCAAGCCTGGGGTTATTATTTTCCCCAAACCTGTCCATTCCATTCTAAGAAAGACCTCCTCAAATGACCCACCTTCAGCGTGCCTTCCATATTTTGCTAGGCCCTTGATGGATACACGCCCAAAGGAATTTTCAGGGTTTCTGAGAATTGTGCATGAAAAAAAAATGGGGACAAAGAATACATAAAACTATAAAATCGGTTTCCTAAATCTACTTCTAAATCCAGATGAGAGATAAGAGCTAGAGAAGCAAATTTTGAAACCTTTAAAAAATATTAATAAAATTATTGATGCCTGGATTACTCCACATAGAAAAAAAAATACTCACTTTTGATGGATCTGGTGTATGAGACCCAGACTCAATTCTCGTTTCAAAATTCTGAGCCATCTGTTTTACCATTAGGAACGTAGGATACAATGTAGGAGAGTTTTGAAAATTTATTCTTTCAAAAAGCACTAGTGACACTTTCAATATTCTTCCTAATATATCCCAATTTGTAGTGTAAGTCTAAATTCTGGGATTCCAAAACAAAATTTCTGAAGAGGTTTCCTAAACGAAGGACTGCTGTTTCTCCTTTCTTGCTTCTTGTTTGGTCCTGCAAGTGGGGAGCCCTGGAGCAGGTACACCTCTGCTTACCTGACAAAAGCTGGAAAAGAGGGCCCTCTTGGTGGGGACTCTCTAGTATAGGTTCCTTCAAAGGAATACGCTTTCATGAGCGTGTGGGAATTTCTTTATGTCTTGAAACTGACTTTCCCAAAATTATTACCTTTGGGGATGGAATTCCATTTTTAAAATTTTAAGTCTTAGCAATGAGAAATAATATTCAATTTCAAAAAGCAATTGTCAGGGGCACCTGGATGGCTCAGTGCGTTGAGTGTCTGACTCTTGATATGGGCTCAAGTCATGATCCTAGGGTCATGGGATTGAGCCCTGTGTTGGGCTCCATGCTGAGCATGGAGCCTGTTTAAGATTCTTGCTCTCTCTCTCTCTCTGCCCCTGTCCCCAACTCATGTGCTCTCTCTCAAATTAAAAAAAAAAAAAAAGGTAATTGTGCAGTTCTCTTATTCTTAAAAATACAGGGCTAAAAAGAATAGTCTCTTTGCTTTGTGTGAAAGGGTCAGAGGTGTCAAAAAATGAAGTTTAAATCTGTTTCAGGAAGGAAATGAGAGAAGCTAGGAAAACAACATTTCCTCTTCTGGTTTATGTCACCGGAGTTCATTTTGGACAGAAGTGCAACAGTCACTGCCAGGTGATTACTCAGATAACAAGCAACGGATGAGGAGGAAATGGAGAACCCATCTTGATCGTGGCATACCCCATAAGGCTGAGCAGCACAGTCAGGGCCAACCTGTCCTCCTTCAACAGAATCTTCTGCCTACTGCTCTTCTGATGACACCAGCACTGACTCACAACATGTACTTTGGTTAAACAAGCTATGGAATGTTGGACTCCTAGGGAAAACTGAAAAGCCTGTTCTGACTTAGATGGAAAGATCAGAGTTATAAGGTAGGAAAGGAATCTGCTATCATAAACGGTCTCACAATTTATATTACATTTGCTTATTGCAAATTGGTCCCAAGTTGGAAGGCAGCAACCTCAGCAGATGGACAGGATATATACCCGACTTTCTGCCAATCACGGAAGGGCCCTTCAGTCCCCTTCAGGGTTTAAACCAAACACTTCTCATCTAAAATAAAGTAGTAGCTAAAAAGCTATTTTAAAAAATTCATTTATATATTTCTACATCAATTTTGTCTTTTTGACAAAATTCCACTGGTGGAGGAAGGTCCCAAAGTTAGTATTTCAGGACCTATCAATTTGAGGATTTTTCCATTAAAGAAATATTTTCAGATGGGACGACCTAAGAATTCCTTAGGTGCTGTCTCAGGTACACACTTCTTAAATCATGCATGAATCTCAACTATGGGTGGAAATTTAAGAATTGCTGACACATAAGTAAATACATTGGACGTGTCTGAGCTAAGCAGCTTAGTGATACATTAAAATCCACAGCCCCACTAGGCTGTGTGTGTAATAAATGCCCAGATAACACATCCCTTAGCAGTTGCAGAAGTGCAGATGAAGGTGACACTGTAACATGAAACTTTAGGGTGAGGCCACAGATAACCGCGAACATGTGAAGACAGGCAGTTTGTAGCGCTGTTTCCAGAGAACGCCAAGAAAACTTAACCCAGTGTTCCAAACTGTGAGGATAAATGTTACAAAGATCTGCAAGGTAGGCATCTTGTTTCTTTTCCTTAATCTGTTTCTAGTGCAAGCTAGTTCTGTGCTAAAGAAAAAGGTTTAAAAAGACATGAGGAGTTTCTCTACACTTCAGCCTATTTTATAAAATACTCTTTATATTTTCGAAGGAAGAATCAGGACAGGAATTCTGAAAACGAAAGATTCTGAGGAAGAAAACTAGGAAACAAAGAAACTGTCCAACTGGAGTTTATCATAGCTGAGACCATTCTTAGGGTGGGTGATTTAGGTCATCTCAAGGAACACCACCATCCAAGTGCCATGGAAAACAGGGACCAGCAGCTTTATACAAACAAATAACAAAAACTAACACTTAGGAAACCTTGGGTGGCTCAGCTGGTTGAGCGGCTGACTCTTGATTTCAGTTCAGGTCATGATCCCAGGGTCATGGAATCAAGCCCAGCGTCGGGCTCTGCAATGGGGCCTGCTTAAGACTCACCGCCCACCCCCACTCGTGTGCACTCTCTCTATAAAAATTTTTAATTAAATCTTTTAAAAAACCAAACACACACACTTGCCATTTATAGAAACTAGAGCCACTATACTTGAAAGGAAAATGTATATATGGAATCTTCTGGTAGATTCTATTTAAGATGAACCAGAGAGTAACACCAAGACAGGGCAAACCCAATGAATGACTGATTCCTCAGTGTCAACAAGAAGGATTTAATGTCCTAAATCAGGATGTTCAAACCTAAAATTCAACAATAAAAAGGTTCATATTATGTGAAAAGCTCTCTGATAGGAGCAGAGGGAGCAGTGGAAGGATATGCAAAGAAAAATAATGTATCTATGTGGAAACCTTGAATCTGGGAGTGACATGTAAATAGTAGCTAGGATAAGACAAAAGGAGAAAAAAACAGGTGGGAGATTTATATGACAGACTGCCATGACAGATGGAAAACAAAGATGACATTTTAATAGTAAGATTACAGAATTGCTACAGAAACTAACAATTGTGTCTGTTAGTTGATATAAGCTGGAATGCCAATTCCCTAACAAATAGCAAATGCATATAATCACAGGACAACTAATTAACTATGTACCAGAGATCACATGGGGTCTTTTACTGGACCTTCTGGGCAACTAGCATGGCTGATCGTTGCAATTCCTGCCAAAAGAAATTAAGGACATAGTTCAGGACTTTGCCTCAGTTGTGCGTACTGTTTTGTTCTGCTTTTTTTTTTAAATCATGAATAAGTGAGTTTTATCAAATTTTTTTCTGTATCTACTGATACTCATGTTTTTAGACAATCATGTTTTTTCTCTTTTCTGTTAATGTGGCAAATCACATTGATTTTCAAATGTTAAATCACCCTTACATTCCTGGAATAAACCCAATTTGCTTATGATGTATTCTTTTTTTTTTTTTTTAGTAATCTCTACACCTAACATGGGCTTGAACTCACAATCCTGAGATCAAGAGTCACACACTCCTTCTACTGGGCCAGACGGGTGTCCCTATTATTCTTTTTATGTAGTGAAAATTTTAATTTGCTACTGTTTTGTTGAAGATTTTACACCTATGCTCCCAAAAGGATATTAGCCTGCAATCTTTTCTTTAAATGTCCTTGTCAGATTTGTGTATAAGGGATAGGCTTGCTGCTAAAGAACTGGGAAGTGTTCCTTTCTCCTCTCTTTTCTGAAAAAGTCTATGTAAGACTGGTATTGTTTCAACTTTACTTATTTGATAGAATTATCAGTAAAATAACCTGGGCCTGTAGAACTTCAAGAAAAGGTTTTTAATTAAATATTCAATATTTTTATCAGATATAGGGCTACTGAAAATTTATATTCTTGTCTCAGTTTTAGTAAGTTGTATTTTTCAAGTAACATGCCCATTTAATCCAAGCTATCAAATTTACTGGCATAAAGTTGTTCACAATATTCCTTTATTGACCTTTTTAATATCTGTATGATCTGTAATGATGTTAGACATTTTTGTTTTCTCTCCTTTCTTAGTCTTGCTAGGAGATTATCAATTTTATTGATCTTTTCAAAGAATCAACGATTGGCATTGTTAAATACCTCTATTGTTTGTTTTCTATTTCACGGATTTCTTCTATTTCTTTGTGATTTCCCTCCTTCGACCGTGGGTTTCATTTGTTTTTCTTTTTCTCATTCTTGTGAAAACTTAGATAACAGATTTTAAATCCTTCTTCTTTTCAAATATAAGCATCTGGGACTTTCCCTCTAAACACTGCTTTACCTGCATCCCACAGATTCTGATATGACGCTTTCACTTTCATTCAACCAAAAATATATTCCAATTTACCATATGTTTTATTCCTTTAACTATGAGTTATTTAGAAGTCCATTGTTTACTTTCCAAATACTCCAAATATCAAGATATCTTTCTGTTATTAATTTCCAGTTTAATTCTGCTGTGGTCAGAAAACATACTCTGTATTATTTAAAATTTACTGAGATGTTTTATGGCCTACCATATGGTCTATCGTAGTAAGTGCTCTATCCATATGGTCTATCGTAGTAAGTGCTCTATCCACACTTGAAAATAATGTATATTCTGCAGTTGTTGAGAATAGTGTTCTATAAACAATGTCAGTTAGGTTAAGGTGATTGATGGCAGCATTCACATCATAAATATCCTTGTTGATTTTTATCTACTTGCGCTGTCAATACTGAGTAAGGGGAATTAAACTCCTAACTCTTATTGGAATTTGTTTGTTTTTCTCTTTAATTTTGTTAGTTTTGCTTCATGTATTTTGAAGCTCTGTTATTAGCACATTTTGAATTTTTCAATCATTTTGATGAATTGACTTATAACAATATATTCCTCTTTATCTTGTTAATACTCCTTAAAGTCTACTTTCTCTTACATTAATATAGCCATGTCAGCTTTTTCCATCCTGTTTACATGGTTTATATATTTTTTTTTACTTTCAACATATCTATGCTTTTCTATTTAAAGTACATCTCTTTCTTCCTCCAGCTTTATGAAAGTATAATTGACATATGACGTATGTTTAAGGTATACAATGTGATGATTTGAAACATGTGTATATTGCAAAACGATTACCACAATAAGATTAGTTAAGACATCCATCATCTCACAAAATTAGAATTTTTGTGTAGTGAGAACACTGAAAATATATTAGCAATTTTCAAGTATACAATACAGTACTATTAACTATAGTCACCATCTGTATATTATATCCCCAGAACTTATTCATTTTATAACTGGAAATTTGTACTCTTTGACCAATTTCCCCCATTTCTTCCATCCCTCAGCCCCCAGCAACCATCATTCTATTCTCTGTTTCTATGAGTTTGGCTTTTTTTAAATTCCACATATAAGTGAGTTCACACAGTATTTGTCTTTCTCTGACTTATTTCTCAAATGCCTCTCTTTTAAACAGTTAATTGATAAGTCTGATCATTTATAAGTATAAATTATTTAGACCATTTACATTTAGTGTTATTGATATGGCATTTGTTTTCTACTTGTCCCATTTGTTTGTTCCTTCTTTCCTGAATTATTTTGAGCTAGTCAAATATGTTTTAGTATTCCATTTCATTTCCCCTATTGGCTTCTTAGCTATATCTCTGGATTTCTCAAGTGATTGTTCTAGGGATTACAATATGCATCTACTTAGAATTAATATTATACCACTTTACATATACTGTATGAACTGTACACCAGTATAATTCCATTTTACCACTCCATCCTTTACCTTGTGTTATTTCTATCATATATATTACTTCTACATATTTGTGGTAGCCTTAAAGTATCTCCACAAATTTTTAGATACTGCTTCCTTCAAAGAGAGGGGTGTAGTTCCTCTCCTCATAATGGTGGGCTTTGCTAGTGACTCATTTCTAAACTACAGAATGTCGTGGTGGTGACAGTATGTGATTTCCAAGAGTAGGTTGTGAGGACACTTGGGCAGCCTTATTGAGAGGCCCACATGATGAAAAATGAGGCCTCCTGCCAACAGCCATTTAAGATCTTAAAAGGAGAGCTGAAAGCCCCAGTCAAGATTTCAGATCAGTGCAGCCCCAGACAATATCTTGATAGCAATTCATGACAGACTCTGAGCCAGAACCATCCAGTTAAGCCACTCTTGAATTCCCAACCCACAGTAACTGTAAGATAATAAATGCTTATTTTTTAAGCCATTAATTTTTGAGATAATCTATTACACAGCAATAAATAATTGGTACAATATATTATAAACTCCATAATACAATGCCATTTTTGTTATAAATAATCAGTTGTCCTTTGAATAAAGAAAGAAAAGTCTTACACATTTGCCTATATAATTACCATTTCTAGTGCTCTTTATTCCTTTCTACAGATCAGAGTTTCTTTCAGGTATCATTTCCCTCCAGCCTAAAGAACATCCTTTAGCATTTCTTGCAGTATTAAGTCTGCTGGCAACAAATTCTCTCAGTTTTAGTTTATCTGAAAATACTTTTACTTCACTTCCATTTCTGAAAGGCAATTTTGCTTAGTATAATATTTTGGATTGACTGTTTTTCTTCTTTCAAACTTTAGAGATGTTGTTCTGCTGTCTACTGCCAATTTCAGATAAGAAGTCAGCTATCATTATTACCTTTGTTCTCTGTACATATCTTTTTACTCTGACTACTCTTAAGATTTTTCTTTTTATCTCTAGTTTTCAATAGGTGAATACAATGTGCTTGGGTGTTGTTTTCTTCATATTAACTGTTCGAGGTTCACTGAGGTTTTTGGATTTGTGGGTTGATGTTTGTCACTAAATTGGGGGAAATTTTGGTCATTATTTCTTCAAATATTTCTTCCTCCTCTTTCCTCCTATATTTATGGGACTCCAATTAGACATATGTTAAACTACTTGATACTGTCTCACAGTCACTACAGCTTTGTTATCCCCTAGCTCCAATCTTTCTGCTCTTGACTTTTCAGTTTAGATAACTTCTGCATGTCGCTCCTGCTCTCATAAATCCATCCAGTTCTTCCTTATTTTAGCTAGTGTACTCTTCAGTCCTAGAATTTCTGGACTCTTAATAGTTCCATTTCTCTGCCAATGTTTCCCATATATTCATTAATTATGTCCATCTCTTCTTTTAAATATCTGAACCCATTTATATCAGCTGCTTTAAATTCCTTGTGTGCTAAATCCATCATCTGGACCATCACACGATATGTTGTATGTTTTCTCTGCAGTATGGGTCACATTTTTGCCTGTCATAGTTTCATTTCTTTATGTTTTAGTAATTTTTATTGTACGCTAAGTATGGTGGATGCTTATGTTGTGTTCCTTTAATGGGTGTTGAATTTTGGTTTGACAAGCAGTTAAATTACTGGAAGTTCCTCTTCATCCTAATAGGTTTGGTTTTATGCCATGGCAGGTGGGTTTATTTTGGTTTTGCACCTAGTCTTAAGGTATGGCCTTTACCCTAGGGTACTTTTTTTTAAGTTTATGTATTTATTTTGAGACAGAGTGAGAGAAAGTGGGAGAGGGGCAGAGAGCAAAGGGGAGAGAGAATCCCAAGCAGACTCCACACCATCACTGCAGAGCCCAATGCAGAGCCTGAACTCACTAATCATGAGCTCATGACCTGAGCCAAAGTTGGATGCCTGACAGAGCCACCAGGTGCCCCTATTCCAGGGTATTGTTCTCACTCCTCCTAAAATTGTCCTCTCTGGGATCCCAAATGAAAGCCTTAAGTGCTCATCAAGTTCTCTCACTCTGACTGGACTAGAACACCAACACTTCTGGGCACTGTGCACCTTCAGGTGTCTTTCTTCTCAGCCCCACAGCAGCCACTCCACGTCAGGTCTCACAGAGTCTTGCCCTGTGCGTGCCCAACCTGACCCTTGGCCAAGGAACTGAGGTAAGTCCCCAAGCAGATTCCTGTCCTCTATACCTATATGCTGCCTTCTCCTCCTGTACCCTGTTCTACAAATCAGCCCTTTTGGTAGCCCCAAACTCTGAGTTCTTCCTCCTCTGTTCAGTGAGACCATTGCTCTCTCTTGAGCTCCACCTCCCTGGGCTGTAATTGGGAAAATGTTCCCAGACAAAGAGCCAGGGTGAATATGGGACTCACCTGGTGTTTCCTTTCTTTCCAGAATCACAGACCTGCGCTGCCTATTGTTTGATGCCTGAAAATAGCTGCCTCCTGCGTCTTCCCAGTTTTATAGTTGTTTACAGTCAGAATATACGTCTGATACCAGTTTTTCCATCTAGCAGAAAGGGAAGGACAGAAGCATTTCATACCATTTTATATTTGCAAATGTTTCTTATTAAACTTCTCAAGTTCATAGAGTATCTTTCTTTTTTCAACTCTAAATTTTAAACTCTCTGAATTTTGTATATGTGAATAGTAGGTTTTTCCATAATATTAGGAGGCAACCACCATAGCCTAAAGACACAGCTCCTTCTCCAGTTTTCTTCTATGTAGATCCAGGAATCTCTCTGATACTACTGGGTGCAGGGAAGGAAGGACTCCAATGACACCTAAAATTAAATATGCCAACAACCAGGTGGAAGAGAACTTAGGTAAAATAGGACTTAGATAAATAAATATTTAATGTCTTTACACCATAGTGCTGTGAATTAAAATAGATACCAGTAACACAGAACTAAAACAAGTCCTGTGAATCAGTGGAGTACCATAATTCACGATTTGTTCCAATCCTCTAACAACATCTTTGACACACCCAGATAACTTGTAGTCATTTTTATACCATGTCTCTTCACTTCTGTGTTCATGCCTTGTCTAGCTATTTCTTGTACTTATAACACATAGAAGTACATAATACTCTTGTTGATCAAATTGCCGTTCAAAATTCATCACCTTCTTTATAACAGAATGACAGACCCATACCCTTTGTTCTGTGACTGTACAGTGCCTCCCACTGTGGACAGAGTATAGTTGCCTGTCACATTTTTGTTGGACTGGCCGTGTGACTTGCTTTGACAAATGGAGTGCCAGTGGAGAGAACATGAGCAGCTTTAAACCATATTTTGATTTGGCCTGCCCCCTTGTGCTCTAAAACCCACCAAGAGAAGAGCATGCCCTGGGAAGTTACTGCCCTTTCAGCCAGGGCCCCAGAAGGAGGACAAGGGGAAACAGATTTGAACCCAAATGAAAGTCTTTTGAGGTCTGCCTGGCCCAGCCTAGATTAGCCAAACTGCAGCCAGAGACCCATGAGAATGAGAGTAAATGGTTGTTGGTATAAACCATTGAGACTTTCAAGTTTTTGTTGCACAGCCAAAAAATATATATTGTTGGTTTCTTTTTAGTAAAAAAAGGACACAATATAGATGCTAGATGTTTTGACTGCACCAGCTGGGCACCTCACTGTTCCATCAAACACACATAACTCTTTTCATCTAGATAAACTCCTAGTATCTCTTATGATCCAACTTAAATAATACCTCCTCTCTGAAGCCTATAGGATTAGACCTTATCTCCTCTACATTTTATAGGGCAAAGTATCTTTTTGTCTATTTTATTCACTGATGTAAATCAAGTACCTAGAGCACTGCCTGGTAAATAGCAGGCCCTCCATAAATACTGGCAGAATGAATGATATAACACACTGAACTGCTTTAAATTTTTTTAATGTTTATTTATTTTTGAGAGAGAGACAGAGCGTGAGAGGGGGAGGGGCAGAGAGAGAGAGGAGACACAAACTCTGAAGCAGGCTCCAGGCTCTGAGCTGTCAGCACAGAGCCCGATGCAGGGCTTGAACTCACCAACTGTGAGATCAAGACCTGAGCTGCAGTCGGACTCTGAACCAACTAAGCCCCCCAGGCACCCTATGAACTGCTTGAAGTTCTATATCAAAATATATAGTCGCATTCCTGATAATCATGCTATTTTTTCCCACAGAGCTGTATGGGGTCTCACAGGCCTCATTTCCAGGTTAGGGAGACTGGGCTTTGATATTTTAAGTACTTGGCAGCATCTGAAATGTCTGAGGAGGCAGGCAGAGTGTTCAGAATCGGAATTAGTTGCAAGTGACCGAGCATCTCTAAATAAAAGGAAAAAGTGGTGTGTGTGTATGCGTGTGGGTACATACAATTTTTTTTTTTCAGATGAAGATAAAGGTAGTCTAAGAAAAATAATTCTGGTTGTTTCTCTTCATATATATTTTTTTATCTTTTTCGGGTTTTTTAATTTTTTTTTTTTTTGAGAGACAGGGAGAGACTGAGCACAGGTCGGGGAAGGGCAGAGAGAGAGACACACACAGAATCCGAAGCAGGCTCCAGGCTCCGAGCTGTCAGCACAGAGCCTGATGCGGGGCTTGAACTCACAAACCGCAAGATCATGACCCAAGCCAAAGTCGGATGCTTACCCGACTGAGCCACCCAGGCGGTCCCTTCATATATTTTTTTGAAAACAGGTTTATTAAGTTATAATTCACATACTATACAATTCATCCACTTAAAGTGTACAATTCAATGGGTTTTAGTATATTCCCAGAATTATGCAACCTTCACCATTATCAATTTTTAGAACATTTTCACTATCCTTTTTTTTTTTTTTTTTTTTTAAAGAACGAGAGCAAGTAAGTGACTATGAGTGGTGGAGACGGGAGGGAGGGAGAGGGAGGGAGAGAGAGAGTGAGTCCCAGGCAGGCTCCATGCTCAGGGCGGATCCTGACGCAGGACTCGATCTCACAACGCTGGGATCATGACCTGAGCCGAAACCAAGAGTCAGATGCTCAACCAACTGAGCCACCCAGGTGCCCCCATCTTCACTATCTTAAAAAGAAACTCCATACTTATTAGCAGTCACTTCCTATTTCTCTCCCAACAGTCTTCCCACCCTTCCCACCCCACCTCCAGCCCTAGGCAACCAGTAATTTACACTCTGTAAATTGCTATTCTATAAATGCTCTGTATAGATATGCCTATTCTGGACATTTCATATAAATGGAATCATACAATATGTGGTCTTTTGTGACTGTATAACGTTTTCAAAGTCTTCATGTCATTTTCAAATGTAGATACGATCTGCTTAAAACATACGTAATAATTAAGAACACAGACTACAAAGCCAGACTGCCCAGATTTATATCCTGGCTCCATCCCTTATTGGAATTATACAATTTAAGGTGAGTTACTCAATTTCCCTGTGCCTTAATCTCATCTGTAAAATGGGTATAATAATAGAACTTGCCTCATAGGGTCATAGTGAAATTGAAATGAGTTCATACGTAAAGCACTTAGAATAATAGTACCTTACACACAGTAACCATTATACAGGTGTTGCTATTATTATTATTATCTGTGTTAAAGAGAAAGGGATTGTGGATAAATATTTTTCTCAAAATCGTTTTCATAGCTTTGGGATATGTTTTGGTATTCAGGTTTGAAAATGAGTGTCTCTGCAGGAAGAAATGGGGAATGACTACTAATGAGTACAGGGTTTCTTTTTAGGGTGAAGCAAATGTTCTTGGATTAGACAGTGGTTATAGTTGCATAATTTGTGAATACACTTTAAAAAAACATATTCAAGTGTACACTTCAAGCGGGTGAATTTTATAGTTTCTGAATTATCTCGATTTTTACAATTGTCTTCCCTATTCCCAAAATTGCTATACTTGAAGCAAAATAGTGAATATATGAATATTCTGACTTGAAAAAACCTAGAGATTTAAATAGCTTCCCTATTCTGCCCATGCACCACTTCCCCCCATAGTTTCTCCTGTGCTCCATGTCTTAAAAATGTTCTGTACTTGTGGTTTATACCTGCTATGAGCTGCAGATGGAGGGTAAGTAAACAGTGTTTGATTACATGGACCTTACTGGGAAGAACTATAAAAAAGAGCAAATTTAAAAAGAGAAATCATACTAAATTGTATTAAGCAATAACTACATCATTAACAGTTAAGAGCTCATACTCTAAAATCAAAGAGAACTATGTTCAATTTCTGGCTCCACCATTTGTCAAGCTATGTGACGTGGGGCAAGTTACTTAAACCACTCTGAACCTTAGTTTCCTCATCTGTAAACTGAAGATAATAATAGTAATTTATAGGATGTTAGGAGGATTAAGTTTAATCATGTAGATAAAACACTGAATACATTTCCTGGCAAACAGTAAGCACTCATATTTTGTAAATGTCAGCTATGAGCAGGATGATGATGATGATGATGATGATGATGATGATGATGATGATAATGAATGAGGAGGAGGGGGAGGAGGAGGAGAACCATCACTCAAACTGATTGTAACATGAAAAATACAGAGGAGGCAGCAACTTCTGGGGGGCGGGGTGCTCACTGCTCAAAGTTGCTACAATCTTCTTGAGAAGAGGAACAATGTGATTCTATGGTTACTGGTCACAAGGACAAAGCAATTGACACCCCCTCTGCTCTAAGCTCTAAACGAGCTGTGTATTCACAAAAGACCCACAAGGATTTGGCAGCAGTTTACAAACGAGATCCCTGCATATGGGTCCAAGCAAACTTTTGCCAAATGCCTTCCAGGGATAGGAGAGGGATATAAAATTAATTCATTTCTTCTTCTAAAAAAAAATCCTGAACTTCTAGAGACATCATTGGCACTAATGTTAAATCCTTCAAATGCATCGACCTTTTATATATTGCTCTTTGGGGGAGCACCTGATTGAGCAACCGGCTTTTGATTTTAGCTCAGGTCATGGTCTCATGGTTCAGGCTCCACACTGACATTGCAGAGCTTGCTTGGGATTCTCTCTCTCTCCCTCCCCACCTCATGCTCTCTCTCAAAATAAATAAATAAACTTAAAAAAATTATTTAAAAATTGCTCTTTGGGGCTGAAATGTACAAATTTGAGACTGGCGTTACCATTACCCTATCTTAGACTCTCACCACCTTTCCCTTGGGACTACTGTGACATCTTCCTAACTGGTTCCCTACCAGTCTGATCTCCTTCTGTTCTAGTTTCCACACTGCGGCTAGGATTATCTTTTTAAATACAAAATTCTATCATTCTCTGCTGCTTGAAGTTCCACAAGGGATTCCCAACCACCGCTTGTAAAAGTAGCTAAAACTCCTCTGCAGACTGTACAAAACTCATCGTGACCTGGACCCGCTCACAAGTTCAACCTCATTTCCAGACACACTCCCCCTCCCATACACCCTAGACTCCAGCCTCACTAAAATGCTGGCAGCACTCTGCAAGGCACTACAGTTTTACAACACACATTATTACAATCTAATAACCTACAACTTGCTTTTCAAACACATTATCTTATGTGCGTGTTGCTGCCATCTGCAATCAGGTGTGAATGTGAAGTGCTTATTTTTACTGCTACTTGACCACTGCAAGGAACAACAATCAGTAAACTATCAAATCGCTCCGATTAACACTTTAATTGTGAATGATAAATGTATTTTACTTTGTTAGTATTCGGAGTTACCAGAAGAGAATCCAGACCAAGCCTAACTCGCACCTACAGAATGTAAGAATAGTCTGAACATTCTGGTAGAAGTGAGCACAGAGATTTCATTCCTTTACTGTTATCAATGCCTGAAAGCACACCTCTTAAAATAAGCAGGTAGCCTTATAATAAAATTATTTAAAATACTTAAATTGATTACATGTCTTGCTCATTCTGTTAGGATTTTTAGCCTTCGTTCATTAACCATTTGGCTTTGAAACCAGATGAAAACAGTGACATTGAGATACTGTATTCTTACAATCTCCAAGTCACTGAATCCATAAATCCAAGCACTGCTTCGTACTTCCACAATTTTCATTCTTTGTCCTTTAATACTGACTCGCTGCCCCGCGGAACTAGCGCAGCTGACTAGCAGGTCAAGGCGGCAAGACTACAAGAAAAATGAGACAAAACCGGACTTCTTCACATCGACGGTGGTCCAGCTTTCGTAATTACTGAACAATACCAACACCACGTAGGCGGCAGCAGCAAAAAGTAATGAAAACTACAGTTTTGGAAAGAGTATATATTAGTACTATACTCCCCAGTCCCGCTAGCTGCTCGAGGATACAGGACCCCAACAGCCACTAACCAAAGTCTGGTTTTAATGTAAACTCCTTCTCCTCTTACCTGACCCTTCGGGGATTCTGTTTCCTGATAAGCAGATCTAAACTGTAAGACAATAATATCCCAAGGAGGTTCTGGCACTGAGCCCCAGAAATCCTTAAAGCAACAAACACTGTCTAAAAGAAGAAAAGCAATCTGCTCACTGCGTTCTCCGTTCTGTCTGCTAACTCCAGGGAACACAGAAATGCCTTGCCAATGAGAACTTATAAAATTCTCTCTGAGGCATAATGTTTTGAAATACGGAGGGTCTGTTGATAATGTCATTCCCTGTCACCTGGGACGTTTTGGAAGACTCCTCAGAAATTACCTCTGGGCCAGACCAAGGAACATGTGGGCCAGTGAATCCTTTCTATTTCTGGAAGCTGAATAACTTGGAGCCTCCTGTAGTGACGGACAGATTAAAAGGGTAACTTAACTCACATTAGGTCAAGAAAGTTCAGAAAATGTGGGAAACTTGAAGATAAAAGCCCAGCTTCTTCCATAAAATAAATTGTAACTAAAAAATCAAAGTGAAAAAGGAAGGGGGACTTATCAATTAAAAACCACTTAAGAAACACATTCATCAGGGGCGCCTGGTGGCTCAGTCGGTTGAGCGTCTGGCTTAAGCTCAGGTCATGATCTCGCGGTTCGTGGGTTCAAGCCCCGTGTTGGACTCCATGCTGACAGCTCAGAGCCTGGAGCCTGCTTCGGATTCTGTGTCTCCCTCTCTCTCTGCCCCTCCCCTGGTTGTGCTCTGTCTCTCTCAAAAATAAATAAACATTAAAAAAAAATAGCATGGGCTTTGGAGATAGACAGATACAGGTCTCAATTCTAGCTCTACCACTTAAAAGCAGTATAACTTCAGGGCAAGTTTCTCAACCAATTTTTTTTTTTTTTCAGTAGGCTCCACACCCAACGTGGGGCTTGAACTCACAGCCTTCAGATTACGAGTCACATGCCCTACCGACTGAGCCAGCCAGGCACGCCTTTCAACCAATCTGTACCTTTCTCCATATGTATGATGGGGATTACACTGGCATCTTCTTATAAAATCATTCTAAAGATTAAATGAGGATACATTTTTTAGTATGCTGACTGGCTAAAATATTAGCTGCCATTATGATATTAGTATTGTTGTTTTATATTCCTTCCCTTTCATTTGAATTCAGACTGTTAGTGAAACCCAGTAAAACAAAAGATGAAATATGCACAATTATAATTTTTTAATGTTTAATTTTGAGAGAGAGAGAGAGAGTGAGAAAGTGGGGGGAGAGGCAGAGACAGAGGGAGGAAACAGAGGATCAGAAGCGGGCTCTGCACTGACAGCAGAGAGCCTGACCTGGGGCTTGAACTCACAAACCATGAGATCACGACCTGAGCTGAAGTTGGACGCTTAACCAAGTGAGCCACCCAGGCACTCCCACAATTATAATTAATAGTATACTTATTGCTATCATTATTGTTGTACAAAAGAATATCTGATGAATGTCTGATGAGAGTAGAAAATGGGGACATAAAAGTAAATATATAGAGAGATTTGGATCAGACATGAGGGCCAGGCAGTGGTTTAACATTAATTGGGGAGGAACAAGTAGCTAACAAGTGTTGAACACTAGAGTAATAAACGAAAGCAGCATTTTAGGCCAATGAGTCAGAAAATGGTCTGTACAGGATTAACTGGGTCTGTGACACTGGCCTCCAGGGCAACACTGTGATGTATTTGCAGCAACTGTTTTTTTTGTTTTGTTTTGTTTGCGCCCTATATTGTGCTACCAATATGATCTGAGGCCTCGCTTTATAATAAAGTAACCAGGTATATGTGGCATGACTGTTCATCATGACAGTCCTGAACTGGATCCAGAAATGACAGTACCGCCAAAAGGTTTCTGCGTTCCTGGGGATGGGAGGGCGGAATAAACTAGAAAGTGGGAGGACATGGGGCATGAGGGGGGGAGTTCAGCACAGGCCGACACATCCATTGCAACTTTTCCTGCTGATGGGGCAGATCATTTATCCTAAGAGAATCACCTCATGAAAACAATGCAGCATGTGTGCCGGGCCCACAGCCCACGGCTAGGACTACAGCACTGATCATTCGCCCCGGGGCCCCCCTCCCACCATGCGCTCGTCAGCAACACGGACACCCACACTCCACTCTCGGAAACTGTACGCTCCACAGGGGCTGCTGAAACAGGAGTAGAAAAATTAGCTCTGTGGCTGGTTGAAGGTTACGTATGCAAGGTCAAGGAGGAAACGGGGATCCTACTGGTTTATTGAACCCATATATTTAAAGGAAGCTGAGAGGACTTTCTTTCCTGGCCCCTCCCTTAGATTGCCTTGCTGTGTATCACGGAGCTGCCTCTTTACAGGCTGATTCATTTTATGGCTTCCATTTGTTGAGAGCTCACTACTCACCGGCCACCTGCCTGGGATTTATCAGTGAACAAAACGAAGACCCCTGCCATTGAAGAACTTCCTTCTTGAGAGATGGGGAAGGCAAACAATAGCATTTTAGGAAGTGACAGGTAGTTAGGCAGGACAAAATGAAGGAAAAAAAAACCCAACCCAAAAAACAGCAGGACAAAGGGATGGGGAGTGGGAAGGGGAGGGCATTGGATGTGAAATCTCCCAGCTGACGTAGGAATTCTCTCTTCCTGCTATTATTACCACTCCCTCACCACTCACCACATAGCAGGTGATGGGGGAAACAAGGCAATTGTATTGGATTTATTTCAGAGTCAAAAGAGGATACATTACAACTATTTTCTCCAGACTTTTCTTTTCCGAAAGTGGCCTAAAGAAGGAAAGTCCTAAATGAACCAAAGCAAAGTGACATCAGACAGACTTCTCCTCCCCTTCTCCTGCACCAACCTAGTCTTTGGTCTCTTAGCATTTGGGCTTCAACTGGCCCATATCCTGACAGTGAGGCTGGGCTGTCCGTGCACAGTGGGCCCCTTAGGCATAGCCTGTTCAGAATTTCTATGTAACCAGCATGCATTTCCCTCACCCCCATAAGTTACTCGTATCTTTTTGCCTTTTTTCAAAGGATCATTCAAAGCAACAAGAACAAGAGTTAACAGCCTAACCCTGAAAGAGGAAGGGTGATACAGTTATATATAGCCCAAGTTTAAGAGCATTCTCCTCCTCCACTCCTCCTGTCCCCGCCCCGCTCAAAAAAGGCCAGAGAGAGAGAAATGACCAACATTTTTACAAGATGGCACTAAAAGTCAGGAAGAAAGAATCGCTTTCCTATATTTCTGCAAATTTTCTACAATGAAGATATATAATTCTCATAATTAGTAAAAAATAGCTACTTTAAAAAAAAAACCCAACCATATACCAAAAGAGATGGCCATGGTGATCAAGTGCCCAACTCCCCAGCAGTTACGGTTGCTGAAGAGCTGAAGTATCTCACTATTCTGTGAGATATACTTGGATAAGATTTGTACCTGGAGTGAGACGGATCCACAGAATAAGCAAACTATAATTTTACAAGTCTTCTATTTACAATCATGCTGACGGCCCCAGCTATGATGCTGAATATGGCTCTTTCTCCCATTCCTCACACCAGCTATTTAAATTCTCACTCTTAACAGGAGGAAAAGCTGATCTAATGGTGAAATAAGCTTATATTAGCAACATGAAATGTTTACCATAAATTTATATAAACAGGGCTCAGAAGTGCTGAAGACCTTTATTCAGCTTCTTTTGCTTAAAACTTAACCTTAGCACAGGCTTGGGATTTGGGTACGCACCTTCCCAATGCTATCTGACTTCTTAGGAGACAAACCCTGAAAAAGTATCTGATAAGGCTTAATGCGCATTTACGATGAAAAGGCTCAAGAAACTAGGACTGGAGGAGAATACCCTAACTTGACAAAGATAGGTCTAAAATCAGGGGTGCCTGGTGAATATGCAACTCTTGATTTCGGCTCAGGTCGTGATCCCAGGGTTGTGAGACTGAGCCCCATGTCAGGTTCCACAATGAGCGTGGAATCTACTGAGATTCTCAATCTCTCTCTCTCTCTCTCTCTCTCTCTCTCTCTCTCTACCGCTCACCCCAGCTCGTGCTCTCTCTCTTAAAAAAGAAAAAGAGAAAGTCTAAAACCTAAAGCAAATAGTATATGAAATGGAAAAACTTTAAGTCTCTTTAAGACTGAAAACAAGACAAAGACGCTCACTAGCATAACAACTATGCTCGCATAGTCCTGGAAGTTCCAGCCAATGCAAAAATAAAAAGTATAAGGATGAGAAAGAAGCAATAAAACTGTCATTATTTTCAGAGCACCTGGATGGCTCAATTGGTTAAATGGCCAACTTTTGATTTCAGCTCAGGTCATGATCTTGTGGTTTGTGAGTTCAAGCCCTACATCGGGCTCTCTGCTGTCAGCACAGAGCCCACTTCATATCCTTTGTCTCCCTCACTCTCTGCCCCCCCCCCGCTCTCTCTTGCACACACATGCTCTCTCTCCCTCTCTCTCGCTCTCTCTCAAAAATAAACATTAAAAAAACTATCATTATTTTCAAAGAATGTGATTAACTATGGGGGGGGGGGCAACCCAGAAGTCAACCATTTGTATAAGATGGGTAAGAAAGGCTGTCAGATACAAGATCATACAATAATCAACACTATTTCTCTTAAACTAGCAATAGCCAAATAGAAAATAATAATAGAGACATGATTCACACTAGCAAAAAAAAAAAAAAAAAAAAAAAAACTATGAAGTATTTAGAAATTAGTTTAATCAAAAATATGCCCCTAGACCTTTATGGAAAAAAATTTAAATTTCTAATGAAGGATTTAAAAATGAGTTGATGAAGTATATAGGGATAAAAAGGCAACTAACTCAAATGGGTCAGGAAAAAAAAACATGCATAGAAATAAAGAGAGGGAGTAATAAAGCAAATATGGCAAAATGCTAACATTTGGTGAATCTAGGTGAGGGATATACAGGAGCTCTTTGTACTAACCTTAGAACTGTTCTGTTAGTTTTATTTCCAAATAAAACAAAATTGTTTTTAAAAAAGCTGAATAAATGGAGAGACACATTCCATGCTCTTGGAGGAAATGGGTTAATATCAAAAAGATGTCAGACCTCTCTGAAATATTTTACAAAGTCAGTGTAATCCCAATAAAAATTCCTTAAAAAATAAAATCTTTGAGGAACTTATAAACTTAATTCCAAATTTTATATGGGAAAATAATGGTCCAAGAATAGCTAATTAAACTTAAAAATGAAGAACAGAGATGGGACACTTGCCAGTCATGAGAACTTATTACAAAACAATAAGTTCATACAATAAAACATGGAGCAATAACTGGCAGACCAATGGAACAGAAGAGAGGCTTAGAGACAGACCAGTTGTATCCATGGAAACCACTGGTGAGAGAGAAGGTACCACAACTCAGTGGAGGAAACCATGGATGTTTCTGGAGATATTATTGGAAATATTGCCTCATTAAATGAAGAACAATAGGACTGGATCCCTATTTAACACCACATGCAGTGAGGGCTCTCGATGAGTTAAAGAAATAGCTACAGAGAGGGACTTTTTAAAACTCCACAAGTATTAAACATATCAAAGAATTTCTTTGATTATATCAAAATTAAGAATGTCTTTTTATTTATTTTTTAATGTCTATTCATTTCTGAGAGAGAGACAGACCATGAGTGGGGGAGGGCAGAGAGAGGAGACAGAATCTGAAGCAGGTTCCAGGCTCTGCGCTGTCAGCACAGAGCACGACACAGGGCTTGAACTCACAGAGCGCGAGATCATGACCTGAGCCGAAGTCGGACACTTAACCGACTGAGCCACCCACGTGCACCAGAATGTTTCTTGATCAAAGGACAACAAAGACAAAATTAACAGATGTCCAAGGAGAAGACATCTGCGAAGTCTAAACGTGAACAATGCAGACAGCAACTCCAATAGAAAGTGGGCAAAGATATGAATAAGCAGTTGACAGAAGGAGCTATTACATGTAAGAAATGTTCAAAATCATTAGTAACTGAAGAAACACAAATTAAAATGATAAGAGGTCACTTTGCGTTTACAAGATTAGAAAAGATGTACAGCTGGATAAAACTTAGCGTTGTTGGGATATGAGGATACGGGAACCCTCCGACAATTTTGGCAGAAGAGAGACTGGGGCCACCACTGAGGAGAGGAATCTGGCACTATTTAATCAAATTCATTATACGCAAGCCCATAATTCTTCTGAGTATACACGCACAGCTTTATAAGTGAACAGGTACGAAGATCCTCATGGCAGCAGTATTTATGTTTTAGGGAGTAGGGACAACCTGAGTATCTATCACACAGATAGCAGATAAGTAAAATTCTGGTTTGAGCCCACAGCATGGAGTATATGGCATCAGTCAAGAACAATTAGACGTGCACAGAGAAACAGATGGATCTTCAAGACAGCACTTAGAGAAAAAAGAAGCAAAATGAAATGCAGCATTATAAATTGAAATACATATAAAACAAACATCACCACTTTGCAAGATCCTCGACAGACAAAAAGAAACACATGGGCATTAGAACAAGTACCTACGGGACATAAGGTGAACGGGAAGGGAATAAGGGGGTTAAAAGCAAAAGAAATCTTTCAGACTCCTTGCATGTTAAAAAAGAATTCAATGACCTATGATAAATATAAAATTAGAATTGTTGCCTTCCCCAAAGTTTCCAACTTTCCTAACAACAAAAGCTACTTTGCTTGCCAGCTCTGTTGATGAGTAACAGCTCTTCATCCTTTTTCAAGCAGGAAGAGAAAATTCAGGGATCAGCAGAGATTATTCACGAAGCAGTGTTTTTGTTCTCATGACCTGACAACCTGACCGAAAAGACCTGATTACCTCTTGATTTGGAGTGATTCGGCTAAAGGCGAATCGGAGTCAAGTTTTCAGGTCATTTGAAGCTATTTAACTTTTAGAACCCCTTCAAGGCAATCCCTTGGCCTCCCCGGAGAAATACTCCACGCTGCCTAGAATCTTAAAATTCTAGAGCTAGAAGGGACCTGGTTATTCTACAGATGAGGAAACTAAGTCCCCGAGAAGGGTTACGGCTTAGGGTCACACAGCTAGGACGAATGGGAAGGTCTTCCTGACTCTGCCCCGTCGCTGTTTTGTTCTCACCCAGCAGCCAGCGTGAGCCTGTCCAACTGAAGTCATCATGAGCAACTCTGTTCAAAACCCTCTACTGGCTTCTTCCCCCTCACTCAGAGTCAAGGCCAAAATCCTTACAATGGCCTACACTGACGTGCCCCTTCCCACTCCACCACCTCTCATCTGCTGCCACTTTTCCCTCGCCCACTTTGGCACTGCCTGGCTGCTATGACCTCGCTGTCCCTCACGCATGCCAAACACGTGCAGCATCGGGGCCTGGAACTTGCTCATCCCTCTGTCCCCCCACCCTCCTCCCCTCAATTCCTTCAAATCCTAGATCAAAAGTGATCTTGGCAGAGGCCTCCTGGCCACCCCCTGACCCATATACTTACCCTTTCCCACTCACACCTCTTTCAAGTTCTCCATAGCACCACGATCACGTGACAGTCTATCCAGTCAGTTTTATTTGTCTGCCTCCACCTCACTAGAATTCTATGGCACGTCCGCAGGGCTTTGTTTCATTCACACTTGTATCGCCAGCACCTAGAAAGGTGCCTGGTGGACACGGGTGCTCAATGAATATGGTGAATGAATCAACGATTCAGAACCAAAATACAGGACTTCAAACTTGAGACCCCCAGTGTAATGCCCTATTTGCTCCATCGTGCTGCCTCAGTTTTCGGTGGTTACATCCTTCAAGTTAGAAAGCCCTAAAATCTAAAAATGAAATAATACCTTTTAGCTACTCTATGTTTATTTTATCTCCTGTGGCTGACTTTTAAGGCATCAAGGATAAAGCACCCAACCAAAAGTTAACACCTTTGGTTTGTTTAAGGGCCCTTTCGTTATAGAGCTGTTCTGTGATACGATTTTATGGCTGCTACTTTAGGTTTCTGCCTTTCTAGGTGAGAGACTGATATCTGATAATTTTTTTTAAGTAAGCTCGACACCCAACGTGGGACTTGAACTCACAACCATGAGCATGCTCGACCGACTGAGCCAGCCAGGTGCCCCTGAAATCTAATTAACACCTGACCAACAAGACCAAGTTATCCAACCTTGAAAATTAGTTTATCCAGATGTCTTCCTAAGCTGAGCCTAAGAAACCATTTAATATTAATTCGACTGTTATGAAATTTTTCATAAGTATTCTGAATGAATGTTCAGGACGCTTTAGATAAAAACCAAGCACAGTTGAGAATTTCAAAGCAGAGGATCCCGTTAACAATGCTATGTTGTAGGTAATACATTGACTTCAGAAATAGGACAGTAAACCTGGAGACGAGTTCAAAGCCTTATACCTGGAAAAGGCAAGCAAGTCTCCATCTGCATTCCACTGTAGTTGTTTTTATAATTTAAAATAATTCCCACAATGTAAAAAGTATCTGTAATTTGAAAAATCACTGAAGTATCTGAAATTTGAAAAATAGCTTTTTGCTAAATGTTACCCAAATCCTGTAAAGTGGCAAGGTTGAGAGCAATAATGCATCTGAACATTCACCATGCATCCTACGAAAGGATTTCCTTCCGAGGCCGAGATAAGTGAGTTTGCTGGCTCTAGAGGCTCCCTAGACTGCAGTCTCCAAGTACACAGAAGATAAAAATCTAAGTGCAGTCCCTTAACCCTTTTTTCAGAACCAGAGCCTCATGGAGTCTTGCACTATGTTCTAAAAATGAACACCCACCCTTAGTTTTTAGGAGATCCTAAATGGTGACTCAAGAATTATGATCTGTCATATTCTTTAAGGGGAGAAGTAGTGTTAAGTTCAAGCAGTACTTGAAGGAGGCTCTGAACTGCAATGTGGATGAAAGAGGAACGAGAAAGGGTCTCTGTAGGAAAGAGGACCACTCAGAAGGAGCCAGGAAAAAAAAAAAAAAAAGAAAGAAACAAGTGGGAAAGGCTCAGTTTTAGGGCTACAAGGCAAAATAAAGAACTTGTGCATATTTGGACAGACTGTCTATCAAGATTATTATTACATCTCAGCCGAAAATACACACAATATGAGCACTACAGAAACGACATCTTATTACATTTCCTGAGGCAGAATGTTCTCAGTTTAGTGAAGTTATCTGTGCACGGCATACGCCCCATTCCCAAGTCAGATTTTAGCTGTTCTCACAAAGCACTCCGTTCCAGTCCCTCAATGTCAGTGAATTTAACACTGGAGTATCTGTAATTTGAAAAATCACTTTCCACTTCTGTTAGGCCAATGCTGATAAAGTGACTTGTTTTAGGAAAGCTTTGTGTTGTCAAAATGAGTGACAGGTTTCAAATTAACGCGTAAAATCAGGAGATGGAAGTGGGCTAGAGATCCGTTAACTCAATAATTTAGAGAAACACAGGTGGTGAGGAATAAATTATCTTGCTCATCACCTGGAATCTATTCCTGCTGTGAGGGTCATAAACACAGCACTGAGAACGCACACCTGTACGCTGCCAGGTACTTTGTCAACCAAATGCAACTAGGGGTTAATCGGTCCTACTCTCCCCTGGAACTCAGCTATTTCAAACAAAAGGAGCTAAACTATGCTCAAACTCTAAATATTAAGCCTACCACTGGTTTGCCACATACCACAGCATCATTAATTAGGCAAAGAACGTGTTTCAACACAAGATGCGCAGATTACTCTAAAATAGGTAAGTTACCAATATAACAGAATCACGTTGGGAGGGCCATTCATTATTGCATGATGACAATAAAGGATAATGAGGTTGCATTTAAAGTAGGGTAGGGTGGGGTTTGTTTGGGGTTTTTTTTTTTTTTTTTTGCATTTAAAAATGAACTCTACATCCCAAGCATTCTCCACAGCACCTAATGTGCAGCAGACCTGACCAATCCGTAACCCCAATATTCCTTTATGCAACTGACAGCACCGTCACCCTCTTCAAGCTGAAGCGCTTTGAGAAAGTGCTGCCTGGTGGACATCAGGCCTGTGGCAGGAATGCAGGTGTCCGCGGGTAACAGCAAAACTCCAGCATAACCGAACTTGCATCTCTAGCCAAACAGGTCTTACTCTTGCCTCGGAAACCATCCCTCCCTGCCTCCCCGACACAGAACCACGGACTCCCATACCGACTGGATGTGACTTTGAGCAAGCCAGAAGATTTCTTCATCTGTAAAATCAGGGGGCTGGGCTAACGCTGAATTCTTTCCCAGCTCTCAAATTCCGCCTCATTGCCCGAGTGGCGGGGCGGTGCAATGAAAAGAGCCCCGGGCTTGACACCGTTTAAAAAGCCCACGGCCGCATCCCCTTGACCGCCGGCCACCCAGCCTCTGCCACTCGCCGGGACCTCACAGGGCAGGACCCGACCCGGGCTCCGAGGAGGGCCGGCGCCCCCCACCGCCGTCCCCCGGGTGCTCCCGGCCACGACAGCGGCCGCCTCGGGGAAAGGGGTGGCGCAGGCCGGCCC
Organism: Cryptoprocta ferox; assembly: GCA_028646485.1. NCBI lineage: Eukaryota > Metazoa > Chordata > Mammalia > Carnivora > Eupleridae > Cryptoprocta > Cryptoprocta ferox. The sequence goes on from CM053561.1 coordinate 54,682,038, forward strand.
GCGCGGCGCGTCCCTCGGGGTTCGGATCCCCTCCGCCCGCCGCCCCGGGTCTGCGACTCGTGCTCCCCGCCCGACCCCGCCCGGCCCTGACCTGCTCTCCGCCGCCCGGCGGTCCCTCGGCGCGGCGGGCAGCTGCTGCCGCCCGTCCCGGGCCGCTGTCACCTCCGCCCCTGGAAGCGGCGGGCGGGCCGATCCGGTGTGACTCAGCGCGGCCGCCCCGCCTCCCGCCTCCCGCCTCCCGCCCCGGCTTCCGCCTCTCGCGGCCGCTCGGCCCTGGGGCGCCTCGGTCCCCGCGCGCCCACCTCCGGGAGCCCGCCCCGCGCTCGCGCCCCCTGCCGGCCCGCCCGCCCCGCGGCGTCAGAGGGGGCGGCGCTCCGAGGGCCTCTGGCCGGGGAAACTGAGGCACGCGCCGGCGCGGCCCTGGCGCCCGCCGCCTCCCGGGCTTTCGGCCCTGCGTGCGGCTCCGACTCGGGGCGAGTCCCTCACGCCCCACGGCCCCTCAGCCTAGAAAAGAGGCGAAATGCCACTGAGGGAAGGCCCGTTCCGTTCCTGTCTGTGGTGCCTCTTCGCTGCCCCGAGGCAGTTTCCTTTATCACATTGCACAACATTGACGTGCGCCTCAGTCGGTCCCGTTTTCCCCCTGAGGAAAGTCTCTCAGGACATCTCTGAGAATTTAAAAGCGAGGAGTAACACTGTAAGAACTGGGCAGGGCTGAGAGGCCGCTTTTAACTTGTTTGCGAATCCTCGCAGGAGTCCCTTTGTGTGGTAAAGGCCACGGAGTCACACTGCTGGCCTGTTTGAATTTGTGTGCCTTAAGTGTCTGGATCCACCTAGGGGATCCGGAAGAATTCAACAAGTCTCTCACTGTGTACGCGCAACAGAGAAACCTCTATTTCAGAATGTTCATGGGCGTCCCTTCCCCTTTCCTTGTGGTAAAATATACTAACCTAAAACTTGACGTTTTAACCATTTTTAAGTGCACGATTCTGTGGCATGAAGGACGTTCACGTTGTTGTGCGACCTTCGCCACCATCCATCCCCAGGGCTTTTTCATCTCCCCAAACTGAACCCATGTTCATTAAACACTACCTCATTTCTCTCCACCCAACTGTCATTCCACTTTCTGTCTCTGAATTTGACTACTCCACATACCCCACATTAGTGGAATCATACAGTGTTTGTCCTTTCCTGACTGGCTCATTTCACTCAGCATAATGTCTTCCAGGGTCATGCTGGTTGTAGTGTGTGTCAGAATAATATTGCATTGTGTGTGTATACAACCTTCTGTTTATCCATTCATCTGTCAGTGACTTGTTCCAGCCAACTTTTGCTTGACTGTTGTGAATCATGCTATAACATGGATGTGCAAACATCTGTCTGAAACCCTGCCTTCAGTTCTTGTGAGGCTATACGCAGAAATAGAATGGCTGGATCAGATCACATGGTAATTCCATGTTTCAATTTTCCGGGGAAGGGGGGCGGAGGGGCGGGGGAAACTACCATGCTATTCTCCTTCTTTGCTTTTTTTGATGCATGCGAACATTGTGGGCAGAAAACTGTGTGCTAAAATATCAATGTTCTGGGTTTTGACAAAATTGTTAACAAACACTTCATTTGTAAAACAGTGACTTTTCTTCCGAAGAATAAGTAATTAACATTGCAAATATATTGCCTTTATTTTTGAAGATACTGTTACTATTCAGCTAACCACAATTTTGTGTTTTCCGGATGTACTTTTCTAATGTTTCTTGGACAAAGACTCAAGTATGTCATATGAAATCAAGATGAAATAAAAATCAAGCATTTCATTTTAAAAAGAAGACAAATGGGGCGCCGGGGTGGCTCAGTCGGTTATGTGTCCAGCTTCGGCTCAGGTCATGATCTCACTGGTCGTGAGTTCGAGCCCCAGTCGGGCTCTGTGCTGACAGCTAGCTCAGAGCCTGGAGCCTGCTTCAGATTCTGTATCTCCCTCTCTCTCTGACCCTCCCCTGCTCGCGCTGTCTCTCTGTGTCTCTCAAAAATAAATAAAAAACATAAAAAAAAGACAATTTTGAATGTCTGAACATACACCCAACCCAACATGATTTTTTTCCTTTTACCTAAAACAGTCCATTTCAGAACCATCTGATTACTGAATCTGAATCTTTGGAGGAAGGCTCCTTACTGAGTACACTGAAGTTTAAGAAGCATTGCCCTAGGGCATGGCAAATATTCTAAATCATTAAGCGCAAAATAACATTTTCTCACTCATCGGCAAAGATTTATTACACGTTTGCGATGCCATAAGCATTGTGCTATATGTTTGGGATTCAGCCTAAGACAAACAACAAGCCTCCTGCCCTCACGGAGCTCCCATTCTAGTGTATGGTGACAAACAATACATGAATAAACCAACGATAAACCAAATAATGGCAGGGTGTGATGAGTGCTGTGAAGGAAATAAACCAAAGGATATGACAGATAAAATCATAGAGAATGAAACCCGAGTGCCCTAAGCATCCATTGCACATAGTGAATTAACTTTCGTGCAATAGGAATCGTACAAAATATATAAGGTCTTTGAGGGAACTGGGACAATCTCTGTGTTCTGTGGTTTAGACGAGGCTCTGGTCTGATAAGGGCCAAGTTATGGGAAGCTTCTTTGAATATAGTAGTAGTCGGGGAAGTCCCTGGGGATGTAACCATTTCCTTGAGACCTAAAAGATGAGAAAGAATCAGATAAATATTTAAGAGCTGAGGAAGTGACTTTCAAGAAGGAGAAAAGGAAGGTGCAAAGTCTGTGAAGTGGAAAGCAGCTTGGTGAGTTTCAGAATCAGAAAAGAAGCCAGTGTGAGCAAGAGAGCAAGTATTATGATGTGAAACTGAAAATAGACAGGGGTGAAGATCATCCTGGGCCCGGGGGGGGGGGGGTCTTGGTAAAGAATGTAAATTTCATTTTCAGTCAATGTATTGATGCAGTATAAAATATCCTAGATTTTAAGAGACTAGAACAAAAAGGATCAATGGAGATAAATGTGTGTGGAACTTCTTTAGCAATGACGACAATATCCAGATGTGTAATGTTAAAATGAAAAAGCTTGACTGGCTTTTTTCCCGGCTAATCCTCAATAAGCCAAAACAGAATGGTTCAATTGCTGTGCATTTTGGTTAATCTCATTGATCAAAACTGTTTACTTGTGTCGTTTTTTTATCTTTGAGGTCTGAACCTAAATTCAACCTGTCAGGACATACTGCATCTAAAGTGTCTGTCACGGTTCTAATAGACTGCCTCACTAACAGTGTGGCATGGCTTGGCCCCAAATCAAAGCCAACTCTCCCTGGCTTCCCTCTGGAATGTATCACATCACAGCCACAAGCTGTTGCTAGTAATGGCAAGTTGATGAGAGTAGCAAGCTGCTGAAACTAAACTAAGTTGGCTTTGCTCAAGGTGGGAGTCATCTGTTAGTCTTTAAATAGCCAAGGATCCAGCTCTTTAAAAAAAACGTGGGGGGAGTGCAGAGAATATATTCCTATTTTTATTATTAAAGATGTGGTTCAATATCTTAGTGATAGAATATATGTAACTCATAGGCTTGCATTCTATCAGAGAAGGAAGACATCACTTGGAAATATTATTAACTATTCATCAAAATGGTGCCAGAATGCACCAGACAGAAAGGAGAGCACTCAGGTTGGATGGAGGAAGGAAGGGCAGGGGACGTATGCTCTCTTGGGCAAGGGATGAGTTGGGACGATTCTGGAGGAAGGGCATTTGTCTAGTGCTAGTGCAAAGCCAATTCCTATTAGAAGACATCAGCAGCCATCTGGTTCCATTTAGGCATAGACCCCAGATGGCAAGACTAAAGCCAATCCCTGATTCGTTCTTCCTAGAAGAGGAAGGAAGCTTCATGAGTTCTAAGGAAAGACGGTGTTGTGTTTATCTTCAGGGCACTTTTTATACATTGATACAGCATTCCCTATGAGCTCCTTTTCTTGTCTATTTTACAGAAGCTTCGTTTAACAAGGAATAAGGAATTCTTTTAATTAGAAGTAAAAATCAAACAGGTCAACAAATCTGCCTTAAAATGTAAATGCCTAGTTGGGGTTATATTTTGGAAAAAAAAAACTCATTCTTTTGTGTATCCATCAAGGTATATCTAAGTGATATTACCCTATCTTTTACTATTTTCATGAGAAGACAAGAGAGAATGTATTTGGGGATCTGGCAGAAGATAGTGGAAAGGAAGGGGAAGCTGAAAAACTGAAGATAATTTTACAGTAAATGTTTATTTAGGATTGGCCTCCAGTTAAGAGCTTACCATACAGGGGTGCCTGGATGGCTCAGTCGGTGGAGCGTCCGACTTCGGCTCAGGTCGCCATCTCGAAGTTCTTGAGTTCGAACTCTATGGTTTTGGAATTCAAGCCCCGCGTCGGGCTCTGTGCTGACAGTATGAAGCATGAAGCCTGCTTTGGATTCTGTGTCTCCGTCTCTCTCTGCCCTTCTCTCACTTGCACTCTGTCTCTCTCTCTCTCTCTCTCAAAAATAAATATTAAAAGAATTTGGGAGGGGAAGGGTATTATCTTTTTTTTTCATCTGTTGGTCATAAAAAAATATTACCCCAAGAAATGGATTCCCATTTGAATAGAATCAATAATTTTTACAAAATACTTTATAAATCTATAAATCATCTTCACTTTCTTTTCCTGCCTGTCTACATTAATGAAGCAAAATAAACAAGCTCATCTTTGCCTTTTCCAAATAATATTGGTTGGTTTTTTCCTAGCATAGACCATGACAACAACACAGCCAGGGAGTTATTCTCATCCTTAGCTTGTCAATGAGGCACTGAGGCTCTGGAGGTTAAGTAGTTTGCCAAGTGCTTCCCACACTTTAATCATTCCTATACCACCTTTCAATTTTTTTTTTTTTTTGGTTAATACTTTTTATATAAGTTTACTCACTTTGTTTTTTAAGGGAAATTTTGCACCCTTCCCATAAATGCAAAACCGGTATGGAGTGTAATTCACAGGGGGTAATCCTTAAAATACATACAGTGGAAATAAAATACAGTGTTAGTAAATTCTAATTCTGAGCTTGAGGTCCTACTCTGCATTCATTAAAAAATGAAACTAGCCTGTGCTAGAAAGTTAGGACCAAACGGAAACTTTTAGCTTGATGTATTCAGAAGGATCCAAAGAAATTGATCAAGGAATAACTTTTACACTAAGTGATTTTTCGCCAAATGATTATTGGGTCAAAGCATCACCAACAATTGGCTCCTGCACCACCTGAATTATCCTGAAGAACATCTTGAGTACTACTCATGATTCTTTACCCACACCTTGGGAAACAACCTGACTTGTCCAAGAAAATGGAGCTAGTAAAGGACAAAGCTAGGATTCAAACCACTCTCCACCAGTATCAAAGTCTTTCCGTTGTGCAATGTGGGCTCCCCACTCAACAGATGTCACAACTTTCCTCTGAATTGGCCATGTCTGTCTTCCCGTGGCAATATTTTATCGCGGTGCGTCCATGAGGCTGAGTGATGTTGTGACCTTCAATGCCTTCCCTGAAAATGTGCCAGGAACTACATACCACACTCCAGAGGAAGCTTGATCCCCGGTGGGGCCAGGTGGGACTGTGCTCTTCTGATGTGAGGCTGTGCTGTCTCTAGCACAGTCTGGAAAGGCATTGCCTGTTTAAGCAGCTGGGCCACATGGTTGTGCTGTGGTCAAGTTCACATTCCCCCACACTCCCAACTCATATATGATAATTATCTGTTTGAATTAGTGTACAGCGTTTCACAGGAAAGAGTCATCTGACTTCATACTGTACTAAGCCAGGTCTATATTAGCCAAACAAAGTAGGGGACTGAAGGACAACATGGATTATGATTCTCTGGCCTTTGACAGGGCTGATTTCAATTGCTTCACATACTATTGTAAAGTGTCAACCCTTCATTCTCCCTACAGATGGTGAGTTCATTGAAGGCAGGGACTATGAATTTATCTTTGTATCCTTGTTCCGTGTCAAAGTGCCTGGCACATAGGTGTACTTCATAAATATTTGTTGAATGAATGAATTCACTTAAGAGTCATAGTAAAATTTAAATGGTGCTTGAATTTAATAAAGTTGTAATGCTCTTTTGTTGTTTTTGTCTATAACCATTGATTCTTCTTTATATGATAACATTCTTTGATTAAAAAAATAGGAACCAACTCTCATTTACATTTGACACTGGAACAACATGTGTTTGAACTGCATGGTTTAACTTATATGTAGATTGTTTTTGATAAATACAGTACAGTACTGTAAATGTATTTTCTCTCCCTTAAGGTTTTCTTAATAACATTTTCTTTTCTCTGGCTGATTTTATTGTAAGAATACAGTTCATAGTACATATAACATACAAAATATGTGTTAACTGACTATTTATGACTATTATGTCATAATGTGACGATTTGGTTGGTAAGGCTTCTGCCCAACAGCAGGCTATTAGTAGTCAAGCTCTGGGGAAATCAAAAGTTATACATGATTTTCAACTGCACAGGGGTGGGGGTCAGCACAGCTAACCCTCATGTTGTTCAAGAGTTAACTGTACTATAAGTCACCCCTAACCCCCTCTGCCTTCCAGAAGTTGAGCATATGACCCGAGACTGACCAGGGCACATAGAGACAGGCACATAACCCAGTTTGTGCTATTGAGAGTCAGGCCCAAGAATCAATAGTTTGTTGCTAGGCTGGTAGAGTAGAAGCTTGAAGCTGCTGATGGTCATCTGGTCCCCTCATGGGGAAAGCCCATGTGAGAATGAAGTCACCACCAAAGAGAATGAGATCAAGAAATGGAGAAAGAGTCCAGACCACATAACTGAGGCACCTGCATCCAGCTGTGCCTGAACACTCTTATAAATTTTTAGTTATTTGAGTCGCTAAGGCCCCATCTTTAAACTACTGGTTCACAAATGCCAGCCCGAGATGAAACATTTACCCTTCCCTAGCAAAGTGAGAAAAATAATTTGATTTCTAAGACTCTTTTTATCCTGACATTGTATCTTTGTGAATGTTTGGCATTTATGAATTGATCATGATAATAGTAGCAATTGTATTTTTCAAACTGTCCTTAATAGAAAATGAGAAAGTTAGTGGCCCCTTTATCTCTTCTTTGTCTTAGTCTACTCCAGCTGCTGTAACAAATTACCATAAACTTAAACAACAAATGCTTACTTCTCACAGTTCTGGAGTTTGGGAAATCTGCCACCAGCATGCCTGCATGGTCAGGTTCTGGTGAGAACTTGCTTCCTGGCTTGTAAATGGCCTTCTTGTTGTAGGCTCATATGGCAGAGAGAGAAAAGATAGCTCTCTTCCTCTGATAGGGATGAGAAGCCTATGGTGGGGGCTCTACCTTCATGACCTAATTACCTCCTAAAGTCTCTACCTCCAAATGCCATCACATTAGGGCTTCAGCATTTGAATTCTGGGGAGAACACATTCAGTCCATAGTACCCTTCACTTAAAAATGTTTTTGGGGGCACTTGGGTGGCTCAGTTGGTGAAGCATCTGATTTCGGCTCAGGTCATGATCTCGTGGTTCATGGGATCGAGCCCCACGTCAAGCTCTGTGCTCACAGCGCGGAGCCTGCTAGGGATTCTTTCTCCCTCTCTCTTTGCCCCTACCCCGCTCATGCGTGCTCTCGCTCTTGCTCTCTCTCTCCCTCTCTCTCTCTCAAAATAAATGAGCTTTAAAAAATGTTTTTATCAGTCTGTGAAATAAAAGTCTGCCATAAATTACAGTGTGTAAAATACAATATTTGGGTATACGATAAAAATTGGGATCCTTTTTTTAGTTTGTACTTCATCTGATTCCAGGAAGCATTAAGGAAACTCACTTGACTGCTTTGATCTAATGCCCAGGAAGGAGTCTTCATTCCAAAGGCTTCCCATGGAACTATCTAAAAGCAAGTCAGAGAGGTCTTTCGTCCCTCCTCCTGGGGGTAGACACAGATCCAAGTGATGATTTTACTCACCTCTTCCCTGGGACTATGCAATGGGAAGCAGCACATCAGCAGAAAAAAGCACAACCTGCGGGCTCTCCTTGGCTGCTTGTCACCGGTCCTGTAATGGCTCCAAGTCCCCTGCGTCTGAGTGATGCTACATCCCTTGAGCACTGAGGCCTTGTGGCGGGGGCGGGGGTGAGATTGGAGGGGTTCAGGGAATGGCAGGAAGTAAAGAGCTTGAATGTAGCAGAGGGAGAGATCCGTGAGAGGAAGGGGAGTGGAACAAGACATTCAGTGAGGGGAGGAATAAGAAAAAGTGAGAGGGGGGAAAAAGCCTTTATAAATAGTGGAATTTAACTTTTGGGAGGAGGGAGAAAATTGATGTTTGCTTAGGCATTTGCCCAGGGGGAATGTTTACTCATGCTTTAATAGTCAGACTGAGCTTAGTGTTCAAGTAGAAATGAAGTCATATTCCAGGCAGGAGGTGGGCATGATGGAGTGGTGTGCGAGGCGTGTGCTAGGGAATGTGCATCTTAGACAAATCATAGGACCACATATGTGCAGATAATGCTCTGGACACATGAACTTTGACATCCGATGGCACATTTGTCCCAGGCCGTGCTGTCCTACTTTCTTGATCTTTGTTTTCGAGATGGCTGGTCGGGTTGGGGTGTTTCCTGCAGCCATGGAAAAAGTGAATCTTATTGGTTCACTTATGACTAGACTCAGTGTGGTTTGGATGCTGTGCTGTGTCTTGGACCTCTGCTGGGTTAGGCTTCTAGAATGTTGGATCATAGAGCCAGCAGCTAAACACATGCGCGCGCACACACACACATCCACACACACACACCCACACACACATCCTTAGAAAGAGATGCAGCTGCTAGGACCAGCTGGGCACTTTCCTGCCACAGGGTTCTTGAGCTTCCTCTTCCTTCTGCCTGAAACTTTTATTCCTTTGCCTTATCCTTTACACCTCAGCTCAAAAATCACCTCTTCAGACAAACCATCCTAACCACCCTATCTCAAACAGGTCCCCCTGGCATTTCCTCTCTCAGCACCTTCTCGGATACTAATTCTTTGTATGTGTTTCTTGTTTTGTTCTTTGTCTCTTCTTCCACATCCCTCTAACTCCAAAAGATAGCAACTGCGTCTCTCTGGCTTAAGCACTCTGTCCTCCACTCTGAACACAGGGTCTGATTCATAAATGGGATTCAACCATTTGTCAGATGACCTAATCAATAAATTAACTGCTGTGAATTCACATCCTGGACCTTTAACAGACAAAAACTTGACACTAGTGTATTGGGATCTTATTATTTTAGAATAAGATTTCAAACTGTGGGAAACCGTTTGGCTATTGAAGAAGGCTCCCGCTCTCGCTTTTCCTTCAAAGGGTCCTGAAGGTGGGATGGAAGAGCTTGGGATGTTGCACATTGTATACTGATTGATTTTTGATCCTTTGGGAAAGGGAGAAGAGCCCTCACTTGAAGAACAATTCTGTCTATAAAGTCTCTGGACACCCTTTACATCTTCCATTGTTTTAATTTTTGTGCCAAGGGTGCATTTTCACAACCTAGTAACAAGGAATTTTGTACAAATAATGGGAACTATTAGAGACAAGACACTACAGTTATCTAAAGGCTAAAGTCTCTGCTGTCAGAGACATGTCCCTTTAGAAAGAGAAAATGTCGTCACAGTCACCTCCTGGGTAAAATTGACTACACCAGCTCTCTTATTTTAAAAGTTACATGTTTTTGTTTTTTTCCTGTGCTTTGTTTTACATACATTCACTTGACGCATGACAGCTCTACCTCTCAGTACGGTGGCTAGTTGGTTGTCTGGGTTTTATCTATTTATATCCAGCCCAATTTACAGGAAAAAAAATGAAATAGCTTATATATTATCTTACTATTACTGCATAAAAAATCAGCACAAATTAGAGACTTAAAACAGCATGAACGTATTACCTTGTAGTTTCTATAGTCAGGAGTCTGGGCATGGTTTGACTGGATCCTCTGCTCTGGTCTCACAAAGCTATGCTGAGGTGTTGGCCCAAGCTCATTCAGATTGTTGGCATAATTCATTTCCTTGTGGTGTAGGACTATGGTTCCCTCTTCTTGCAAGCTGTTGGCTGGGAGCATTCTCAGCTTCTAGGGGATGCTCCTCCTCACAGGCAGCTCACAACCTAGTTGTCTGCTTTCTTCTTCTGAGGGAACCAGAGAAACTGTCTGTAAAGGGTTCACCTGATTAGGTCAGGCCCACCCCAGATAATCTCCCTTTTGATTAACCTAAAATCAACTGATTTGTTTCCTCATCATGTTGCCCTACCCCAGTTCAAGCTGCCTTCTCAGCTGGCTTTCGGCAGCCTCCTCACTGACTCAGTCTTGCTCCTGCTTCAGCCAGCTCTTGAGGCTGCAGCCAGGGTGATGGTTCTAAATCTGATCCTGCCACTCTAAGTAGAACCCTTCAATGGCTCTTTGTTCGTCTCAGGATAAAGTCCAAACTCTGTGTTATGGTTCAAAGGTCCTTAATGATCTGTCCCTCCCCACCCCACTGGCCTCGGGGTTGGCCCCTTACGCAGTCCCCTGCCCTGCCACCTCACTTGCTTCCCCATTTCTTTCCACCTGGCCAGTGCCTCTTTATCTGACCTTATTTCATCTCCCCTTAGACTTCATTAGCTCTGGGATGCCTTTCCTGCCTGATCTTCCCAAGACCATAGGAGGGACCTTCCTCCCCCGCCCCGCTCACCCCTCCATTTATGGAATCACAGCAACTGACACAATGCAGTGTAATGACCTATTAATCTTCCCAACTAGATTGTAGCTGCCCAAGATCACATGCTTTAGCTTGTTTGTTTATTTGTTTTTGTATTCTCTGCATTGAGCAACAACTCAACATATGTCCCTTGAATGAATGAATGATGAACGATGAATGGATGAATCAAAGTATGTGGTTGTGTCAGGGAGCACACTATGATCATACTTTACAAACATCAGCTCTGTTAAGTGACTATGTACCAGGGAACCTGAAAACAAAGCAAGTGATATTCAGACAATCTGGAAAAACTGAGTGCATATGGTAAACTCAGGCATAAAATTCCACTGAACTGAAAAGAGCCTCTCAAGAAGCTCCTGCTTTATCAAAGCAAAAAGAGGACCAAGGAATATGGGATTTGAACTGGGAAGAAAGGAAAAACGTGGGGGCACTTGGGTGGCTCATTAGGTTAAGCATCTGACTTTGGCTCAGGTCATGATTTCACAGTTTGTGGGTTTGAGCCCCATGTTGGGCCCTGTGCTGACAGCTCAGAGCCTGGAGCCTGCTTCAGATTCTGTGTCTCCCTCTCTCACTGCCCCTCACCCACTCGTGCTTTGTCTCTCTCTCTCAAAAAAACCAAATAAACATTAAAAATTTTTAAAAATTCTAAAAAAAGAAAGAAAGGAAAAATGTGGAGAAAGGATTAATCACCTGAAGAGAGAATTCCTTTTTTACTCTTATTTTTTTATGTTTACTTATTTTGAGAGAGAGAGAGAGCAGGGGGAGGGGTGGAGAGAGACGGAGAGAGAGAGAGAATCCCAAGCAGGCTCCACACTGTCAGTGCATAGCCCAATGTGGGGCTTGATCTCACGAACCCTGAGATCATGACCTGAGCCAAAATCAAGAGTCAGACGCTTAACCAACTGAGCCACCCAGGTACCCCGAGAATTCCCTTTTTAAATGGGAAAAGATATATTTTCTTCTATTTTCCTTTTGACCACAGATTGAGAGATTGCTAAAGTAACAGAAAAATAAATCATGTGTTAATCCCAGTCTTGACTGGCCTCCTGAAGAGGGTGAGCTGTCCCAGCTAGAGCACCTCTCATTTTCTGCTGGCTGTGGGAGTGCTTGTTGAGAGGTGCTAAATCACTCAGTATTAGTTAGTTTGGTTAGTTAGAGGCCGGGGTGGGGGTAGCTAGGAAGGGTGGGGGGACATGGAACAAGTGGAGGAAACTGGAGTCTGCCCTGTCTGTCTAAGGCTGGGCTCTGAAACAGGGTACATGGGGAAGAACCCTCACCAAGCCCTAGGCACAGGGGACCCGGAGCCCCAACATGCCCAGTGGGAGTTTATGAACTCGTGTGCCTGTGACTACACCTCTCTTCCAAACCTTTACTAACATCTTTTTCCTCAATAACACTTTTAGCACAAGTGGGCTCTGGGGAACTCTGAGATGGACAGCGCTGGGTACCGCTGGCACAGGGTCAGGACACAGCCATTTCATAGAGGCGTCTACAGTATACTTACAAACCCAGAGAATGTTCTGAAAGATGCATGCTATGTAAAATGGCCACGTACAAAAGTGAGTAGCAGTGGGACTAGGTATTTGCGCACGAAATTCTTTTCTTATTAAGAAACTATTGGCTATTGTTGAAATGGTCCTCTGGGATTTCAGAAGACTTGGTCACCTGGTCTTGCCACGGGAACAACATCAGTGGCGAATCCTCTCAGCTCTTCAGCCATTCATTCAGAACTCTCCCTTGAGCACCTGCTATGTTGCAGGCTCGGTGCTAGACTCTGGAGGCAGAGCGGCCAGTCAGCCCGAGCCAGTCTCCAGATGCAGCGCGCACCGGCCTGGAGCCTTCTGGACCCAAACCACAGCCCCGGAATCAAGAAATCTTACTGAGTCCTGCTGACTGCGTGCACTGCCACATCAGAGGGCTGACCCCGGGAACACAGACCATTCCAGATTGTCATGAACATGTTTATATTTAAATATGTCCCAGATAACAAAATAGAAAGCATGCTTCATCTGATGGGAGAGCGGGAACAAGCCTTTCTAACGGGTCATCCCAGTGCTGTGGCTCTTTGGGCAGGGACTCTCTGGGGCTGCTTCCTCTCCATATCTTGTGTCCTAGCTGACCCGGGGCTGCGCTTTCTTTGGTAAGACTCTGCCTCCGTGCCCTGGACTGGGAACTCTCCCCGTAGGGGGTGCTTGAAGGACGCTTCTCTTGAGATGGAAGTTCACCTGGAAGACAGAAAGACGCAGCTAGGTGGGGAGAGGAGTCGGTTTTCTGTTTTCTGGAATTGGAATTGGGGAAGAACCTGTTTGGACCTGGTTCTCCCACACTCCCAGGACCTGAGGGCAGGGCACAAGGGAGCACTAGCACAGCAGTGAGCCATGGCAGCACCGAAGCACCCGGCGTGGCTCATGTTCCCAAGAGGAGGTACAGAGTCACTGGTGATAACACAGCGTACACCTGGATGAACTCAATGCCCATTATTAGAAGAAAGTGACATCTATACCTCAAACAACAATTTCACTGACACTGTTGCTTAGGACAAAGAGCTATGACGTATGGTTGCATAATAATCCCCTTCGTGCCAATGTGTGAATCACAGGTGTTGTGCTCGGGCACGCCAATGAATATCTCACATCTTCAGATCTAAACCTGCTGCCGTGATTGCTTGAAAATAGAGATAGTGGGGATGATACAGATTATTCATGTGGATTCTTAAATTCCAAATTTCCATGTGCAGTGAATGTGTCCTTTCTGGCATGACGCTGAAACCTGCCCTCTAGCTGCGGCCCGCAGATGTGAAGACACTTCTGACTGACAAGTGTGGGTGGGTCTGTGGGCCGTGGAACCTTCCTAGGAGGAGGGAGTGGCACAGTGTTCTAACCACACTCCCCTGAGGGAACCCTGGCTTCCAGGCCTTGGAACAGTCTGAGCCGCTGAAGCCAGATGGGAGTTGAAAACACGCACGCAAGCTCTCATGGGGTCATTTTCCACTGCCCCTTCCACGAAAACCCACAGCCAGCTTTTCTACCAGTTCCACAATGTAGAGGAAATCAGAGCTAATTACATCATTATCATTTCATATATAGTAATTCAGAGATCTAGGAAAAAGAGAGACAGAGAGACAGAGAGAGAGACAGAGATAGACAGAGAGAGGGAGAAGGCAGCAAAATAAGGGAAGGGCAGGACAAGGGAAGGAGCTGACCTCTGGCAGGCTATAGGGAAAGCAAAGAGGAGGACACAGGACTCTGGGAGATATGTGAACGGTCTCCACTGCACCATGAAACCCCTCCAGCAAGGAATCTTTTTTTCTTTTTTCTTCCCTTAACAAGATGGATCTCTGTTTAGAAAAGTGAAATGAGAGAGAGGGTCTATGGTGATAAGCAAATGGTTTCTTAGTTGTTTTTCCATTTGGGAATCATGTCCCAAAGACAACTTTTTTTCCTTTCTGGGTTATATTTGACACAATGATGGGCTATGTTAATTTACTGAAAGGCTATATCACAAAGGAAGTGACATCTTTTGAACTAGAGTGTATTACTTAACAGGCTTCACAGTCGTTCACAGGCATTGAAGAGGGCTTGTCACCCAGGGCTTCCGGGTGCAGCTGCCTATCAGCCATTTGACTTTGGGGAAAACAAGAAAAAGGCCAGAGGCCTAGGGGTGGGGGTCCAGGGGTAGAGAATGCTGGCTGGGAAATTAGGGCCAGGTAAGAGGCTACCGTAGGAGCTGCCTGATCTGCAAGTGGAGGTAGTTTATAACAGGCAGGAGCTAGGACTAGCGCGAGGAGAGGGGGGAAAGGGAACTATCTAGAAACTTCAGAGGACTTTTCAGAGGACGTAAAGAACCCAGATCCTTGTGTTAAAACCTGGGTTACACACACAGGCTGTGACTTAGCATGAGGTCCTGCAGCACACTGGCTAAGAGGGCAGTCCTGAAGGCCAGAGAAAGGCGCCGCCGGGGGCTCCACGCACTCTCTGGGTGACATTGGACACGTTTCTTCTCTAAGTTTCAGTGTCCTTGGCCATAAATTATGGGAAGACTTACGTGTCCCTGACAGGGTTGTTAAGGTTAAATGAGATAGTTCTGGAAAGCTCTCATCTATTGTCTCATACATAGGAACCATTCAGTAAATAGTAATATTTACCATTCAGTAAATAGTAAATAACTGTATTGAGGACAACAAGCAACTTGACCACAGAGTCAACAGAGAAAGGGGTGAGCGGGTCTGCTAAACTCTAGAGTTGTACCGAGAAGGAACTGGACAGAGCGAGGAGGCCCTAGAGAAGAGCAGACTTGTGGGGAAACAAGGTCTGTAGGTGCTCATTAAATAGAACTGCCTCATTACCTCTTTCTCAGAGAAATCTGAGGACTAGTGTCCGTGACCTCTGAGCTTCTTCAGCTCTGGGATCCTAACCTAATATGACCAAAGCTAAAAAGGTCCAGGCGGTAGGTCAAAAACGTTCCTTGCTTCTCGTCCTACCTATAAAAGACAGCTGTGGCCAGCTGAATACCGGAGAGCAGCTGGCTCTTTTGCCAAGGTGAGTGGAAAGCAAGACTGTCTGGCACACGGGGCACCAGGAGGGGGCAGAGTGCCATCTGGTGGTAGTCCCAGCTGACGGCACAGAGCAGGAAACCCAAGGGGAGTCCATCCGGGCAAGGTCTCTGGGATTATAAACGAGCATTTGTTGAACACTTTCTATGAGGAAGTCACCATACTAAATGCTTCATGTGTACTTTCTCATTCCAACCTCTTATAAAGCGGGTACTATTTGCACCAACTCACAGAGGAAGAAACTGAGGAAGAATGATTAGGTAATTTGTCCAAGGTCTGTGGACAGAAGAAGATAGTGCTTTTTAGAAGAAGATAGTGCTTCACTATGCTATGTGAAACAGAAGAAAGAGAAAAAGCCAAAAAGAAGTGGGGAAAGATACAATAGGAGAAATGATAGAAGAAAAATAAGCATATGAGAGCAATGAATTTTTTTTTTAAGTGGAAGAGGAAAGCTTGGCAGAGATTAGAACCGTGCAATAGGTTGTCTGTGACTTTGCGTAAGTGATCTTTACGGTGCTCTGTGAACATCAGCCTAACTCACCAGTTTTGGCTCCCCAGGACCCACGGTCACGGTCAGTGTCTCTGGGTCGAACCCAGGTGCTGTGGCAGTGACAGTGTAGGTACCTGGAAGCAGCAGCCGGAAGTAATCACCATGGTCACCTAAAAGTCACAAGAATAGAACTCAGTCTGCTGATTAGAAATCTGCCTTTTGGGGCCTTGATAAGATAAATGATCTGACGGTTTTAGCTGAACACAAGTTTGATTTTTTTGATAGCATGATGAAACTGGCTAAGATCTAAAAGAATCTTAGTCTGTTTTATGTAATAAAAGCATGGGCTTCTCAGCTCATGGGAAGAAGAAGTTTCACTGTACTCTGTACTGAGAGTATTGTGCTTAATTCTAGACCCTGTATTTTAAAACAAACTTATGTCCAGTAAAGGGTCACTAGGAGAAAGGCTGAAAGATCTATGATTGTTTTGGGCAGTAAAGAAACTACATGAGACCTCTGTTTCAATGTTTGAAAAGCCACTGTGAAGAAATGACATCTACCTAAAAAACATAAGAATGAGAACTATGAGTTTAAATTGCAGGAGGAAGATTTTGCTAGAAAGAAGCAAAACTGCTGTGACAAACAGAGCTATCGAAAAAGAAATGGACTGCCTTATGAAATTGTGAGCACTTAAACAGAGACTGGGTGTCCCTGAAAAACCTACACAGTTGTGTAGTGCACAACTTTCACTGATGGACATGGTCTTGCACTAATGGACAAGATAGCCCTGAGTTAGAAAACCAACTGTCGGTGGTGTTGTATGTGTATAATCTTATATTGAGTCAGAGGGCTGGACTAAATGACCACTGTAGGTCTGATTTTGAGAATCCTATTTTTAATATTTCTTCCATCAACTTCTAAAGGGGAAAATAAAATTCAAAAGAAAGCCTATTTTTCTATGGCAGGGATATAGCATTTTGGCTAATGACTGTGTATCTCTTTAGAATCAATTGTGACCATGCCTTTAACATGTCTTTTAAGTGTACAGCAAGACACAACTGAAATAATAAATGCAATTAAGAAGGAGACAGGGGCACCTGGGTGGCTCAGTCAGTTAAGTTTCCAACTCCTGATTTCACCTCAGGTTATGATCATGAGTTCAAGGCCCACATTGGGCTCCATGCTGGGCTGCTTAAGATTCTCCCTCTTCCTCTGCCTCTCCCCCCATCTCTCTCTCAAAAATAAAATAAAATAAAATAAAAAGTAAGTTTAAAAAAGAATGATACATACAATAAATAATAAGGAAGTATCTTCTCTGCCCCCCTATTCAATGCCTATAATTTCTTTTAAAATACTTTAGAAAAAGCACTGAGTTATCATGCATATGTTGGATAGTGTAAGTTACACCCCAAGGTTTGTCATTTTCTTAACTGGGAACTTACACCCAGGAATGGTTAGCTAGCATTGTATCAGAAAGGCCCAATTCCAGACACAGCTATGACAAGGCCTTCAGCTGTCTTTCTCTGTAATCAATACTAGATGCTTTTCTAAGTAGCATAATGAATGTTGGCAATGAGTATTTTCAGTAGTAAAATGAGTAATTTGTTAATTTAGCATAGTGAGTGTTGGAAGTAGGCTCCTATTGGTGGAATTAGTGGTATTCAATATATAGTGATTGGCTGGACTGTTTCAGAGCCTTTCCTTGCCTGTACATGAATAGGATATGAAAATCTAGCAAGCCCTGAAGTTCTGAGGGATGTCCAAAGTTTGATCCTTAAACTCAGGTCCAGCCACTGGTATAGAGGATTCTCGTTGTCTGATGCTTGACTATGAGGCTACAGAATCTTGCCTTTAGAATCCTACTGCTTTTTGCCTTGAATGAACCTTTCATGTAAGATGTGTTGGGATCGCCTTCAGTAACATTCAGTAAATAGACTGCAAGTCTGAACTGTAGGATGCCTGCGTGGTCATAAGCATTGGTGTGGTAAAATGTGGCCTTGCTCGTATCGAGGTTGTGGGAGGTAGGCAAATTTTACACATCCTTGATCATTGGTAGCTACTGCTCTACATTATAACCAAAACAAACACAGGAAGGAAGGAAGGAAGGAAGGAAGGAAGGAAGGAAGGAAGGAAGGATAGAATGAAGGAAGGAAAGAAGGAAGGAAGGAGGGAAGGAAGGAGGGAAGGAAAGAAGAAAGGAAGGAAGGAAGAAAAAAAGAAAGAAGGAAAAGAAGGAAAGGAAAGAAAAGGAAGAAAGGAAGAAAGGAAGACAGACAGATAGACAGAAAGACCTAAGAGTTGTGCATGATCACATTTGGGTGGGGGCAGTTTGCATCATGCGGCCATGAGATATTCTGCACCATTCTGAGGTTCCAGGTTGGGCCAAGAAGATCTGCCTCCGCCATTACTGTCCCACTGCAACAAGCCCATAGAATGTATCTTGCTAACTTTTCTCTGGATGGAAGCAAAGTGAAATACCTGGCTCAGGGACAAGACTAAACATCAGTTTGATGTCCTTTTTCTTGAGACCCCCATTTCACACTAGTATGTGAGCTATCAACCTCAAACCCAGAAAACACCCTGAACTTGTATGAGGCAGTGACTCCTGAATGGTGAGACAGAAATTACATCTTCCTTATCTGGGCCTCTTAGTTCCCTGTCCCCATTTCTTTTTTTTTTTTTTAAGTTTTATTTTTATTTATGTTGTGAGAGTGAAAGAGAGCAAGCAGGGGAGGGGCAGAGTGAGAGGGACACAGAATCCCAAGCAGGCTCCGTGCTGTCAGCACAGAGCCCAGTGCAGGGTTCAAACCCACAAACCATGAGATAATGACCTGAACTAAAATCAAGAGTCGATGCTTAACCGACTGAGCTACCCAGGCGCCCCCCTGTCCCCGTTTCTATCATCTTTCCTTCCTCCTGTCCCCCACCCCCAGGGTCCTTGACACCCCTGCTAGTTTTGCTGGTTTACAAATTGGCCTCCTGACCATGCTGAAACAAGGTGAGGACATGAAGGCTTCCCTCACACTCCACCAAGCAGTGGCCACCTACCCGAAGTGACATCATGGTTAATTCCACTAACAGAAATGACAGCCTCCGCAAGGTTATTATAGTTCTCATCAAGCACCATTCCCTTGATGCCCTGGTGTACCTGTAGGAACATTTACAGTGCACAGTTAGGACCATGGAACAGGTGTCCAGTGTCGGGGAGTCCTCAAAGCCCTTTCCCATACATTTTTGCATTTGATCTTCACAAAGGTTATGGTAATAGCCCCTTCATTAACTGGTCTCTCTGACTTCCTGGTCCCGACAATCTCTTCTCAACGGGGCAGTCAAAGTGACCCCTGTGAAAATCTAAGGCAAATCACAACACAAGCCTACTCGCTGTCTCTATGGATTTGACTCCTCTTGACACCTCATGTAAGTAAAATTATACAATAGTTGTCTTCTTGTGACTGGCTTATTTCTCTTTGCCTGATGCCCTCAGAGTTCATTCATGTTGTGGCATGTCTCAGAATTCCCTTCTTTTTTAAGGCTGAAGAATATTCCATTTTTTGTCCCTACCACAGCTCATTGATCCATTCATCCATGAATGGACACTTGGGCTGCAACCTTTTAGCTGTTGTGAAGAATGCTGATATTAACAAAGGTGTGCAACTATCTCTTTGAGATCCTGCTTTCGGTTCTTTTGGATATATGCCCAGAAGTGGGATTGTTGGATCACGGAGGCTATTCTATTTGTAATTTTTGAGGAACCACATACTGTTCTTCATAGTTCCAATTCTCCACATCCTTGCCAATGCTTGGCATTGTCTGTCTTTTACTGTAATTTTTTTTATATATAGAAGCCACCCTAATGAGTGTGAAGTGGTATCTCATTGTGTAACTGATTTGCATTTCCCTAACAACCGCTTGTTGGGTGCCTAGCACTTCCCAATTTGCCCTCATCAGGGAGCCCCTTCTCCCCTAGACAGCTGCATGATCCTCTCCCTCACCTCCTTTGCATCTATTTCAATTCATTTTCTCCGTAAGGCCTTCTTCCCTGCATTTTGCATCTACCATGTTATAAAATGTACTTTATCATTTTGTTTATTGTCGGTCTCTCCTAACTAAAATATAAGCTCTATATGGGCCGGGATATTTGTTTGCCCATAATCCTCAGCCTACAGTTGCTGACAGATAATTGTGTTCAATCACATTGAGTGAATAGATTGGCTCTGGAGAAGCAGCCCAGGTGTCCTGTACGGAGTCAAAGCAGAGGTCAGAACTGAGCCTCACAAAAACCCTTGCCTACCATCAGAAAACATGTCTCTTTCTGTAACCAGGAAAGTTAAAGAATGGGATTTTACCTGTTCCAAGAATTGGATTAGGGCTTCCCGATTACCCAGCCACTCACGCTGTAATTCCTCTTGGCGGGGAAACTTGTCGCAACTCAGTTCCAGAGTGATCTCAAAACAGTTGGTGTGGAGATAGTTAAAGTCTTGCATTCCTGAGGGAAAGAGGGTGGTGGCAGATCTGCAGAACCAGGATCCCACCAATGCCCCACCTCAACTCTATTTTTAAAACTTTTTTAATGTTTATTTATTTTTGAGAGAGAAAGACAGAGTGTGAGCAGGGGAGGGGCAGAGAGAGAGGGGGAGACACAGAATCTGAAGCAGGCTCCAGGCTCTGAGATGTTAGCACAGAGCCCAACACGGGGTTCGAACCTACAAACTGCGAGATTATGACCTGAGCTGAAGGTGGACACTTAACCAGCTGAGCCACGCAGGCACTCCCCACCACCGCTCTCTTTAACTGCAATTTCTCCACCACTACCACCACCTCACCTCTCTGTGACCTTCTATTCTACCTCTCCATCTCCATTTATTTTTCTCCTCCATAAAATCTTTCCCCAATTTCCCAGTTTTCTCTTTTCATAAATGCCCATTTTGTCATCTCCATCCTCTCCTCTTCCCCATCTCAATGCTTAAATTCACTTCTGACCTTTGCATTTCCAAAGTCTGCTTGTTAGTCGTGCCTTGATATTGGACTACACCTGTACTGCTTCCGGGGGTCCAGATCTTCTCTCTGGGTGATGATGTTCTTCAGACCCTGGAGCTGGGATACCTTGTTTTCCCAGCCCTCCTCTCATCTGAGAAAGCTGCACTAACCTGAGAGCAGTTAACTCAGAAAAACAGGCCCCTGAAAAAGCAGAAGGCAGCTGTAGTTTTCTTCCATCGAATGCTTGCCTGCTTCTATCTTCTATATTAATCAGTTTGAATCAACGATTCTTTAGTATGTTCCTGATTATTAGAGTGGTGTTTATATCACAAATGTATTTGGGTTAAATGCTATTCATTTAATCAACTTTCACCTGCTCTAAGCTGATGAACATAAGCAGATGTTATAGAAAGAACAGGGAAAGTTGAAGAACAACTGTGACCTCTTACATTGGATCTCTCTCTGCATCAGAATAAAATAGAAGGCTGTGCCCAGACAAACGCAGGTGGCTGGGCCTTAGCCCAAGTTTCAGTAGGTATGGGGTGAGGCCCCCCTAATCTGCAGTTCTAACAAGTTCCCAGCTGATGTCAAAGACGCTGGTCCAGAGACCACACTGTTGGAACAATCATTTTAATGAACTGAATAACCTTGGAATTGTATCAGCTTATTTTGGGGCAATGATTCTCAGTGGAAGCATGGACCCTGCTTTCTCAGATGATGGGAAGGGGGAAGGAAAAACAAGTATAATTTGGAAAAGTATATTTGACATTTTAAATTGTGGGGGGGGTACCTATTGCTTCCTTAATGCAAACTAAAAAAAAATAAAGCTCAACAAAATCTTCTTATCTTGTGTATAAGCAAGTTGTCAGCCACAGGAAGTCTACCACCTCCCAGTACATGGTGACTCCCTAACCTTCCTCCTCCCCACTTTCCATAGAACCAGCCAACAGCTCAGCCCTTACCAGTGAGCTTTCCGTTATCTGGGCTCTGTCCAGGTCGGATTTGAAAGGATGGGAGAGACAGCTGTTAAAACATGAGGCCTAAAAGAACCTGGCTTCCTGCTTCAGTCTCTTCCCTGTCTTTAGGGTCTCCGTCTACCAAAGGTTCATAAATAGACCTCCCACCCCTCGCTGATGGGGAAGGCCCAGAGAATGGAGAGAGAAGCCTCCTGCTCAAGGTTTCCGCTATGCTGTCAGTGACCAATGTCCATGGCAACTCCAGCTCACAGGAGATGGGCCGACAGGGTACAGAGAGCACATATCACAGGAACTGTTCACATCCAGGCCAGCTCCTTCGGCCATCTGTTGCTATGTGAGGCATACCTCCATGCTACTTAGAAAAGACCCTAATATCTAGAAGCCACCCATTTCCAAATGCTTTCTGTACATTGTTTTATTGAATATTCACATCAAAATTACAATGCAAGTATTGTTATTCTTAAAGTACAGATGAGAAACCGAGGCAGAGAGGTTAATTACCCTGAAGCCACATAACTAGTAAATGGGCAAGCTGGGTTTCAACCCAATGTACCCTTACATCCATACTCTTAACCACTCGACTACATTATTTCCCTCCTATGCCCTAATCTATTATGTAAACCACTAGTTTTAAAGGACCACAAGCTGGGACACCTGGGTGGCTCAGTTGGTTGAGCATCTGACTATTGATTTCGGCTCAGGTCATGATCTCAAGGTCATGGGATTGAGCCTCAGGTCAAGCCCCACATCCAGCTCTGCACTGGGCTCCACACTGAGCATGGCGCCTGCTTGGGATTCTCTCTCTCCTCCTCTGTGCCTCTCCCTTGCGTGCGCACGCTCTCTCTCTCTCGCTCAAATAAAACAAATAAATAAATAAAAATAATAAAGGACCACAAGGTGTCTCTACCTTCATTTTAAAGCATCAGTACATGACATTAAATGCCAACTTAAGACTTCTCCATTGCTCAGATCTCTACTTGAATGCAAAATTCTACAGTATTCTTGTTGTTTCCCTGGGAAAAAGCGATAATTTAGGAGAGATGAGCCCCATTCCACCTCAGCTTGCAGCACTGTTGTCCCCAGGACTCCTCTTACCCTTGCTGAGAGAATACCAGGAAGCCCCATTGGTGATGCCATCTGGGAAGTAATCCCCACAGTTCCATCCCTGGTGCATCCATCCATGGGCGTAGGAGTACACCTTGGCCAGCTGTGGGTCAAGCAGGTGGAGAATGACCTGAGTGTTCCCAACTTCTACGGCAATGCTCACACGTTGGTGTAGGGTGATACCACGAAACCCCACACTGTATAAACAACTCATTACATGCTTTAGTGGAAGAAAATACCAGCGGGCGTAGGGAGATGGTGTGTGTGTGTGTGTGTGTGTGTGTGTGTGTGTGTGTGTGTGTGGTGGACTAGAGTTAGGAGAACTGTGTTCTGATTTTTCCACTCTCTTGGGGATAAGTTTCAAGTGCAAAGTGAGGAGTGACACCAGGTGACATATAAGCTTCCTTCTAGGTGTACCATTTTCTAGCTGAATTTTATAAAAGAAAAACAAGGAGCAAGCAAAATACATCTTCATCATGAAAATAATTACAGTAGAACCCCCTTACCCATGGTTTTGCTTGCCATGGTTTCCGTTACTTGTGGTCAACTCGGGTCTGGAAGGAGATAATCCTCCTTCTGACAATATGTCAGAGAGTCAGTAGTAGCCTAATGCTAGGTCACAACACCAATGTCATTCCCCTTACTTTATCTCACCAAGTAGGCATTTTACCATCTCGTATCATCACAAGAAGGGTGAGTACAGCACAGTAAGATGTTTTGAGAGAAATTCATTTAACTTTTATGATAACTTTCACATAACTATTATTATAGTATACCCTTCACATAACTTTTATTATAGTATATTGTTATGATTGCTCTCTTTTATTATTAGTTATTATTGTTAATCTCTTACTGTGCCTAAGTTGCAAATTATACTTTATCACAGGTATGTGATAGGAAAAAATTATATATTTATATATATATTCCTCTGCCTGGACAAGCTGCCATTCTGCGTACCTTCTGGAAAAGCTTGTCATCAGGCGTGGGGGTACTGGCAGTGCGGCGCACACCTCTAACCCGATGCTCAAAGGACTTGTCATATGGATAATTGGCCACCACTGCTCCTCCATGGAGATTGGCCGAAAGGACAAAGTTGAAGGAGCGGATCCAGTGGATCACAGCCTCAGTCTCAGGTTCCACCTGTGGAGAGATAAGGGTCTGGCAGTGGAGCTGCAACGGGAGGTGGCAGATGGCCATCCAAATGGGTTTGTCAGGAAGTGGCCTGAGAGGACAGTACATCTGAATAAAACAAAGAGTGTCCTCCTGGATATGAGAAGAGGAGATGCTGAAACTCTTGTCTTTTGCATAACGGTTTAAACAATTTAAGTGGAAGGATGCCTGGGTGGTTCAGTCAGTTAAAGTGTCCAACTCCTGATTTCGGCTCAGGTCATGATCTCACAGTTTGTGGGTTTGAGCTCTGTGTCAGGCTCCATGCTGACGGTGTGGAGCCTGCTTGGGACCCTATCTCTCCCTCTCTCTTTCTGCCCCTCCTCCACTCATGTTCACTTGCTCTCTCTCTCTCTCTAAACAAATAAACTTAAAAAAATAAAAACAAAAAATTAAGTGGATGGACTCTTTTTCAAAATGACATCGCATGTGGAACCCCAATATACAGAGTAGCTAAAGGGAGAGCATTTAGGGAGGTGAAACTATTATATATGATACTGTGACAGTGGACGAATGCCACAGACCATAGAACATACACCATGAAGAGTGAGCACTAATGTAAACTATGGACTTGGGTGCTAATGATGGGCCAAGGTAGTTCATCACTTGTTATAAATTACCACTCTGCTGGGGGATGTTAATAATGAGAAGCAGGGAGTACATGGAAACTCTGGACTTTCCCCTCAAGTTTGCTGGGAACCTAAAACTGCTCTAAAAAATAGTTTCTTATCGAGGACTTATCTCAGCAGGCACAACTCCCAGCTTCTGAGAAACTGAAAGTTCAAGATGAAGCTGTCTCAGACATTCAGGAAAACACACAGACTCCAGCTGTACAAGA
Source organism: Cryptoprocta ferox (assembly GCA_028646485.1). Classification (NCBI taxonomy): domain Eukaryota; kingdom Metazoa; phylum Chordata; class Mammalia; order Carnivora; family Eupleridae; genus Cryptoprocta; species Cryptoprocta ferox. The sequence goes on from CM053561.1 coordinate 54,706,894, forward strand.
GCAGAGTGAAGATGAAGAGGTTGATGAAATAGGTGTGGAAGTTAAGGACATAGACCCAGTCACGCCACAAGCAAATGTGTCAAGAGCAAAGGCAGTCCCAGCCCTGGAGAACAACAATAATGACGTTGTAAATGCTATTATGGAGTTAACAACGTAACCATCTGAAAACAAGAAACTTTTTTTGGTGTTTCAAAAGAATAGCTGCAGCTTGGGTATGAAATTTTACACTGTTTCTATCATTAATAAGTTATGGCTTCTTGTTGGATGAAAAAAAATAAAGTCTATTAAAAGAGAGAGAGAGAGAAAGAGAGAGAGAGGGAGAGAGAGGTTTGAAGAGGGTGGCATGGCTGGAGAGCTCAGGGCCCCAGCTTGGCTTCTCTCTGACAACAAGGGGTTCTCCAATTTACCCATCGCTCCAGCGGCTTCTGAGGCACCTCTGCAGATATTTAGGGCTCTAGTAAATACATCTGGGAAGCGCTGGTTTGCAGTAATGATTTTCAATCTCCTCCTTACACCATCACATCTGCTGTAATGTTGACAAGTAGAACATGCTCCTGTGGTCATATTCAAATTTCACGGATTGGACATAGTGTGATAAGGGCCAGTCTTGGCTAAGTAGTTGAATTCCACCCTCTCGATTGCATATTATGTTCCTAGTGAGTGACAGTATTCTAAGGAAAGCCTTGAATCTACTTGCATTTGCAAGATAATTTACAGTCTTTAGTATTTTCCCTCCTCTCAGGATGGATTTGCTTAGAGGTTATGTGGTGTTAATGTGTTAATGGCTCCTCTTGGACCAACGGTCAACTGTGACGGCCCTCATCTTTGCCATTCCTGAGGGACTGGATGAATAGGGTTGAGTCTTGCCTGATCAGAATGGATATGATACCAAAGGCACAGTTCTGCTCTGTGACCAGGGCTCAGATCATTTGAAGCAGCCCTTTCTCCATTTCCTAAGCCACCATCCATCAGCACAAGGCCAGCTTCTCACTGCTCCTCTCTCATCAGGAGCAAGAAGACTTACTTCTCATTGACTTTTTTCTTCTAAGATGGAGAAAAGGGAGCCAGTGGAAGTCTAATTACTATTGGCTCAATTACCTTATTTTACTTGGACAAGTTTAATAAATCAGGACATCCTTCAGGCTGGATATGCCAACTACTACAAAGTTACTTTTGACTTATTATTTACTTGAGCCAAGGGCACAGTTGCTATCTGAAATCTAAACTTGTCAGCATGGCTTTTGCCCCATTTCCAAGGGGGAAAAAACTGAGACTATTCTTTCTGGAAACTCCCAATAGAAAGCCTTACACCTCCAATCTCTAAGTTTAAATATTCACAAACAGAACATTGAAAGTACCTTATACAGTGGAAGGAACAGGGTGGTGGTGGGGATGCTCCGAGGATCACAGTGCTTATTCCCAGGAGCACTCGCATTACCATAGGTGGCATTCCAGGCCTCCAGGCCCGGGTACATCATCTGGGCTCCTCAGATTGAGACAGTAAGGAAATGACAGTAAGGTAAACAGCCAAGAGTCAGACAGAAAGGGCAGAGGAAAACTGTAGGAGTGAGCTCCCTGAGCTTCCTTCTGTAGCTAATTGTTGGTGAACACACAGTTCATCACCTGTAAGAGAGATTTCTCTACAGAATGCTAGAGTCTTCTTTTGACAGGATAGTCCAGTAGAAAGAATGTTGGCTTAGGAATCAGAGGGCCTGGGTTTTAATACTTAGTCCACCAATTACTAGCTGTGTGAGTGTAAACCAGGGACTGATCTCAGCCCTGCTTTGTGCGTGCACTTCACAGCATTACAACACTCAGTCGAAACGCAGGCTAAGTAAGAATTTGGGAACATGGTAAAGCACTGCGCAACGGTATGATAACCGCTTTCACTTCGCTACCTTCACCACTAACATCAAACAGCATGTGCTCCAGGAGGGCCTTTTTGCTGGGAGAGAATAAATACAAAGAGGGGAAGATACATTCTTGCCGCTCTGCACAGATTAACACAGAGTTGAGTGGATGCTTAATTCCTGCTTGTTTAATTGATGTGGAGATCGGGAGAAGTTCCCAGAAGCTGATTTACCCACTTGCGCATGCACATTTCATCTCCTACCTGACTCTTCCAGTTGTCTGGGAGGGGCAGGTGGTGGTTAGGGCCTCCGTGTTTCTCATTGTAGTAGACGTAGGTGTTGAGGTCAGGGAAGTTGCGGTTCAGGTCCACTCCGTTTGCGTTGTTCCTGCCAACCAGGTATCCAGAAACGTCTGCGCCCTAGCAGGAAAATGGAGAAACGAGAAAGGAAGGTTTCAGGCTGGATTCTATATTTGAAGAACACTGCATAGTTGTTGTTGTTGTTTTTTTTTTTTGGGGGGGGGCGCATTAATCTATCAAATGATGCCGCATTTTCTCCATTAATTTACCCAAAGTCTCAGTGGCGGGGTTCAAGTTCCCCTGTAAACCATGTGTCGATGGTAGAGATCCCAGGAGAAGCTCTGACAAGAGTAGGGTGTTTCAGGATAATGGGAACCCCTATTTTTAAAATATGGCTTTACTGAGGTATAATTTACATTCCATAAAATTCACCCATTTAAGTGCACAATTCAATGAATTCTAGTTCCCATTGACAAGAGTCGTGTGAGCATCGGCATAATCAAACTCATGAGTATTTCTAACATCCTGAAAAGAGACCTCACACCCATTCAGTCACTCCTCATTCTTAGTCAAGCCCTAGGTAATCACTCTCTGTCTCCCTAGATTTGCCTTTTCTGGTCATTTCAGTAAGTGGGATCACACCCTTCATGTTTGGCTTTATCACTGGGCACAATGTTTTTGGAGGTTCCTCCATGTTGTAGCATGTGTTAGTATTTCATTCCTTTTTATTGCTGAATAGTATTCCATTATATGGATTTACTATGCTTTGTTTACTTACCAGTTAATAGACTAGTAGTTTCCTAGGGCTCCTGAAACAAATTACACAGACTGGGTGGCCCATCACAACAGAAATGTATTCTCTCACAGTTCTGGAGGCTGGAAGTCTGAAATCAAGAGATCAGTGGGGTCATATGCTCCAAAGGCCCTAGAAGAAGCTCCTTCTTTGTCTCTTCCAGCCTAGTGGCTGCCGGCCATCCTTGACACACTCCTTGGCTCGTAGATGTATTGCTTCAATTTCTACTTCCATTTTCACAGGGTTTCTCCCTCCTGGGTGTCTCTGTACAGATTTCTTTCTTCTTATAAGGACACCAGTCATATTTGAGTTGGTCACCCCAATCCAGTATGATTGCACCTTAGCTTGGCTGCATATGGAAAGACTCTATTTCCTAATAAAGTCACAGTCAGAGGTTCCAAGTTAGACACGAATTTTGGGGAGGGTGCTATTCAACCCTGTACATGGACATCTGGATCATTTCCACTTTTTGGCTACTGTGAATGATGATGCTATGAGCATTCATGTACAAGTCTTTGCACAGATGTAGACTAGTAGAACTGCTGGGTCATAACTGAAGTCTATATTTAACCTTTTCAGAAACTTCTAAACTGTTTCCAAAGCGGCTGCACCATGGAAAGCACCTCCACTCTTTTTATTTTTTAAATTTAGGATCCTTGTTTATCTTTCTTCTCAGTAATGCCAACCTCCTGGATCCCTTTATTTCCCTGCTCACACTTCAGATTGTTATCATTTATTTGGTCATGCATTCACTCATTCATCCATCCTCTTAGCCAATACACATTTACTTAAGTGCATCTCTACTCAAAGCCCTCTGAAAGACACTAGGAAGAGAGATAATGAGATGTTATGCCTACCTTCTAGGAATTCATAATATGTATGGGTAGATAGATATATATGTAAATAATTAAAATATATAAAGGGGCAGAATAGTGATATGCTCAAAGGCCTTCGCAAAAATGAAATGCCATCTACCATTTTGCATGGCATTAGAGAAGGGGAGTGGTGTCCACAGGAGCTCTGTGGATGGAGAGGGTGGAGCCCAAATTAGTAGCAGCTCCTGGAAGTGGGGTGAATGGATGGATGTGTGCAGCTAAATACTCACAGACATACTACCATTTTTGTATTTTTAAAAAATCTTTATTATTCTTAGATTTCTCTATTTTTCATGGCACTCTGCTCATATTTTATTCTTATACCTCATTCCCTACATTCATTTTGCTCTGGCGGAAAATATCTGTATGGTTTTACAATTTGGAGTTTGATTTTTCACTTCTATGAGATAATGATTTTCATTACGCTTCCAGAAGTTTTTCGCTACTTGCTTATTCATATCAATGTAGCTCATAACTGTCCATATTAACCGTTATATTAATTTACTTATGAGTTGATTTGCCACTCACATCAGGTCATTAGTTAGGCTGGCAGGTAAGGAGTTTCCTTAACAGAAAGTTCCCATCAACAGGGTAGGTGGTGTATTTGTTTCCTATTCCTGCTGTAAAAAATTACCATATACTTAGTGTATTAAAACAACACAAGCTTATTATCTTATAGTTTTGGAGGTCAGAAGACTGAAATGGGTTTCATAAGACTAAAATAAAGGCACGAGCAGGGCTGTGTTCCTTTTGAGGACTCTAAGGGAATCTGGTTCCTGATTTTTCCAGCTTCTAGAGGCCATCCACATTCCTTGGCATGACCTCTTCAAATCTCTCTGTGACCTTGTTTCCCTCTTCCACAGGGCCTTCCACAGGACCCCTGTGACTGATTACACTGGACCCATCCAAATAATCCAGGATATTTTAAGGTCAGATGATTAGCTTACCTTAATTCCACTTGCAACCTTAATTCTCCCATGTAACATAACATATGCACAGTTTCTAGGGATTACGATTTGGAAATCTTTGGTGGGGTGGAGGAAGGGGAGATTCTTCTGTTTTACCCACAGGTAGCTTTAAAGTCTGGTGGCCAGGCAGGTCTTCCCTGTATAGCCCTGCAGACAAGTTTCCTCTGGGTACGGCTGGTGGCTCTGAGAGTCTGAGAACTGGATCAGGCTTCTCCTGTGCTCAGGTTCAAGCTCTGCTCCCTCTGAACAAGTACCCCAGCAGGTGAGAGAGGTGACTGGCTCCCCGGAGATGGCTCTAGGATTTACAGGGCTGGCAGGGATTTTCCCCGCTTCCCCCACCCCACCTCATTCCACAAGAGACGTGGGCAAGTCTGAGGCCCTCCGCCCTGCACTGCAACATAGGGAAGGGCCAATAGAAGGAAAGCAGGCAGGTTGGAGGTCTCCCCTACATCTCTTCCAAATTTTCCTGCTATTTTGGAAACTCAAGCCTGACGACATTAATGGGCACCTCTCTGATTTTTAAGTGGAGGAACAAAGCTTTCTTTTTTCATTTGAGGAGTTGTGTTGGCAGGAAGCGGTTAGAATGTAAAGGTCAAATTTGTGTTTCATTCAGCATCTGGGCTCTATTCCCCTCCCTGCCTCTACTTACCTCCCCAGCACTATTCTCAAGCAGGTTTAAAGTGGGGTGGGCCAAAAGGACAGACGCCTCATGGTTCTACTTGAACAGGATAGAGTGGTCAGATTCATGGAATCGGAGAGGAGGGTGGTTGCCAGGGGCTGAGAGGAGGAGGAAATGGGGAGTTACTAATGAAGGTACAAAAAGTTTTGGTTGAACAGGATAGTTAAGTTCTGGAGACTAGCTGTATGACACTGTACCTATAGTCAACAATACGGTGCTGTACACTTAAAATTTTGTTAAGAGCCAGAGTTCCTCTTTGGTGTTCTTACCACAATAAAATTTTTTAAAAAGTTAAGTAGTGAAGCTTTGCACAGTGGCAGTATCGTAGCCAATGAGGTTTATCCGAGGCGCGATTATTGCTAATTGAAAAGTTAAGTAGTGAAATCTACCCTTAAAAATGAAAAAAATTTCAAGACTACCCCAAATAAACATATTTTTAAATTGAAAAAAAAAAAACAACTTTAATTTACAATCCCTCACCCCAAACCCCAAACCAACCAGGTTTAATTAAGCACAGCTTTTAAAGGAACATATCCATTGTATAAGGCAGATGCCTGGCTTCACCCTCCCCCTAAAATTCTAATTCAGTAGATGAGGGTTTGGGGTGGGGGCAGCTAGGAATTTATATTTCAAAGAATCTTCCACTATGATTCTGATGCACAGCCACACACACAAAATCATTGATTTAAAGTTAGGCACGCTGACATTTTGAATTGATGTCAGGAAATAAAATAAAAGCCCACAGACCCCTGCAAAATGTAACTGAAAAATAGAGACTTAAAAGGCTGAGTACTAGGAAAGAACTATACATAAATATAGTAAGATATTCACTTAGCAAAGCACACAAATGTCCAGTCACTATGGTGTACACCTAAAACTAATATAATACTGTACTTCAGTTCTACGTCAATTTAAAAAAAATAGAAATATAACCAAATGCATGAAGAATCTAGAATTAGCCCCCCGCTTCGCCATTCTGGGACAAGCTAGTTCTGTTTCCCTCCCCCGCCCAACCACCCCCAAGGCAAACGGAAAGTGTAGCGTGGCAGGGAGAAGAGTATTTAGGGTCAGAAGTTAAAAATGGAGGGAAGGAGGTCTGTTTTACAAGAGCCCTTCACACCTGGTTAGTACTTCCCAGTTTAGAAGCATTGTCACAGATATTGCCTCATTGATCCCACAACAAAACCGGGAGGTCAGCTAGAAAGGTGTGGAGGCAGCCCACGTTCACCGTCTACGGTGCCTCGGGGCTGAGGCAGGTCTGCACATTGTGCTGTATTTCCAACGGCCTTTTCTCTAACGCACCGTGGCATCAACAGCGGGACTGGGCGGACACTTTTACGGACTCCCCGGAGGGCTCTCGCCCCGGGGGTGCTCGGTACCTGCGCGGCAGCCACCTCGTAGCCGTCTGGGTTCATGGACGGCATGATGTGAACGCGCGTGCGCTCCACCAGCCGCACGATGCGCTGGTTCCCGTTCCGGAACTCCTCGCACAGGAACTCCGCCAGCTGCAGCAGCAACTCGCGGCCCAGCACCTCGTTGCCGTGCATGTTCCCCACGTACTTGACTTCCGGTTCCACTGCAAGCGAGACAGGAACACGCAGGAAGAGAGAGGATGGGGGAAGCATACAAGTGGCCAGGATTCCTAACCTTGCACAGGGACCTTTTCCCTCTCTTCCCGTAATGAATAAATGAAAATCTTATGCTTCCATTGGGTCTTTTCCAGTGATCCCTGAGGCTCTTTTGAACAAATTGCAATTATAAACGCTACAAAAATCCATGCCATCGAGACTTTTCTGTGTTCATTACTCCTAATCTTCACAGAAAGCCTGTGAAGTAGGCATCATTAGCCCCAGGATGAGGGAGGTATGGAAGCAGCTGAGTAACTTGTTGGAGGTCACCTAGTTATTTAAAAAGATGGAGGCCAAAGCCCAGGTGCATTCACAGTAGCCTGATGCATCTCAGAAACAAGTCTTTTCAGGGTAAGAATGGTGTTTTCCCAAACCTGCTTGGATTATGGCATAACAGTTCCTAATTATCCCAGTTGAAAACTTAATTTTACAAATTTAAATCAGATCATGTCACTCTTCTGCTTAAAACCCTCCAGTGGCTTCTCAATTCACTCTAAAAGCCAAAATCCTTACCCAGGCTTATAAGGCACTACCTGATCCTGATCTCCTGTCCAGTATCCCTATCCCCAACTACACTGGCCTGACCTTGCTTTCCCAAGGTTCACTCTGCTGGAGCCACAGGGGACTTCCTTCCTCCTCCTCACAACTGCCAAGCCTGTTCCTGCCCTTCCCTCTGTCTGCAAACATTTTCCTCCCCAAATACAGCATGGCATGCTCTATCGCATGCTCAAAACCCACCTCAAAGGAGAAGCTTTCCTAAACAGCAATAACCCTCTCTCCTGCTTATGGCATTCTCTCTCTCTCTCTCTCTCAAAGGTTATTTTTCTCCATCGCACTTTTTTTCATCTGACTTAATATGTAGTTACCCATTTGTTGCCAGTCTTACATGTCTAAAATTAAGGCCCCTGAGGGAGGCATCTTTGTTTTATCCCGTTTGTTGTATATTCAGAGTCTACAAAAGTGCTTGCAGATATCACAGATAATCAGTAATATTTGTGGAATGAATGACGAATGCACGAAAGGAATGAATGGATGAACAGCTAAGTGATAGGGCATCAGAGAAAAGAGAGATTAGCGAGGGCTGGAATAGTATGAAAAAGCTTCAAGGAGGCCTTGAATGCATGGCGTGAGGGGCTAGCCCTAAAACTAGTACCCACAAGCTGCCTCAATGAACACACACTCCAAAAAGCACAGTGCTTTCTATGCAAGTGTGGCTTCAAAGCAAAGTCCTTATCCTCATTTAATGGCATAGGTTTCCTTGAGCCAGCGCCACCCCCCCTCATTACCCTCCCCTTTGGCCATGTAACATTCTGAGGCTGTCACAGACAGGATCCACTGGGTGTGAGGTTGTCACTAAAGGATTTTAAGCAGGGGAGTGTGAGAGAGGATTATATGAGTATTTGGGGAAAGTATCTTGGCATCTGTGTGCTGAAGGGAAGTTTTAGAGAGTGGTGGCAGGTAGGGGTTGGAAGAGTCAGGAACCTAGTGTGATGATTAGGCAGGTTGTGATGATGTTTGGCTAGTGTGGGAGGTGTGGAAGTGGAAAGGAAGAGAGAGATTTGAAGGTGGCAGTGTGAAGGAGGAACAGACATAATTTGGATGCCACAATTGCTCTAAGTCACGAAGTGAGAAATTAGACACAACTTCGGTGCCCATCATTCAATGAACAGTTAAATACAGCCATGCAATGAATATTATGCAGCCAAAATATGATGAAGATATACATTTACAGACAGGGATGCTACTTATAAAAGACTACAGAATGAGAAAAGCAGTTCTAGTATGATTCCATTTTTATAAAAAAATATGTGTGTGTGTGTTGGGGGAGTTGTTAAACATGCATACAAAAAAGTCTGGAAGGATATGCATCAATATGTTAACAATGATCATCTGTGAGTGGTGGGATTATGGTGTGAGCTTTGTTTTTGTGTCCTTATCTAATTTCTATTTTAATCTAAACACAGATTGCTTTTATAATAGAAACAAACTAACAAAAAGTAATGCAGCACATAAGAGTAATACCCAAGACCTCAAATTCTCTCTGGGGAATTTGGATTCCCCAAAGAGATATCCTCAAACCCTTTGAGGTTTCCTGACAGAACTAGAAGAGCTGTTTGATTCTGCTTCCATCTCCTGAAGCACTGGTTAAAGAGAATAACAGCAAGGAAGAAAGAAGAGTAACGGGAGGGAAGGCAGGAGGGAAGGAGACTCACCTTTTAGCATTAAGGTCTTGAGCAAACAGAACCTCCAAAGGAGGAAGAGACTAGAGCCTGAATTGAGGTTTTAGGTCCCCAAAGGCAGGGGCAGTTTGAGGGCTAAGTGGGGAAATATTTAGCACAGATGGAGGAAGAGGTGATACTTTATAGGTGGAGGGGTCCATGGACTACCCCAGAAAACAACCCCGATTACTGGATTTGTCAGGGAAGGGTCCTGTCCCATACACTCCAACAAATGCGCAGGGCTTACAGGGCTCGTGGATTCCAGGGTAGTCGCTGAATTCCATCACGTAGAGGTGTCTCCCTTTCACACTGCGCCCAATGCTGTAAATCCGCGTGATGTAGGGGCATTCGTTGTGCACCTTGTACAGCGTCCGCACAAGGTCGTCATAGCGGTGGTGGCGAAAGGTCACTGGGGCAACCAACTTGAAGAGAAGGAGGAGGTGGAAGAAGACTGAGAGCAGGCCTGACATCTTGACGGGCTTTTTCAAAGAGACCCACTAAAATGGGCTCCACCTCTCCCAACAACCAGTCAAAATCCCAGGGCCAAGAACCAGCTCTTCCTAGTTTCCCGCCAGTAAACACCAGTGCGATAGCACCTGGCAAGGAAGTTCAGAATTGCCCTGTTCAATGCTGGAAATTATTTATGTAGCTCTGGAATAGCTCATCTCTCCTCCTCCATCTCTCTGATTTTCCTAATCCAGGGAAACCTTTTGAAAGGCTTTTGTACTCCTTCAGATTGGGTAGTTTCACTGATTCTGGCTTACTGATTAACTGGACTGTAAACAGGCTTCAATAAATAGTTGCTTATAACCCTTTGATTCCCAGAGAATTTTGAGAATCTTAGCTTGTGCTTATTCCCTATATTACAATTTAAGGAGATGTATTAATTAGAATTCTCTGTCCATTTCAATCAATCCCACACATGGCTGCTAGACTCTTTCTGAAGCACTGCTTGAAAAGATGAGCCACAGCCAGGAGAAAAATAACTACAACTCATAAATATGATAATATATCCAGAATACATCAAGAACTCTTACAACACAATAATAAAACAACACAATTCAAAAATGGGCAAAAGATTTGAATAGACATTTCACCAAAGTAGATATATGAATAGCTAATATGCATGCACATTTAAAGATGTTCACCATTACTGGTCATAAGGAAATACAACATAAAACCACAATAAGATATCACTTCACATCCACTAGAATGGCTATAATCAAAAAGTCACAATAACAAGTGTTGGTGAGAATAGGGAGAAACTAGGACTCTCCTATGGTAAAATAAATGTTGCAGCCACTTTGGAAAAACAGTTTTTGAGTTTCCTAAAAGGTTAAGAATATACTTACTCTATGACCCAGTAATTTAATTTCACTTCTACGTAACTACCCAAGAGAAATGAAAACATACATCCACACAAAACTTGTACATGAATGTTCATTGCAGTATTATTCAAAATAGACAAAAAGTGGAAACAATCCAAATGTCCATTAGTTGGTGAATGGATAAACAAAATATGCCATATCCAAAAAATGAAATATCATTTGCCAGTAAAAAGGAATGAAGTACTGATATATTGTATGACATGGATGAACCTTAAAAGCATTATGTTTGGTGAAAGAAGTCAGATACAAAAGACTACATATTATATGATCCAGTTGATATGAAATGTGTATAAAAGGTAAATGTATAGAGATACAAAGTAAATAAAAGGCTGCAGAGAGCTGGGAGTGGAAATGTAGAATGATTATAAGTGGGCAGAAGGTTCCTTTTCAAGATGTTAGAAGTATTCTAAAATTAGGTTGTACAACTCTGAAAATCTACTAAAATTCACTGAATTGTGAATTTTATGGTATAAAAATTATATCTCATTAAAGCTGCTTTAAAAAACAAAAGAAAAAGAATGAAGTACAGTCCCTCCCCCCAAAGTTAACTATGAATTTACTATATAACCCAACAATTCCCAAGAGAACAAAGACTTGCACATAAGAATGTTCATAGCAGCCTTAATCATAATAGCGAAAAGGTTGAAACTATCCACATGTGCATCAACTGGTAAATAGATAAATCAAATGTGCTCTATCCATATAATTGACTACTTCAACCATGGATGGACTCCAAAAACACTACGCTAAGTGAAAGAAGCCAACATGAAAAACCACATATTAAATTATTCCATTTATATGAATTGTTGTGCAAAAGTAAACCTACAGAGATAGAAAGCAAAAAGTGATTGCCTGGGGCTGGGGATGGGAACAGGGATTTACTGTAAACAGGCACGAGGAATCTTGTTGGATTGATGAGGATGTTCTAAAACTGGATCATGGCGATGATTGCACAACTCAGTAAGTTTACTAGACATCACTAAATTGCACATTTAAAATGAGTGAATTTTATGGTATACAAATTACACCTGTTTTCAAAGAACAAAGTTTCAGTGGATCTTCATGCACTGCAGTGTCAAATCCAAATGCCTTATCCTGCTCAAGTCCTTCCCAAATGGCCCAGGTTTGACTTGTCATCCATCCTCACCACACCACGCACTGTCTTCTAAGCATGCCCTCTTTGTCTCCCTTCCTGCTTTTGCTTGAGCTGTTTCCCCAGGTACCTAGACCCCTCTCTCAATCCTGGGTCTTCCTCACCTCCCCTTGCAGTTGCTTCTACAATCAGTCTTTGTATTTCCAATTCTTATTGCTTTGCCTATTAATGTACTTACCCACTGTGCACCTGTTGGGTGTTAGGATACAGTGCAGTTCCGCTGACATCCTGGTCCTGTCCTCCCAGATGACTGACAGCCTCTAGCACAGAGCATGGCATAGATGCACGTTTGTTAAATGGATGAACGAACAAACCCATTATTGACTTTTCCTCTTGCATCCTTCTGCTCTATCTCTAGCAAACTTTCCCAAGGAAGTCCAATGCTTTTATAACCTGTCAGTAAAGACCACTATTTCCTCTCAGATATATCGGTGAACACTGTATAGCCAGGCCAACTTGGCCCACAGATGGTCCAGAGGGTTGGCCCAAGATAAGCACCGAATTCATAGTGGCATAGGGCTTCTGCCTTATACCCATGGCTGAAATTCCATAGTATTCTGATAAGATCTGGACACCCCAGGTGGCGAATCAATAGAGAAGGCTGCGAAGGCATTACTGATACGGTCACACATTAGGCCCCTTTTCTAGGACAATATCTACTGTGACTACTGAAGGCTTGGTTTAGCGGCCCTCATATAAGCCCAAATCATTCCTCCATAGAAGAATTCCCTCCCCTTTCTCTGGCAAATGTGCCTATAGTTTTTATGGGGACATCACTCATGCTAAACAGATGACTCCCCTTCTCGAGGAGAGGGATGTACCCTCCCTGCCTGTTTGAACTCTGGGTTGTTGTAAACAGGGAGCACCCTCTACATATCAGAGCTGAAGTGGGCAATTCTCTGAAATTCCACTTTGAGCACCAGAGCATGTGTCCTAAAGCCAGAAGGCATGCAATGCCTCTCAAAACAACTAGAAGTGGAAGGAGCCAGAGTGTCAGAGAGATATGATATTTAAAAAATTTTTTCCAGCTTTAATGAGATATAATTAACATAACATTGTGTGCATTTAAGGTGCACAATGTGATGATTTGGTACATGTACATGTTGCAAAATGATTACCACGATAGGGTCAGTTAACACTTCTATCACTTCACTTAGTGTGTGTGTGTGTGTGTGTGTGTGTGTGTTTGTATGTGTCTGCATGTGGTGAGAATATTTACGATCTACTCTCTTTTCAAGTATATAATAGAGTATTGTTAACTACAGTCACCGTGCTGTACATTAGATCTCCTGAACTTATTCACCTTACTGCTGGGAGTTTGTATCCTTTGACCTACACCTCATTTCCTCCACCCCCAAACCCCTAGCACCCACCATTCTACCCTCTGTTTCTATGAGCTTCGTTTTTTTAGATTCTTCATACAAGTGAGATGATACAGTATTGGTCTTTGTCTGACTTATTTCACTTAGCATAATGCATAAGGATATGATTTTAAATAAAGTTCAATACCCTCTTAGGTCATTTGGCCTCAGGCAAATTAATTAACTTCTCTAAACTTCAGTTTCCTTCTGTATAGGATGGAGAAGAAATAGCTCCTTCCTCATGAGTTGGGTGGATAAGATAAGGTAACACATGTAAGGCCTTTTGCACAGTGCCTGGCACACAGCAAGGGCTCCATACATGTTATTAGCACTAATAATAGTAGTAGCAGCAGCATTAAGCATTTATTCTGTGCTCGAGACCATGCTAGATGATGGCATACAATTCATTCATTCAACAAATATATACATAAGGCCTGTACTACTAAAGGCTAATGGCTTTACTTATATTATTATTTTTGATCTCGGATAAGACCAACAAAGACCCCTGCTCATGTGGTGCTTACATTCTAGTGACATGACAGACAATCAATAGTGGAAAAGGCAGTCCCTATCCTCAAAGCTACAGCTGAACAAACAACACTGGGGGGAAAGTGATGGATGTATTTAATCACTTGGGACCACTGAGCAGGGTCACCTAACAGCTTTGCTGGGTCAGGGAGAACATGTGGGCGTTGAATTAGACCAGAAGGTCCTGTCTCCCCCTATGGCAGGTGTAATAATAGGCCTCCAAAGATGTCCCCATCCTAATCCCTAGAAGCTTTGAGTGTGTGATGTTACAGGGCAAGGCACAAGAAGTTTGCAGATGGAATTATGGTTGCTTATCAGCTGATCTTGAGATAGAAGGATTACTTGGTGGACCAGGTGTAATCACAAGTGTCCTCAAGAGTGAAAGAGGAAGGCAGGAGGGTCAGAGCCACAGTGATGAGATGTGAGAAAGAGGGCGAATTTTAGGCACTTCCTCCTTTCTGGGTTCTCAGTATCCTCACAGTTACCCCCTGCCTGGTCCAAGAAGTCTCCACTACTCTACAATTCTACATTGCTTTATAGGATGCCAACTAGTTCCTTACTTATTCCCCACAACAGCCTGGGGTGGAAGGTATTGTAATTTCCATTTCAGGGGAGGGGTTTGCCCAGGGTCACACACCCTAAGTAGTGGAAGAGGGCCTGAACTCAGCACCCTTCAGTGCAGTGAATCCAGCATTCTACTCAACTAGTTTAGTGAGTACAGATACGCAGCAGAAGTAAGGTCCCACCAGGGACATGCAAGCAAAGAAAGGAGCTCATGAAAACTTGCAAGGGAGTGAGGACGGGTAGAAGGATGTTAACATCAAGTAGGGAGGTGGGGGGCAGTCCTCCTCCTCCTGCTGTCACTCCTCCCTAGACCCTAGACAAGGGAGAAAGGGAGTGGGGCTGGGGGAGAGAGAGAGAGAAGGCAGAGGTTGTGGGTTTTAAATGTTAAACTTTAAAATTTCTATCATCCAGCAATAACTCTGAGCTTCTGCAGGACAGTCTCAATGTCATTTAACCCTGCTTAATAAATATTAGTGGGCTGGACGTTAGGTGAATCATACATCTAGCGCCATTCAAATCAGCAATCACTCTCTGAGAGAGATTTAGGTTTTAAGTGTGATGAGAGAGCAGAACAAAGAGGACCTGGCCAAGCATGGAGAGTAAAGAGTGTTGGTCCTCAGGATAGAACAAGCTCCTTCCAATTCTCCTTGCTTGGGGACCTTCCCCTGATCCTCTCATCTAAAGAGGCCTCCCCCTAGTTATGCTTGGTCTTAAATCCTATTGAATTTTTTTAATAATCTTTTTTTAATTTTTTTTTGAGAGAGAGAGAGAGAGAGAGAGAGAGAGAGAATCTTAAGTAGGCTCCCTGCTCAATGAAGACACGGGGCTCAATCCCATGATCCTGGGATCATGACCTGAGCTGAAATCAAGAGTCAGATGCTCAACTGACTGAGCCACCCATGTGTCCCTCAAGGGACCATTATATCCCATTTACATATATGAGACCCCCTAAAATGTAAGTGATTTTCCCAGATCATACAATTTACATTTGGCAAATCTGGAGATTAAATTAATTTTCTGACTCCAAAGCTTCCACAATGCCAGAATGCCTCTGTCACATTGGCTTCATTATATCGTGAAACTGCCTCCAATTTGGCTTCCTGTTCTTAAGGGTACCTTGAAAATAATTCTTTTTTAAAAATGACTTTATATGCTTATGTAAAAATGAAATGTGTTTGTTACAAAAATGCAGACAACACAAAAAAGAACGAGAATAAAAATAAGATGCTATCCCCACACCCCATCAACTGAGAATAACCACTACTATCAATTGGTGACAGGCAATCCCATTGGGATGATTCTTAAAGTCTGCTCTTTCCCTCCTCTCCCTCCTAAAACTGGAAAATATTACCACAATTGATCCAATTTCTCATGTCAAAACCTGAAACTCATCTACAGTCCCTCTTTTTTTTTTTTAAAGTTTATTTATTTTGAGAGAGAGAAGGCGACAGAGTGCAGGTGGGGGAGGGGGAAAGAGAGAGGGAGACACAGAATCTGAAGCAGGCTCCAGGCTCTGAGCTGTCAGCACAGAGCCCGATGTGGGGCTCGAACTCAGGAACCATGAGATCATGACCTGAGCGAAAGTTGGATGCTTAACTGACTGAGCCAATCCAGGCACCCCTATAATCCCTCTTTTTATCTTACTCATCACGTCACCAAGTTATACAGACTCCACTTTGAAATGTATCTGGAAACTGACTACTTCTCTCACCTTGACCACTGTCATCCTTGTCCAAGTGACCAGACATTTCTTGCTTGAATGATGACAATAGCTTTATCACGTGTTTCTTGTTTGGATAATGATGACAGCCTCCTCAAATATTCTCCCTGTTTCTCTTTTTGCCTCACTAGTTTTGTTAACAACACCATAGCCAGACTTTTAAAAACATAAATTAAATGACTTTCCAACTCAAAATAGTTCAGTAATTTCCCAAAGTGACATCAAGGCCTGGTAAGCAACAGTCACAATGTCCTTCCTATTCCTTGGACATACTAAGCTCATTTCTGCCCCAGGGCCTTTTTACTTGCTGTTTTCCCTGCCTGAAATGCTCTTCTCCTAAATCTTTGTGTGACTTTTCCCTTTACATCATTTAAGTTCACACTCAAATTCCACCACTTTAGAGAGGCTGGCTCTGACCTTCCTACCTACTTAAACTAGTCCCAGGCTGCTACCTCTTTGCATTCTCTATCCCTTTACTGGATTCTTCTTTGTAATACTTATCATGACCTAAAGGCATATTATGTAATTATTTGTTCCTTTTTTTGTTTGTTATATCCACTACTAAGATGTAAGCTGCAGGAAGGCAGGATTACTGTATGATTTTTTTCACTGCTTTATCCTCAATGCTTAGAATAATGCTTAGGACATACTAGGTGCTCAATAAATGTTTGTTAAAATGAATGCATTTGCAGGTAGGATAGATGAATAATTTTACAAAAAAGGGATCATATAGTCTTTATGATTTTAAAAATAAAAATTACTATTTGAATATTTCTTATACTTAACAGAAAAAGAAGTTGAAATAAAGCTGAAGGAATTGCTTACCTTTAGAAAAATGTCTCTTCATAAGATGAAATAAAAGTTGCCAAATAATGGCTCTAAATTTTAAAGAAGCATAGAAATCATTAAGGGATGGTGATTGTGATGCTGTTATGTTTTTCAACCACATAGTTCACTGTTAGGTGGTTACTATTTAGTCCATGCGGTGACAGAGCTTTTTGTTTGTTCATTTATTCATTCCACAAAAATATATTGAACACTTTGTGTCAAGCTCTGGTACAGGGACAGATAGTAAGACAGATAAGATCCCCACTCTCTTGATGTGTGTGTGTGTGTGTGTGTGTGTGTGTGTGTGCGCGTGCCTATGTAGGAATTAGAAAATAAACAATACATACATCATGATTGAGATATTTCAGATTTTATTTATGAAGAAAATAGTATGTGGTGATAGACACTGGCCCAAGGTGAGCTAGGGTGGGTTGGGGTGGCTGATTCAGTTTGGGGGTCAGAGATGGCCTGTGCAGGTGACATTTGATTTGAGCTTTGCATCATCAAAGGAGTCAGTCAGGGGAAGCTCTGGGGACAGAGAGCAGTCCAGGCAGATGCAGAGCCAGGGCACACACTCAGAGCAGTGAGGGATGGCTGGTCTAGGGACTGGAGAGCCAGCCCAGCCCAGTGTAGGAGCTTGGAGACAAAGGAGGCCACACATCCCGGAGGAGAGTAGAAAGGTGGCACACACTTTATTCGTTTGGCAAGGAGTTCAAATTTTATTCTAAGAGTAAGGAGAAGCCATCGGAAAGCTTTTTTTTTTTTCTTAAGTAGACTCCATACCCAGTGTGAAGCCCAACACAGGGCTTGAACTCACAACCCTGAGATCAAGACCTGAGCTGAGATCACGAGTCAGATTCTTAATGGACTGAACCACCCAGGTGCCCCATCCATCTGACAGCTTGAAGTGAGCTTTCCCTTCTAAAAGCTCCTTTGCCATCTAATGACTCCAGATTTCTGTTAGTCACATTACTATAAAATTTACGTTCAGTTCTGTGTCCATAACTCTCACAAGTGTTGAGCTGGCTTTTAGATTTAAAATGGTACAATGTTTACCATCATTGTTTAAAACCTGTGGGTCCTCTTTCTCCCTTCCTTCCTTCCTTCCCCTGTTTTTTTAGAAGAAAAACTAACTTCATTGTTTCCCAACATTACGTATTAAAGAGCAAATTTGCAGAGACAAAAACCAAAAACAGACCTCAACAGAAATGCAATTTAAACCTGAAAAAAGTTATTCTTTCCATGATATTAGGTTGACACCTTTTCAAAATGCATTTGTGTGGCCTTTGTAGTAAGTTTTGTTTGCTAGTCAAAGCCCGCCATAAAAGCAAGGCTGCGTCTTTTCTATTCCGTAGGTCTCGGCAATGGAGTCTTTATCAAAAGCTATGTACTTACTCTCAGAGCTTCAAGGCTGTGCTGAGCTTTTTGTAATGGCTTTATTTTTCCCTCTTATTTCTCTTCCTGAGTTCTTCCCTCAGCTAACTCCCTGCTGTTATGTCTTCCTGAATAGCTTTCTTTATATTCTCTGGTTTTCCAGGAGTGTTCCTTGGCCCGCAGTTCCCTGCACCCATTTGGATTAGACACATAGTACAAACGATTGTACCTTTACTTCTTTCTCAGATGAATGGAGTTTGGAAGCAAGCAGTTCAAGACCACTGCTGTGATCATCAAATGGTCCAGGCCCTTCCAGTTTGTTGTTCTAGCCATCTTAACAGACATACGCCTGACGCCTGGACAGACGTTTCAGCCCCACCATCGCTGTTTATATTCCAGCCACCTAGAATGAGCCCTCTTTCGTCCTTGAAAAGCAAACTTTCCACCCTCCCACACTGCCAGTGGGAATGGATAAATGGAATGTGGTTTATACATATTCAGCACTAAAAAGGAATGAAGTACTCATACATGCTCTAACACGGATGAACCTTTTAAACATCATGCTAAATGAAGGAAGCCAGTCACCAAAAACCTAATTAGTGCATGATTACACTTGTATGTGGGGTGTACATGATAAATAAAGCTGCTGAGAAAATAAAACAAAAGCAAACTTCCTAGTGTTACACCATGGCTTCCACTTACATTTCATGGGCCAGAAGGCAGTCACATAGTCGTGCCTACACGCAAGGGAAACTGGTAAATGTAGTTTTTATCCCAGACAGCCATGAGCCCAGCTAAAAATCAGTTCTGTTACAATAAAAAGAGAGGACAGATATTGTAGAACACTTGATCATCTCTGGCCCACCTTAGTCACACCTTAGACCTTGTCATTCTACCCACAGAGAGTCACTGGATGCACTCCCCAGGAACATGACACTTATTTCAGGTAATTGATCTTCTCAGAGTCAGTGCAGAAATGTGTTGGCTTTGTGTCCTCACATATTCTAGATCAAAATTAATTTCATCTGGCAGTCATTCTTTATGGTTTCGTTTTATAACGTGTTCCTTATTTAGTGAAGGTAGAGGTTTCTTTTTAACTCTTTGCTATTTTATTTTGCTCTCAGTTGGTTTTAAGAGTCAGAGGTGAACCCAAAACGCCCTTTTCCTATAACTCCAGGTTTTCAGGATAAATACTCTTGAATTCATTTTCTTTTAAATGCAGCCCTTCCGGGGTTTTGCAGAAGGTAAAAATCCTCTGGGGTTTCATCTAGCTTTTGAATCTAGCCCAATCTCCAGTGTTGGATTTTCAGTGCTCTCTAGACAAGCTAGCTGCCCTTCTCCAAGTAAACTCAATTCAGACCTCACCCCCACGCTGTCTGCTCCACTCATGTCTCACTTTTCAATAAAGGTTTGGTGTCAACTATAGAGTGCTATGTATACATTGACTGTATTTATTCATTTCTTACTGCCTTGACTAGGATGCTTTCCCCTTTCACCTGTTCCTCAGGGATCTCAAATGCAACCCCTTTGAATCTAAACACAGCATCTCTTAGCGGCTTCTCTTGGGAAATGGCACCACCTGTTGCCCAAGTCAAAAACATGGGAGCGGTTCTAAGTTCTCCCTTCTCACCCATTTCCCAAATGTCCTCACTCCCTAAGCCTTCTCCATTCTTTTTTTTTTTTAATGTTTTTTATTTGTTATTGAGACAGAGAGAAACAGAACATGAGAGGGGGAGGGTCAGAGAGAGAGGGAGACATGGAATCCCAAGCAGGCTCCAGGCTCTGAACTGTCAGCACAGAGACCAATGCGGGGCTTGAACCCACGAACCATGAGATCGTGACCTGAGCCGAAGTCGGCCGCTTAACCTACTGAGCCACCCAGGCGCCCTCCATTCTCTTTCTTGACCATCCTCACAACTGCCCCCTGCCCTTCACTTCCACCACCACTGCCTCAGTTCTGTTCTCATTCATCCTGGACTGGATCTGCCTATCTGCCTTGGATTCAACCCCTTCCCACTGCACGTGTCACACAGTAGCCAGCAACATTTTTCTGTGGCACAAACCACACTTTTGTCCCCTGCTTGCCCCTCCCATCACTGTTGGGATCCTTTATTGGTTCTCCTCTCTCCTCAGTTGAGTTCAAGCCTCTTTCCCTGGCAACCAGGCCCTCCATGGCCTGGTGTTTACTGCCTGTCCCACATCAGTTCTTCTCTCTTCCCCAACACCTTTCCTTCCTGCTAGCCATACCAAGCAACCCACAATCTTTCAAAGCCTCTGCATGTTTTCCCCCAGTCTTTAAAAATTATGGTAAAATACACCAACAGAAAAGAGGTTTGATATCTTCTCTCTGTCCACTTGGAAGCTATCTGACCCCTATTTGTGTTTCAAATCTAAGTTCAGGCATCATTTTTTCTAAATCTTTCCTCTCCCTTACCCCTAGTCTGATCTGTGTCCTTCCCTTATGTTTCCATAAAACTCTGTGCATACTTCTCTACAAACATGGCATTATGCTGTAATTGTTGGCTTACTTGTTTATCTTCCCTGATTAAAATATAAGGTCCTTAAGTCCAGGGACAATATCTTATTTCAGGATTCCCAGTCCCTCGCCTATACAGGAATTATAGAACAGAATTAAACAAATGTTGAAAAGCAATAACAAATAATGAACTACCTCCTCTGCATTTACATTTTGTTGACTTTAGAACAGGGCAGGAAATGACTAAGTGGAATTCCAGAAACCCAGGCTCTTCCATACGCCCCCACGAACCCTACTTCCAACAGGGCGATCATTGGTTCCGTGACATGTTGACTCAGATTGCCCTCCAGCCAGTGGAAAGCATGCACGGCATGGACTCTGACTGTTCTGTGTACCAGTATTGCCTAATTTGTCAATAGCCAGTACCTGTGTAATCCTCCTTGTTGGAGTAAAGTGGTTCTTTCTGAGTTTGAAAAAACTAATGTAATGCGTGTTTACTGATATGACACCATATCAGGTATCAGGGTATCAGGCAGAAGGTTAACTGAAAAAAAGAAGACTGATTTTAAGTGATCTGGTCATCTGGGATGAAGGGACTAAGGTACAGCAGATTTTGAGCAGCCTTCTAACTGGACGAGTAATGGACCATGGGTCCAAAAGTAGTAGGGGGCAACTATATTTATATGTGCTCTTATTTCACATTTTAATGTCTCTCAAACTCCAATGTATCTTCAAACAGATGGCATCTTAAATTCAGAGAAATACAGTATTATAATGAGAAGTGTAAGAGAAACCCAGTATCACTATTATACCAAAGAAATATAATAACAAGTATTAATTGGTTGAATAGTGTCCAAGCCTGGAATTTCACACATTAATCCAGGAAACAGAACAGGAAAAAGCAATGAATGGTTTACACAGAATGTCTAAAAACTGGGGTGCCTGGGTGGCTCAGTTGGTTAGGCATCTGGCTTTTGATTTCAGCTCAGGTCATGATCTCATGCTTTGTGAGTTTGAGGCCTGCATCAGGCTCTGTGCTAATAGTGCTGAGCCTGCTTGGGGGTTCTTTCTCTCCCCTCTTTTCTGCCTCTCTCTCTCTCTCTCTCTCTCTCTCTCTCTCAAAATAAATAAACTTAAAAAAAAGAATGTCTAAAAACTTAAATTTGCATTGACTATGGGAGAATTTTCAGTGACTTGAGAGTAAAAAACCATCACTTATGAGCTCCTTCTAATTGTCAGAGAAAATACATACATACATTTCACTCATCCTCGACCTCCTAACCTTGGAAGGTAGGTGTTACTGATTCCACTTTTTAGATGAAGATCAAGAAAGTCTGGTCCTGCCCCAAGTCACAAAGCTAGAAAAGGTCACAAATGATCAGATTTGAAAACCTGTTAGCTCTATTCCACACTCCCTCCCGAAGTAAGCACTAATGCTAAAGGTAAAAATAATTGTCATCTAAGATTGGAAGAAAATTTTTTTCAGTTTGAGCAACTGAAGATCACGGAAGATCAACATATCCCTTCCATGTTAGAAACTAACAGAGAACATAAGTAGGAAGGAGAGGCCTGAGCAAGCTTCTTGACTATTATGAGCCCTGAGAATGGAAATTCATGAGTTATTTCATCCCAAATGACCATAAATATGAGGTTGAGTCCAACTTCAGGAAAAATTCAGAACTAGAACTGACCACTCTGAATGTAACTTTTGGAGCCAATTATGTAAAGGTCTTGGGACTTAAAATTTGACGTCACTAAGGCTGAAGGTATTTTGCCCTAAATCCTTCTCGGTGTGATTGCAAATTTGTAGAAATACCTACTATTTACCGGAGAAGACCTATGCCTGAAATCAAATCTTCCTCTTACAACATCAGCCTGTCTAGCCTGAGTTTACCAAGCCCCCTTGGAAACTCTCGGTCGGACTGTCGACTCCCTGTTAAGTGGCCCAATTCCTTCCAGTTCTGATACTAGGAAATTTTCCTTCTTCTTACTGGCCTGTTTCAATTCCATACTTCTGACATTCCAGCATGCCTGCTGCTAAGGTATTGTCTTGAACCTGAGTCTTGACATTGCATACCCTGAGGCAGTGTTTAGAAGACACCTATGAGCCATGAAGCAGTTACTAGTCATCATGCTTCTATTTTATCAGGACAATTTGTGCTAATTATTATTTTGGGCTTGTATATATATTCTTTTAAAGAAGTTTTATTAAGATATAATTCACATACTGTAAAATTCACCCATTTAAGTGTACAGCTCAGTGGTTTTTAGAAAATAGAGTTGTGCAGTCATCACTGCAATCTAATTTTAGAATATTATCATGACCCCACCCCCACCCCTGAAAACCTGTGGTCACTTTCCAGACCTGAGCAACCACGACTCCGCTTCCTGTCTCTTTAATAGATTTGCCTGTTGTGGACATTTCATATAAATGGGATCATAAAATATGTGATCTTTTGTATCTGGCTTCTTTCATTTAGTATGTTTTCAAGGTTCATCCACATTGTAGGATGTATTCATTCCCTTTTTATGGCCAAATAATATTCCATTGTATGGCTATTCCACTTTGTTTATCCATTCACCAGTTGTTAGACATTTGGGTTATTTCTACTTTTTGGCTATTATGAATTAAGCTACTATGAATATTCTTGTATAACTTTTTGTGTGGACATAGGTTTTATTTGTCCTGGGTGTATATACCTTGGAGCAAAATTCTTGGTCATATGGTAATCTTATGCTTAGCATTTTGAGGAACTGCCAAGCTGTTTTCCAAAGTGGCTGCACCATTTTACATTCTCACCAGAAATTTATAAAGATTCTAACTTCTCCATATTATTTGAGTACTTGTTTTTATCTGTCTTTATTTTAGCCATCATAATGGGTGTGAAGTGGTATCTCATTGTGGCTTTATTTTGCATTTCTCTGGTAACTAGTGATCTTAACGAACTTTTCATTTGTTTATTGGTCATCTGTATATCTTCTTGGTAGAAATGTCTGTCCAAGCCCTTTGCCCATTTTTAAATTGGGTTATTTGTCTTTTTATTGCTGAGTTACCAGAGTTCTTTATATATTGTGTACAAATTCCATATCAGATATGGTTTGCAAATATCTTTTCCCATTCTATGGGTTATCTTTTCACTTTTTTGATGCTGTCCTTTGAAGCACAAAAGTTGAAAATTTTGATGATGTCTAGATTATCTGTTTTTGTTATTTGTGCTTTTGGTGTCATTTCAAGAAACTACTGCCTAACTCAAGGTCATGATTTCCTCCTATGTTTTCTTCTAAGAGTTTTATAGTTTTAACTCTTACATTTAGGTCTATGAGCCACTTGGGAGTTAATCTCTGTGTATGGTTTAATGAAGAGGTACAACTTCATTCTTTTGCATGTGAATATCCAGTTATCCCAGCCCCATTTGTGGAAAAAACTATGCTTTTCCTATTAAGTTGTCTTGATACCCTTGTTGAAAATCAAGGGACTATGTGAGGTTTCATTTCTGGATCCATTTCTAGATCTTCAATCTATATGTCTATCTGTATGCCAGAGTCACACAGTATTAATTACTGTAGTTTAGCTTTTTTTTTTCCTCCAAGTATAATTGTTTTTAATAAAGAGAATTACAAAAGATGGAAAAATAAGCTCTGAAGGTCCAATTACTTTTTTTTCAATGTTTATTTATTTTTGAGAGAGAGAGAGGGAAGGAGATGAGAGAGAGAGAGAGAGAGAGAGAGAGAGAGAGAGAATGCAAATGGGGGAGGGGCAGAGAGAGGGGGATAGAGGATCCAAAACAGGCTCTGCACTGACAGTAGCGAGTCTGATGTGGGGCTCGAACTCATGAACTGCAAGATCATGACCTGAGCTGAAGCTGGATACTCAGCTGACTGAGCCACCCAGGCGCCCCCCGATTACTTCTTTTAATAGATCGATTTTTTGACAGAGTAACATCAATTTTAAATACTATTACATAAAGCATGATGGAGAAAAGAAATGTTGCTTTATAATTAGAAAACTCACAATAAAACTTCCCATGAGAAACGAAAACAAAAACAAGCCATTTTGAAAATAAACACAGTCCATGCCAAGCTAGTATAAAATGAAACCAGGTGTCTTCAAAAAGAAAAAAAAATTCTTCCCAATACTTTCTCTCCTTTTTATGGTTTCTGAAATTGGTGAAACTCTCAAATTCAAAGGTTGCTGAGCTGTTCTGATCTGGCTCCTTTGGTATCTGTTTTTTCATTATTCTTGTCCTTGGATTTCTCTTCTTTCTTAACATCTACTTTTTTTGTCCTCAGTTTCCTTCTTGTCTTCTTTGAGTCTAGCTTTCTTTGCTTTTTTCTTTATGATAGCCACATTTCTACAGTCTCCTTTTCCTTCATCCTCAGAATCAGAGAATCCCTCATCACAAGCTATCTATTTATCTGAATTTCAAATAGAAATTCTCGTCTGAATCTTCTCCATCTTCATCTCCACTGTCTTCATGAACAGCATCTTCTGGAAGAGTCTGCATCTGGATGCCATGTGCATGAGGTAGCATGTGTAAATTTTTGAATAAATGCTGTTTTATATTTTCCATAAGTTGTGTAGTGTTCTGGTTTGTCATGTTTGAAGAACTAATATGCAGTTTGAAGACTGGTCCAAAATACTCAAAGCAATCATTATATGGCAATTCACTGGGAACTTCACAAATAAAGGGCAGCAGCAGTCTTATATGTTCAATATGAAGCAACATTACAGATTGTCTATCCACCTCCCCCAAGCCATCAGTTAATGGTAAATTGAAATTTTTTTTTACAACTGCTACACATTTAGCATGACCTTTGACCATTAGATTGAAGCAACCAAGTCTCTGCACCACACTGTAACCACAGCACTAGGCTGATACATCTCTATCACTTTTGAGATAATAAGCTTACATATCTGCCCATATAACTCATCATCTATACCATCTCTCATTGGAAAGCTGACAGCATATTATTTGCCTTTTCTTGCACCAAGGTCCCTCAGGTCTCCTGTTCCAGGTAAGTATTCCCCATATTTATGTAATGATACAGTCATTACATGGTCTGTTACATAAAAAGCTTCTTGAGCACCATCACCATCATGAATATCAATAATAATATATAAGATTCTCTGATGATACTTCAGTAATTCAAGGGTGGCAAGTATAACATCATTAACATAACAGAATCCTAATTCTTCGGATTTCTTAGCATGATGTAATCCTCCAGCCCAGTTAACAGCCAACAGTTTGTGGCCCCAAGTACTAACTGAAAGCTGACAAAACTCAGAGTCTATGAAACTCTGGACAATTGTCTCCATCACCAAATTTCTGCATCTACTTACTATAGTCAGACATGTTCATGTTACCTGGTCTTACTGAATGCAGACATTTGAAGTACTCATCACTGTGGTATTCTGTCATTTCTTCAGCCATGGTTTTATGGGAACTGTATGTTTCCATTTTTCTATATAAGCCGTAAGTTCGCAGCAAGTTATAGGTCATGAGGATTCTATGAGATTTCATAGGCTGACCCTGTCCATAATAATAATTTCCAGTATCACCATTTTGGTAGTAGACTTCTTGCCACCTATCTAATAGGAGGCCACGTACTTCCAGGCGACTGCCAGCTTCCAGTTCTGGCTCCCCCTCTCCCTCTGCTCGTGGGGCCTCAACCCCTCAGGGCTGGCAGTGCCAGAGAGAAGGGCAGGCTGAAAGGTGGAGAGAAGAGGGTGACGGGAGGGCTCAAGAGCACCTAGTGTATATAGTAAAATATTGACAGTGATTATCTCTGTAGGGTAGCATTTTTATTTTTTCGGTTTGCTTTTCTCCATTTCCCACTTTTTATGTTGAACACTTCATTGTAATTAGAAGCAAAACTTATCAACTGTTATTTTTGAAAATACCAATCAGGGGCGCCTGGGTGGCTCAGTCGGTTGAGCGTCCAGCTTTGGCTCCGGTCATGATCTCGCGGTTTGTGGGTTCGAGCCCCAAGTCGGGCTCTGTGCTGACAGGTAGCTCAGAGCCTGGAGGCTGCTTCAGATTCTGTGTCTCCCTCTCTCTCTGACCCTCCCCTGCTCACACTGTCTCTCTCTCCCAAAAATAAATAAAACATTAGAAAAAAAAGAAAAAGAAAATACCAATCAAATGATTGGGATAGGATAACAAGGGAAAAAAATGTGTGCTGACCAATCCTAAGCTGTCTTTATGACCTTATGGGGAATAGTAACTGGGAGCCAACCAACCAGCTTCTGCACAGAGGCAAGGTGGGGCCCTGAATTTCAGAGGGGAAGAAAGAAGATAAAGTGGCTAAGATCTTTTTGATGGCCCCTGGCTTCAGGAATCAAAAAATTAATAATGGTTAATAGTTTGCAAAAAACAAAGAAAAGCATACATTTTGTTTTCGCAAAGTCTGTATTACAAAGGGGAGATCTACAGACAAAAGTATGCAAAAGCAAATTCCTTTGTCATCTGGTGATACAGGACATCTGAATTGGACTTTCTTTGGTGTCTTTAAAAACCTACATTGGGGGCACCTGGGTAGCTTAGTGGGTTAAGCATCTGACTTTTGGTTTCAGGTCAGGTCATGATCTCACGGTTCATGGGTTTGAGCCTGCTTAGGGCTCTGTGTGCCCTGTTGGCATGGAGCCTGCTTGAGATTCTCTCTCCTTCTCTCTGCCCTCCCACATTTGTGCTCTCACACACTCTCTCTCTCTCAAAATAAATAAACCAAAAAAAATGCATTATACTCAATTACCAAACACAAAATAGTTCCTGGATGACTTACCTGATCTTACTAGTGTACAAACTTTAAATGGCTTCATCCAGATTTGGAGAATTGTAACAATTTGATTCAATTGACTTGGCTATCACCAGTGGATTACTTAATTATGCCATATATTCAGTGAAGCTAGCAATTGTCCAGAATGTGCATGTGTATGACTTGGGTGGATTTATTTGTAGTAACCAAGGGAAAAAGGCACAAAGTATTCTGTTTACCTCAAGCTGCTATTTTTATCCAAAAAGTGTCCTGGATCAAACTTCTCTGGGTTGGGAAACTCCTTGCAATTGAAAAAGACCAAAGACACTAATGCAATACAGTAGTACCCTGGAACCAAGAAATGAGGAGTGAAATGGTACTTTATCACACTTATCCTTGGTTCATAAAAAAACACTCTTAATTGTAGTGGATTGACTAGGCCTGAGCACTCTTAAACTTGCCTAGTGAGTGATTTTCTAGAGTTATGGCTGTTTTACACACACATTCATACAATATCTTTTATTGAGTAATAAGATGGTTCTCAGTGGGAAGGGCAATGTTACAGTCAATGTGCAATGATTAATTGTTGAAAAACCAGGGTTTGCAACCCATATTGTCTAGACACGAATTTTACTGGAATTGCTGCCTCAAATTGGGAGCTTATATATCACAATTTTTTCTTTCTGAATTCAGATGTGAATGGAAGAAAATGAGATATGAAATTTTATGAATCAAAACCCCACTTTGCTCACTTATAAAATGGGGTGGGGTAACCAAAACAACAGGCTTTCTTCCTTTTTCACAAAAGGTTTTATGAAGATTAAATGACAAAATAATAATGATAGCCACAATTTATAATGGACCCATCACATTTACCTGACATTGCACTTAGTTGTTCAGAAATCTCATTTACTTTTCACTTCAACCACGTCCAGTAGGCTCTTTGTTCACAAGTATAAATGAGGAAACGGACGTTCATAAAGGAAAAATAATTTGAGGTTAGACTTTTAACAAGAGGCACGATTAGAATTTGAACCAAATTCTTTTTTTTAATTTTGAACGTTTATTTATTTTTGAGAGACAGAGTGCGAG
The DNA here is from genome assembly GCA_028646485.1 of Cryptoprocta ferox. NCBI lineage: Eukaryota > Metazoa > Chordata > Mammalia > Carnivora > Eupleridae > Cryptoprocta > Cryptoprocta ferox. The sequence goes on from CM053561.1 coordinate 54,735,445, forward strand.
CAGGGGAGGGACACAGAGAGAGATACAGATCCGAAGCAGGCTCCAGGATCCGAGTTGTTAGCACAGAGCCTGACATGAGGCTTGAACCCACAAACTGTGACATCAGGACCTGAGCCAAAGTCGGCGCTAAACTGACTGAGCCACCCAGGCGCCCCTGAACCAAATTCTGATTATAAAGCACCTCTATTTAAGTGAAGGCTTCCTTTTACCATTTTTACTTTATTTTGTATTTCCTTAAACATTATAATTATTGGAGTAGGTATTACATGCACATGGTAGAAAATATTTAAAAGTATACGAAAGGGTGTAAAGTGGAAATGAATCTCTTCCTATACTCTTCCAGTTTCCTTCTTGGTATAATCACTGTTACTCACTTATGATATATCCTTTGGGAGATAACTTATAGATTAAAAAAACAAAAAAGACACACACATATACAACCCCATTTTCACACAGCAGCATCCTATGGCATTCTGTTGCTTGCTTAGTATTCTACTTTATTAAAATAAGGGAATTGTAAAAAATATTTTTAAATGAACATTCAAGGATCTTCTAGTCTTTAAATATCATGAATATTGCTATGATGAATATTCTTATTTTGGAGGAATTACTCAGGAAGGATAAATTCCTAGTAGTGAAAGTGCTTTTTAAATTGTGTGTGTTCTGAATTTTGATAGACACTGCCACACTGCCTTCCATAAAGGTATTTTACAGTTTACCATTCTATGCGTATATATTTGAGCCACCGAGAATACATTTCCATGTAGTATGTGAGGTAGGGGTATTTTTTCCAACTCCCCCAGAGTTTTCCAATCTCTATTGAATAATCCATCTTTTCCCTCTAGATTACAAGGAAAAGGTATCTTTATCATGTACTAAGTTTCCATATATAATTCAATTTATTTCTATATTTTGATAAAGAAGCTATCGTACACTACTTCAATAACTGTGATTTTTTATTTTAATATTCGGTAGGGCTGTTGTGACTTTTCTTTTACAATTTTCCCTATCAAATTTGGGATGTTAGATCCATAAACATTTAAAATTGGGATGTTAGATTTCATAAACATATAAATTGATTTTGGGATAATTGCTATTTTTTCCTTCCCATAGAGTAAGTTAATTTATTAAAAATCTTACATTTCTCTTTAACAGTTTTTCTATAAATCTTGAGATTTCTTGTTTATTCCTAAGTATTTAATCCTTGTTTTTATTTATTTATTTTTTAAATGTTTATTTATTTTTGAGGGGGGTGCAGAGAGAGAGAGGGAGACAGAATCCTAAGCAGGCTCCATGCTTGTCAGCACAGAGCCTGACACAGGGCTTGAACTCACAAACCACAAGATCATTACCTGAGCTGAAATCAAGAATTGACCGCTCAATCGACTGAGCCACCCAAGAGTCTGATCCTTGTTTTTATTATTAAAAACTTGCCTTCATTATGTTTGTTAAGGTTTTATTTTACATAGGGCAGCAATTAATTTTTCTTAAATAATAAATTTGTACCTAACCAATGAATAATTCTATTTTTGCAGTCATGTTCAGATGGTTTTCTTGTATTTTCCAGGTACAATTATATCATCTACAAATTTGCCTTACAATTTTTTATCTCGTTCAATTTTTCTAATTATAGTAATGGTAGATAGACTTGTTTTATTCCTGATATCAATGGGGATCCTTTTATAAAGTCTTTTATCAATTAGCATGATTTGAGAAGTATGTTTTCTCTGGCTAACGGGGCATTCATCTATTCCCATTTTATTAAGGGCTTAAAAAATTAAAAATGGATGTTAATTATCAAAAGCATTTTCTGTGCAAGTGAGACTATCATGTGATTGTCTTCTAAATTCTATTTACATGGTTAATTTTACTAAACGAGATTTCTTGGTGTTAGACCATTCCTGTGTTCCTAATTATCGTCCTGTGGTGGTGGTGTAGTGTTTTTAATGTGATGCTAGACTATGTGTTAGTAGACTTTTGCATTGATATTTTTAAGATTGGTAGCTGTTTCCGTTTTGTAGTGTTTTGGTCATGCTTGACATCTTTTCTTCCTCTTCTATTCTTTGGAACTGTTTAAATGTAAAATCCAACCCCTTAGGGCACCTGGGTGGCTCAGTTAGTTAAGAGTCTGACTCTGTTCTGGCTGAGGTCAATGTCTCAGTTTGAGAGTTCGAGCCCTGCGTTGGGTTCCTCGCTAACAGCACCGTTAGCTCGGAGCCTGCATGGGATTCTCTGCTCACTCTCTCAAAATAAACAAACTTAAAAAAAAAAAAAAAAAAACCAACCCCAGTTAATCACTACAGAAAACTGACTACGTCCTCAGTGTGTATGTAAATGTTTTGGTAAATGCAAAGTGCTCTACAAATATTAACTGTTAGAGGCAGCAATATCCCAAATGCCATGGCATGTGAAGTCCTGGGAGAGAATTTGGATTAAAGAAGGTTGACACTTGGCTTATCTTAGAGCTGCAGACACATTTTCTGTCTCTTCTTTTTTAAATCCATCATGAAAAATCAGATTCCAGTTTCTATGTGATTCTCATTACTAGAAATCACTGCTCCCTTAATACATTCTCTGTGAGTGAAGAGGGCCCTAGAAACCCCAGATCAGCCTCCCCCACTCTAGGAAGGCAGAAATGCACCCCAACAATTACCATGCACAAATCATTATGCTAGGTGCCTAAACATGTTGTTGAACCCACTCGAAAAATGCTGTAAGGATATATAAACAGGTTCAGAGATGTTAGGTAACTTCCCACGGTTACACATTAAGTCCTGACATAGACACTCTACCCTAATCTCTATGTCCTTTTTTTTCCCCCACTACATACTTTCCTGCATTTCACATTCATCCTTTTGTTTTCATGCAACAAAACTGACCAACACCTATGGGCCAGGTCTGAACAACAAATACCACTCCAAAGAAGAGCAGAATCACAGTCCCTGCCTCCAGAGAGCTGAACACTTATGAGGACACACATTGAACAGGTAATGTGAAGTGTGTGAAATGTTACAAAGACAGAAATGTGGAATGATGACTTGAGCCAGCAGTGTAGGGTGACCTGTCTGAAGTCGTGAAGACTCACCAGGAGTTAGCAAAGGAAAATTAGAGCTATATGTAAGGGGGAAAAATTGGCCAGGTGGATGGAACAATATGTACAAAGGGACAGAGAGAAAGCACATTCAAGGACCCAGGCTGGAAAGGTCAGTGGGGACCAGATCACAAAGAGCCTTGTATGCACACATCTGTGACTTATTAATCCCAAAGCAACGAGAAGCCACAACTTCAAATTCACAAAATTCCTCCCTCACAGCAAGAGGCAGAAATCACTAAGTTCTAAATCACTTCAATTTAATACCCACCAAAGCTTACAGGATAATTGGTTTGAATTAGTTAAATTTCCCTAATTTGCAGCAACAGATAGCATACTATGGGGTTGGATTCCACAGGAACCCAAGTAAAGAGCTGCTTTCCCTGAAACTCCCCTTACTGAGCCCCGCTGCCCCAACATCACTGTGAAGTTGTTCCCTATGAGGGAACGGTAAGAGCTTGGGAAGAGCAGGTCCAGGCCTGGCTCGCGAACTAACACCTGAATTAATGAAGTTAGTTCTACTTTGTACAATTTGCCCTCAGTACAACTGCCTTTTTCCTTTCCTCCCTTCTTAGACCCACTCGGAAGGGCATGACGCTCCAGTCTCTTTCCTCTTCTGCTGCTGGCCACATCCCGCCAAGAATCCAAACATTCCTTGTTACATTCTGAGTCAGGAAGAGTAGAAACCCTGCTTTCAAGATTCTTCTACCCAGGAAGCAGTGTTCTGAGAAGGGTGTAAGAAAAGCCTCTGCAGTTGAGTTAAGCTAGTAAATAAACTGGTTACCTAGTTGAAATGGGCAAGACAGCCTTAGGGGCATGTGAAGACAACAGAAAAGAATGGAGACATAAGGAAAAAATACAAATCACTGATAGTAAAATAATTTTATTCAGTTTCTTTTTTAAAAAAGGTAGCATTTCACATATAAATTTAGACTTCAAGATTACAGTGTATATTTGCCAAAAGGAACATCCCTGCAGGAGGGATAACTTAGAGCCTGAGCGAGCACTGGGAAGCACACTCCAGGGAGAGTTTAAGTGGAAGTAGTTTCTTTACAACTTCACAACGCCAGTTCCCTGTTCCTCAACTCTGCCACCAGGGGGCTTATAAGAAAACCCATATCCAACACTTTGGGGCAACAGCTTTTAGCTTATGGGAATAGGAAACATCTCTAGGAATGAAAGCACAAAGGCCAATGACCCAAATTTCCCACAACAATCATTATTACCTATCTGCAGCGACAATACATGACAGGTGAAAAGTTTATTCTTATAATTCAAAGGTTCTTTGAAGGAGGGCTAGAGAACATAAGATTCATTCATAAAGAGACTGTATATAATAAGCGAAAATTAAAAAGATTCTCTCCGTATTACAAATGCCTCTCTACTATAAGGCCCAGGGAAAAGACCCACTCAAATCTGGGATTCCTTCCCCACAGAAAGTGTTTGGCACAACCCGCAAGCTGTCATTAGACTGACAGGACTGACAGCGGAAAGATTTCTGGAAGTGGTCCCATGACTTTTCTGTCTGGCTTGAACATAGTATACACGAAAGGTGTCTTAATAAGCTACACAAACTCAGGCCTAACTATGGGGCACACCGTTTCAGGAAAGCTAATCTGAAGGGGAAAAAGGCCCAGATGGAATAGGTCTCCCACAGCCACAGGCTAATTTATAACTCACTCTGTCATCCTCTCAAGGTATATTAAATCCCCTGGCTACCCAGGAAATCAGTGGAATCCTGAGTTCCTAGGGAGGGTGAAAGACAGAGAACAACTTTGATTTCAGCATCTCAGAGCCAGGAAAAAAGGAGACAAAGATGACCAAAGATGCTTTCTAAGTTACTCTGTCTCATACTATGTAGGCTCCAGAAGAACAATATGGAGGAGAATCAGTGTGCTAGTAACCATGGCAGCCCTAGGATTCGGCCTTCAGGCAGAGGTACTGGGGCAAATAATTGTACCCCAAGTCCAGTTTCAAAAATAAAAACTTCCTGCAGTTATGATACAATACTGTGCAGTGAACAGCTGGGAACTGTATGATGCTATTTCCGGTTAAAGCCCTGTCCCGCTCTTGGCCAGCCAGAGCTGAGAGGTGACATATAAGGAAGGAGTCGTCTGTGGCTAAAAGCCAGGCACCTTAGTTACAAATGGCCTGGGGCAGTGACGCAGACAGTCATCATCCAAAGGAGGGGAAGTGGGGCCCCAGAGCTGTGGTTGAAAGCAAAGGTTTCATCTTACCCAGAACTTCAAACCAAGCTTTATCTCTGAGCCTACTAATGCAGTAATAACTAGTGATTAGGAATCCCTGGTTGGGTGGCAAGGTCCATATCCCAGCAGGCCACCAACTCAACTATAGGAAAAAAAGGTGCAAATAGTATCAAGTAAATCGTCGCTCAAGTGGAAGATCATTTCCTGGAGAACTTCAGTGGACTAGATACTAATCACACGGATGAACGCTGGGACGGGACCCCAAAGAAAGCCTGGGCCCCAGGCACGATCAGTCTTTTTTACACTTACCGCATCCTGGCCATCTCCTCTGGCCTCCTATGTCTTGAATGGCTGAGCACACATTTCCCCAGGGACCAATGTAAACATTATTCAATAGATCTCAGCTTAGAAAAACACAGCTTGTTATATAATTAATGTCTAATATTCCAGTGCAGGCAGTATCTTAGCATCAGACTTTCCCGGATTTATGAGTACCAGTTTAGAAAGGAACACACACAGGATACTTGATAAACTGTGGCTGAGAAGACATTTGGGTGCCAGACAGTTGGTTCTACCCTGCAATCAGTTGGTAAGCCAGGGCTATCACAGGAGAGGCAGAACAGACAGAGCACAGGTTCTCTGTGAATCTGAAGAGTCATATAACCATTGTTCCCACTTAACCCCTTGGGCCGCATCTTGATATGGGAGTATGTTTCTACCTCTTGCATCAACCTGTGCTCTCCTTGTTTTGGATGGGAGTCTCTCCAGAGGGTTCAAGAGCCTCCTTAGAGAGGAGAGAGCTTTTTCTTCCAGTCCTAACATCTGAGTATTTTGAAGCACAAGAGGAGTCCATGAACATGCTAGGGATGTTGTTGCCAAAGTAGATCTTACTGTTAGAAGCAATGGCCTGGTACCTTTTGAGCTCCAGATATTCCGGGGTCAATTTGTGCTGTGTGGGGGCAAACAAGAGCAAAGGCATCAGGATACTTCGGTCCAATAATCATCTGTCTCTTCTCTTACACACATTTCCCCTACTGCTCTCCTGAAAATCACTACCCGACTCTGAGTCATTGCCAATGACTTTCTCTCAGTTTGAAGTGTGGCTCACATTAATAGCTATATTTCAGACTTTTACACAAGCTCCTGTCCTAATGTAGTGAAAAGCTGATCACTTAAAAAAAAAGAATTGAGGAGGTGGGTTTTGGGGAACAATGGTAACTAACATTTCTATAGTGACTTGGGCCTAAAAAATGCCTTCATATATACTTTCATATTTTATCTAGCTGAGTTCAACTTAGAATTAGTCTGGAATCTCCGCAGGTTCTCTTAAGAGGTAAACAGGTCAATGGATGAGAATGGCAGAGCTTCAAAGGAGCTGGGCTCATATCCTTATAATCAGCCATTTGTGATTCTGCTTTTCTTGACCACATTCTGGAAGTGGAAAAGATCTCAAGAAATCACCTGGTCTGGCCTTTTGTCTCTACTTAGAAGCTAGACGTTTAAACTGATTGTGATAGACAGATGTTTGTCAATCACCAGATCTGTCACAATTTTTGTTGCTGTTGTTGTTGTTTTTAATTTAAATCATGGTGCCAAGATGTATCTAACCAAAATCTCTCAGGATTTGCTATCAAAACTCATTTCTATTATTCCCTGGAATATACTTCCCCCAAAGCTTATCAGAACCTTCCCTGGTAACCCTCTCTTCATCTCAAGTCCCTGGCCTGTCCTCTAGGCCAAAGCCCATCTTGGCCTTCAGAGCCCCCCTGCCCAACACCTTCCACTCCATGGGTCTACACTCTCTCCAGTCGATTCCTCGCTTCTGCTGAAACACTGCCATCACATCTGGTCACAGTGCATAACCAAATTACCTCCTAATGCCTTACTGATACAGTATCAATATCCGAACAGCAGTTTTCAAAATGGCATAAAACTGCTGTCCCTTTCAGCATAAGGCTAACATCAAGGACAAGGTCTTGATACTTGTGCCTGGCTAGCATCTCCCACAACAGATTTGGATTGCTAGTTTTAAAACTAAACTTTCTTATTTTGCCTCCACATTGACCAAATTCCTTTGTTTTTTATAGAGCTGTGTCTCCAATATGTTAAATTTACTTCTAAATGTATACTGGATTCCAAAGTATTGACAACTCTCACTCTATCAACCTATCATATCACATCTTACCATTTCTTCTGAGCCCAGAGCATGTTGTTCCTTTCTAAATCGAAAGAGTTTAAGACCTGTCTATTCCTCAAATCTTGACTCTAATCAGTCAAACCACACCAAACACTCTGGCAACCTCTTTCTCAACTCTTTCAATGTTCTCATCTGCAACGTTCTCTCTGCAATTAATAACTTTATAAACCCTTCTCAGAATACACAGGGGTTCTAGTTGCCTCTTACCAATTCTGCTAACTAGGCCTGCATTCTCTAGACCTAAATTAACCTGAGTCCCTATACAAAAACTATTCACCCATTTCACCCAACCTCTTAACTCAAAGCATCACACGTGAAATTCTTTACAACTAGAGTATTTTTTAAATCCAGTAAATAAACAACCAGTATTCAGTTAAGGCTTTTGGAAATGTGTGTCGGGGGAGGGGGTGTTGATTGTTCAAATAATTGGTGAGCACTACTGACACGTAGCAGGCAAGGGCCACGGATGCAAAATAGCCCATAATACATGAGATACCTCGTCTTCAACAATGAAAAATGTTGAAAATCCCACCTCGAAATGCAAAGAAAGTTTCTGATGAGAAACACTGCACTAAATGAACTTAGCATCTGTGCAAAACTACCTGGGAAGCAGCTCTAAATGGACTTTACTCTTCTCTTGTTACTCCTGTCCTTCCACAAGAAGACCATCACCTTTCCTGATTACTAAGCCCTGACACAGCAGTGCAGATGGATGATTTAAAGCATTTGACCTGTGTTCATAGATTTGCCTGCTTTTGTCCTAGCTCCCCACTTTTACAAGGAACTATACAAAGTTGTCTCCCCAGTGAGTGTGCAATATGACTTGATAAGTGAATGGTTGTTTCTAGGGTATGTGATGGTAACTACTCTTCTTTGACACTGGATATATCACCTCTATCACATTACAGCCCCCCACAAAGAAAAGCAAAACCCCAAACACTATAGGAGGGTGGTAGGGAGAGCCAGTCACCTTGTTTGAGGTGGCATATTTGTGTGCAGCGTAATATTCAGCATCGGCCTTCGCCTTCTCTCGGGCCAGAAAGGCGGCATCTAGCAAGCAAAACAGAGTCAGGGTATTTAAAACAAAGGAAAACTGCAATCCATTTCCTCAGCTGTGTAAGAGTTCACACTCTATGTTAAGTAGAGGTCTCTTTCTCTACTGCCTGATATTTTGATCGCTTATTTTATTCTTTTATTTTTAAAGATTTTATTTTTTTAAAGTAATCTCTATACCCAGTGTGGGGCTCAAACTTAACAACCCCAAGATCCAGAGTCATATGCTCTACTGACTGAGCCAGCCAGGCGCTCTTCGATCACTTACTTTAAAGGCATTTAATAGCATTGGCAGTTTTCAAAACCCAGTCCTGAGACTCCTTTCCAAGGGGAATACTCTTGTCATTGTTGAAGAACTCTCAGCTCATCGGGGCCCGCTTCATTTTTCACCTAAAGCTGCTCCTTTTCTCTACCCATCATCACCCAAAAGCCTCACACCCCACCCAGGCTCTAGGCTTCAAGTAAAATAATGAGGTCCAGACATGAATGCTCTGCTCTATGTATTGCATTGTCCCCACCCCCTCCAAACTAGATTGAGAATCAGTTAATGAAGAACAACAGGAAGCAGCAGTATACAAGTAAAAGAGGTTGAATGTCTGGCCTTCAAGACTGTGAGCTCAGAACATCAATATCTTACTATATGAAATCTAGGAGTTTGAGAGCCTTTTACAAAAACCGGGGCTGCTTTTTTCCTGGCTAAAATTTTTGTTATTTTTTTGGTTGACAGGTAGAAAAGAAACTAGTAGTGGTGGGGGTTTCTTATATATACTTTACAACTGATTATGGGTAATTTTCATACTTTGCCTGAGGACAAAGTGGTAGCTAATAAGCCATAACTTAAGGACAGAAAATGAATGGATGAGTTACCTACAGTCACCAACCAAGAGAGAAACACGACGTAATAGTACTTAAAAAAAAATGTGTCTACGAGCGTAGCAGGCCAGCCACTTCCTCCAGACCAGATTATTCTGTCTATGGCCCTCCCACCCACGATAATCTAGAGCCCAGTCTGAAGCAGAGAGGTAGTTCAAGATAGTCGGAGCCTCTTTTCTCTCTGATGTACCTTCAATTTCAGAAATGCGCTTTTCAGTTTCTTTCTCCATCACCTTCTGCTGAAACCGAATTTTTGCCACTTGTGCAATCTTCTCTGCTTCTATAATTATACACAAAAAAAAGATACACTCAGAACCATTTCTCTAGGTCAGGAAATACTTAAATCAGCAGCATATAGTCTTAACATTAGTTACATAAGGTTTTATGGGCTGTTTCATTAAGTTTTAAACATCCAGACTGCAAACGACTCAACAAAAAAAAGGGAATTTATTTCCTATTTCACTGTTGACAGTGCTGGTTTTATGAGAAATGGGAGGGAGTACAAAAGGTAACAGTTCCAATCCTTCATGGGATTACACAGCAGCAGTCCACAAGCTAATGGGGAAAATGATACTTCGTGAAAGTACTCAAAACAAAAACAGAGCAACATAAATGCATGGCAACACAGGACAATCTTATAAAACGGCAGGAGAAAGAAGGAATAAAGAAGGTTAAGTTAAACCAAGAAAGGCCTTGTGGAAGAAATCCTAAAGAAAATAAAGTCAAGAAGAACAAAGAAGGAGTCACAATGAAGAGGTAATTACGGAGCCAGGTGACAAGAGAAGACAACAAATAATTAGAATAGAAAGAAAACTAGAAGACCTCCATCTTGAGTAATGGCTGAAGCATTTAACTTTAATATACTGTGGATCAACTGTTAAGTTACCAGTAGGGAAAGGACAAGATGAAAATAATATCAGAGAAGAATTCTGACTGTTATAGAACATAAAAGAGAAAGCAGGCTAATTCATCTGACACTGTGAAAACAAGTGTTAGGGGTGAACACATTGGTTGCAGCAGGCAATTACAGGCAGGGAAAACCAAACACCCTCGTCTAACCAAAAGATTCAGGACCAGGGAAGAAAGACTCTTATTACACTTTCAATTCAATCACTGCGATTCTTGAAGAAAAGTCTCAGTTCTCCTTTTCAGCCAAAGAAGGTGAGTATTTTAACACATCTTGTCTCTGTCCCTGGGGAAAGTGTAAAATAGAAAAAAAAAAAATCTAAGTGTTTTCCTATTTCCAGAAGATCCAGTATTAGCATCGACCCCAGTGCATACTTCCCTATTTCCTCATTAGCATAAAATCAACATATCACCCCACCTCCCAGACTACTATGTTCAACTGGGAATAACAGAAGGCATTTGGAGCCTACAGCTATAACCCAGAGAATCATGTCTCAATATAGGGAAACTGTTGTGGTCATCCCACTTAACACTATTCTCTGACATGCAGAAATAAACCCATAAGGAGCATGAGTCGGGTTCTAGTTCTAGAAAAATGGTGAATAGGCTGATGAGAAAACCCTTTAGCTAACAACACCTTAAAATATAACAATCTTTTTTAGCACGTGGCTGAGACTGTAAGAAAGAATGAGAGATCCTCAAGAGACGTAAGCAAAGGAAGAACTGAGTGGTATAGTGGCAGCTCTGGGGGTGGTTATTAGACAAGTGAGGGACACGGACCTGGGTTTTTGCCCATTCAGGGCCCGGAGGTGAGGCCTTGAGATACTGGAATGGTACTCCTGTATAAAACTGACACAGCTAAAGGGCTTCAATTCCATTGAGACTAAAAATCTCTACCCACCGGCCCAGTGAGGAGAAGTAAGCTTTTTTCTACCTAGACACATCACAGTGAAACTGGAACACCCAAAGACAGAGAAACATTATAAAAGTAAAAAGAGAAGAGGAAACCAAACAAAAATGAAACAGTATTACCACAGTGAAGAAAAAAAAAGTTTTGTTGGGTTTAGAACTGTAGGCTAAATTACTAATTCAGGAATGAATAAAATAATTTTGGACCAAGGAAGAATAAGTTATCCATTCCTTTGCATTCACTGAAAACAAAACAAAACAACAATAATAAACTAGTAGAAAAAAGAATGAATTGCCAAAAACAATGGAGAGGGAAGATATTAAGTAGCGCGTATAGATCAAAATGGATGTTTACTGTAAGAATGATAATAGTAACAATTAATGAGGGAATAAAAAGAACATAAAACTAAAATACAAGGTAATAATGTAAAATTGAGGGACAGTGGTAAGAATGAAAGCATTCAAAGGTTTTAAGAGGATAGAATGATTAGCTTTAGACTCTGACAAGTCAGGTATGCCTATTAACATTTTACAGGCAATGACTAGTTATACGTTCTAGAAACGATATAAAACTTCCAATTAAGTAAAAGGAAGAAAAGAATAAAGAAAATCCAATCAATTCAATACCAATTGGAAAAGAATGAAAAAAGAAGCAAAGGAAAAAATGCATGGTAAAAAGCACAGAATTAAAAGATACAAACAAATCCAAATATAGCAGTAACCACAATAAATATAAAAAGACTAAACTCACCAGTTAAAAGACAGATTCTCACATTGGATAAGATAACAAAATCCAGCTATATGCTGTTTACAAGAGACATACCTAAAACATAATGACATAGAAAAGTTGAAAGTAAAAGGATGGGAAAAGATATACATCAAGAAAATAACTAACCAAGAGAAATCTGGCATAGTTATAATTTCATTAGACAAAATAGATCTTAAGCCAAAAAGTATGTCTGGGATAAAGAGGGTTATTACATAACAGGAGCAATTCTCCAGGGAGATGTAACACTCCTGAATGCTCTTAATGATACAGCTCTAAAATATGTAAAGAAAAAAAATTACAAGTCAACAAATTTATGATCATGGTGGGAGATTTTAACACCTCTCTCAGTAACTGATAGCTCAAGAAGGCAAAAATTAGAATATAGAAGATGTAAACAACACAATTCATAAGCCTGACTGAATGCATATACAGAGAAATTGCATCCAACATTAAAGAAAACACCAAGCACACAAAAAACATTTACCAAAAAAGTACCATGTATTGATAGGCCACAAAAGCAAATTTCAACAAATACTTAAAGATCCATCTACCAGATCATATTTTCTGACTATCATGCAATAATATTAGAAATCAACAATAAAAAGGTAGCCCCCTAAAAGCCCATTCAATCGGAAACTGAAAAATATACTTTTAATATTGCATAAGTGAAAGAAGAAATCATAATGGAAACGTTTTAAAAAATTTAAAAAAACTAAAAAATTAAGTAATTCAAGAAGTTAGAAAAGAACCAGTTACAAAACTCAAAAAAAAAAAAGTAGAGGAATAATAAAAATAAGTGTAAATAATGTAATTGAAAAGTATAACAACAGAATCAACCAAATCAAAGTGCAGTTCTCTGAAAAGATGAATAAAGTATCACAGACCACTGGTAAAACCAATACAGCAAAAGAGAAGGCACAAAAAATACAATACTAGGAATGAAAAGGGGGCATGCACTTTTGGTAGCAGATTTTAAAAATTATAAGATAACTCTGCAGATTTATGTTTCCAAGTTTGAAATTTCAGATGTGAAACAATTTTCCAGAAAAATATAACTGCTCAAACTTAAAAAAACAAATACCTGAACAGACCTATAGTTAGTATAGAAATTAAATCAACAGTAAGTGTTTCTACCAAAAACAAGCATACAAGAAAGCACAAACCCCACTAGACTAAGATAGTTTTTACAAGAGAGTTCCATTAAATCTACAAAGAGGAGATAACATATTTTATACAAAATGTTCCAGAACACAGAAAAAGAAGAATGCTCTCCAAATCATTTTGAGGCTAGTGCACCATTAAAAGAAAAAAACCAAAAACCAACCAAACCAAAACAAAACACCTGACAGTAAGAGTACAAGGAAAAATTATAAGCTGAAATTCATAAAAGTAAAAATGAAGATATATAAAAGTAAAAATTTTAAAGAAATCATCAGCAAGACATATAGAGAAATGCATTGAGGTGCATCTCCTACATCATGATCAAATGGGTTTATCCCAAGAAAGCAAAATAATTTAGAAATAGAAAATCTATTAATATAATTCACCACATTAAACACTTTAAAAAGAAAAATTAGAAAAAATATATAGAAAAAAATTCTAAAAGTTTTAACAGCCATTCATGATAAAAACTCTTGGCAGGCAAGAAACAGAAAGAAACTTCATGAACCTGATAAAAGTTAAGTACAGCAAACATCACTGGGACTATTTAAAGTTAGGAACAAGACAAGAATACTTGACACTACCTTTCTTTTCAACACTGAACTCTAAGTCACAACCTTGAAACCAGGAAGATAAGAAGAGTAAAGAGGTGTGGGACTACAACGGTGTGGGACTACAACAGGTGTGGTGGGATCACCACAACTGTCCTGATCTGAAGATAGTTTGCTCACAAAAGACTATTAGAAATAATAACATTTTCAGCAAGACTGCTAAACAAAAACAATGAACAGCATACCTATACAAAAACAAAAACCAATTAGAGATGTGCCCTCAAAATAGATCCTATTTATAATGGCAAAAAGCTTGAGGAATATACAGGAATAAATCTCTAAGAAAGAAAATGCCAGAACTTTAAGAAGAAAATTATGATACTTTTTGAAAGACATTTCTCATAAATGGAGAAATATAACAGATTTATAAGACTCAGTATAAGTCTGAATAAAGTAATTCTCTCCAAATTGACATGTATAGGTAATGTAATTCCAATCAAACCTCAACACAGCATTTTGTAGAACCTGAGCTGGTTCTAAAATTTATAAGGAAGAATAAAGGGCCTAGGATAGTCCAATACAATTATAGGAATATTTAGGAATAGTAAAGAGGAATAGTTAAGGAGAAACTTGCTCTCCCAAATAGCAAGACTTAACATAAAAAGCAATAGTAATTAAAACAAGGTAATTCTGGAGAAGGATAGACCATGAAATTAAAACAAAATACAGACCCCAGCAACGGAACAAATGATATACAGTATCTTGTTATATGCTAGGTGTGGCATAAGAAAAAAGTAGAGAAAATAACGAACTTTTCAATAAATAGCCTAAAATAATTGGCTTGCTATCTGGAAAAAATAAACTGAATTCCAACATCACACTAAACCCTAAAATAAATTCCAGATGGACTCAAGATTTAAATATAAAAAGCAAAACTTTATACCTTTTAGAATAAAATTATTACTTTGGGGTTGGGAAAGAATTCTTAAACAGGATAGAAAAAGTACAAATCAGAATGGAAAAGACATGAATTTGATCACATGAAAATTAAATATCTATGGATGTCAAAGACATCATAAAGTTCAAATGCTACAAAGTGAGAGAAGATATTTGCAATGCATACATCTGGGAAAGGATTAATATCCAGAAGATACAAAGAGCTTCTATAAATCAGTTCAAAAAAAGTAATCACATAAGGGGCTAATAATATATTAACAAGCAATTCACATACAAAAAAAAGAAAGAAACCTGAATGACCAATAATCAATAGTCAACTTTACTAGTTATCAGAGAAATACAAACTGAAATTACAGGATACATGTCCACTATCAAACTGACAAAAAATTTAAAAGGTCTAATGACTCCAAGCGTTGAGAAGGATATGCAGAAATGGGAATTCATTATGGCAGTAAATGAATTGGAACTCAGACCCTGCTGAAGAGAAAATAATGGTAGAATCACTTTGGAGAGCAATTTGGCAATAGCATATGTTATAAATTTGAAAATGTATGTACCCTATGACCCAGCAATTCTATTTGGAGGTATGTATTCCAAAGCAGTGCTTCTTCAACTACCTATGGAACAGCACCCTCCTCCCTCCCTTTTTTTTGTATTTCAATTTGTTAGGAAACATTTTATAAATTATAATAAAAATTACTTGGAAAAATATTAAAAACAAAAACACAGGGTACAGGTTTTTAATTATTAGATTCAACAGACACAAAATAACTATATAATGCTATAAGAACTTCTAGGCACTCACTGTCAATTTCTGTCATCTCATTATGGATCAGAAACAAAAAGCCGGTGATATAGGACAGTGACCAACACTACATGTTGAGTAGCACTACCGCTGAAAACTCCAAATATGTGCACAAAGATACGTGGATACTGGTGTTACTGCAGCACTATTCATAATAAGGAAAAACTAGAAACTACCTAACTCTTCAACAGTAATCCATCAGAACGAACTGAGGTTCACTCATAGAATGAAGGCACAACAGTTAAAAATAAACTAGATCTACACATACCAATAGGAATAGAACTCAAACAATATTGGTAAGGTAAAGGCAAGCTGTGAAATAAAAGGTAAAGTTTGATACCATTTTTATGGTTTAAGACAATTCTATGAATTGTTTATTATTACATAGTTATAAAAAAATATAAAAATATGGACAGAAAGATTACATAAGCTTTAGAATAAAAGCTACTCAGAGAAGACAGGTCAAGAAATAGGACCAGATAAGGCAACACAGGGGGCTTCCAACAGATATATAAATTTATTCTTAAAAAAATATGACCGGGGCTCCTGGGTGGCTCAGTCGGTTAAGCGTCCGGCTTCGGCTCAGGGCATGATCTCATGGTTCGTGGGTTCGAGCCCCGTGTCAGGCTCTGTGCTGACAGCTAGCTCAGAGCCTGGAGCCTGTCTTCAGATTCTGTGTCTCTCTCTCTGTCTGACCCTCCCCTGCTCACACTGTCTCTCTCTCTCTCTCAAAAATAAATTTAAAAAATTAAAAAAAAAAAGAAAAAAGAAAATATGACCTGAAGGAATGTGGCAAATACTAAGCCTTCATTTCATTATTCTCTGTGCATTTCTGCATATTTGAAAAAGTTTATAAAACACTTCTTAAACTTTCAGCATCCCAAGGAACAAACAACTGAAAGGCTAAGAGGGCAGTCCAATTCACAGTATCCTAGAGTGTTTGGGAAATCACTGTGATTCAAATAAGGTGAAAGCAATCCCGCCGCCGTACTGTTGGAGATGACCACCTCTATCCATCCAGATAAAACTAGGTGCATGTCAACAGCAAGGATGAATGCTATAAACCTGAGCTTTAGCCAAAAAACTTTCCATTCTTAAATTGTATGCAAACAAAAACTCTACTCCACTTGAGAGCTAGAGCTGCCCAAAAACCCTATCCATTTTCCTTGTCCTTGAAAAAAATAGCAGTAGCAGCCACAGATGGCCAAGAGCCAAACCACTTCATTAAGTACTGGCACCATCTAGTTTTAAAGGCTGTCCCTACAGCCTCTGAATGTACAAGAGTTTCCAGAATTCTCCACTATGTATGGTGCAATCTTATTTGATCCTATCAATATCCATCATCAGACTGACAAAGAACAGAACAAACTCGTAACACATATACTTAGAAACATCCAACTCAGAAAGAAATCAAAGTACCTATAACAGCCTTTTTCCTCTCTGTCTCAGCTTCTTTCTCCACAACCTTTTGTTTCTGTGCAGCTATAAGAAGTTTTGTTTTTTCAGCCTCCCTGTGAAGCAAAATATTGTAAAAATTAGAAATGATATGCAGTCACAGGCAGTAATTCTAACTCTATGGTGAGTCAGAGAACCATTTGCAACAAGAACTTTCTGATCCATTACGGTGCCAAGAGAGGTGTTACCTTATTTTACTTATAATAAATCTGAGGCTGAAAGGTTAAATAATTTGCCCAAAGTCACCCAGATATATGAATCAAATTTATACATTTGAATTTAGTCTGACCGTTTCCTAATTGTATCATGGAAAGGCCTGTGATCTGGAAGTAACGAGTATATAAATGCTTCTTTTACTGAGGCCTCCAGCTAGCTCATATAGCACTCTGGGCCAATTAGCAAAATGCAACCATCTCTGGGAGATGCAGTCCCTCAGGTACATGGTCTGGCCAGCAGAATGGAGCTGGATTTCAGCCCCTCCTCAGGCACTCTTGTGCAGTGGTCCTGTTAGTGTATGGAAGATATAATTAGGTGGCAGTTATTAAGTACTGAACTGGTGCTCAATGTAAAGAAGACTTTTCTGAGAACCTGAGTGTTCTAATAATGGAAATGGCTGGCCTATCACTAAGCATGTACAAGCGGTGACTGGGTGACCACATGGCAGAAAAGGTATATAAAAGATTACTATTAGGTGGGAGGTTAGTTCTCAGGGTGGCTTTTAATTCTGGGATTTCAATAGTCTACAAAATTAGGAAAGATCCAGATTTATCTGAAAAGTAACTCCAAGAGTTTCCCTAAAACATTTTCCCCTAAAGATCTCTCCTTTCCTCCTGCCAAAATTGATAAAGACATAAAATGGCATTCTGGATACTACAAGTAAGTCTTTTGAGGGCAGAGAACATACAGTCTTCACACTTCCATCATGAGAAGCTATCATATTGAGAGCCTAAGATATCCTGAACCTTCGATTAAAGAAATTTTTTTATTCCAATGGATCACACTCATGATCTACCCAGACAGGCACTCTGTGCTTTATAGCTTCAAAAGAGGAGTTCCTTTTCTACAGATGAAAAGAGAAAATAAAACTCTGCCTAATAAAAGATATAGACTTGGGAACAGTAAGGACTCAGCAGTATATTACCCCAGGAAGAAGTATTATTACTTCTTGGACCCCCTATACTTATACAATCTGTTGTATTCTTGACTTGTGCAAAGTTACTTTTCCAGCATTTCATATTTTTCCTCTTAAAATACCAGCCAAATTTCCTAAAGACTTTTGTTTCTTCTTTTCACACCTGTCACATAAGAATAATAGTGTCATTTCAACTATAATAGGTATTCCCCTAATATGGATCTTCAGAATACTTAAAAAAATGAATTTCATGTCAAGCAAGTAACTTCTCATTCCCAGTCAGCCCTGGACACAAATGAGAAGACTACCAGGAGTCAGTTAAGGCAAAGCTTCCCCAAAGCAAATTATAAAGACCTAGGTGTCATTTTGGATACACAACCACCTAAAATGAAAATCAAACTTTATGCCAATAAGGTGTTTCTATTCTTACCATTACAACACAATAACACAATATAGGCACTCCCTTCAACATTACCAGCCAGGACTCCTTCTCTTCTCTATTAGTATTTAATTCAAGATATTCATGTCCAAATTATAGTTCCTTAGCCTTCCAACAATATTTCTATAGCAAACTGCATCCTTAGCCTCTAAAGCTGCTCCTGAAATGTTCATATATAAAGGGAAAACTAATAGCAATCTAGTGAATTACAAGAATAGATAACATTATTAGAATTAAAGAATGGAAAAAAGATATACACCCCACCCCAGAGTGTAATATCTCATATAGAAGTTTTCTCTACACTGCTATATTAATAAGTAGACAGCCCTAAAAAAATATTGGGCTCCCAAGCATATTACTCACATTAACTCAAAATTTCTTCTTATGGCTTCTGGGATTTTGGGTTTTGTAACACGCACAGCCTAAAAAATAAAAGTGAAAAGCCAAAGTATATTTGAAAAATAAATCTTCAAACTAAATCTACAGAAAAGCTCCTCATATGAAACTAATAAAAAATATGACATAGCTGCCTACTAACATGTGTGGAGATTCCACTAGAAAATCTGTTGTTCATGCCATCACACCAAGAATCAAAGATAAGCTGCTTCTTGCTTCCTTAAAAAAATGCTGGTGGCCACAGGAAAAGCCACTCCTATCCACTAAGGAAATAAACTCCTTTAGGGGCAAGGTTCTCCCTTAAAGACCTCTACAAAGCTCTTCAGTTGGATACTTTTGTTTCCTTTTCAGGCCTGCAAACCAAAGAAACAGAAGGAAGGCAAAATTCCAAGATTTAAATTGTAAAGTAGGAAACAGTCAACAACAAAAATAAAAGCAAACAAAGTTCAGGTCAGTATATGCAACTTAGTAACAGTGGACAATAAATGTATTTACCACTTCCTAAACCTGTAATCACTCAGTACTGGCTATACAGAAACAGTCCAATGCTGAAGGAAAACAAATACCAGTGAACAGCTTACATTCTTTCTTCCTAGGAACTCACTTAGAACAAAGTCTACTTGTCTTTTTAGACATTGTTTACTAGACACTTTGTTTCCCCAACCATGGTGTACTTTGACATTAATTAAGATTATCTATTTGGGAAGTGCAGCTTTTTGAAGGCTGACTTCTTTATCAGGGAACTGATCTCTCAAAAGCTTTTGATTTAACTAGTTAAACATCACTCACTCCCCATCTGTATTACAAACACACACAACAAACTCCTGATCTGAAGAAAGTTTTAATTTCCCTCTGAAAACTGGTTAAACTTTTATACAAAGGCTCTATGCACCTAACTTTCTTTTAAGGCTTTTAAAAGACTTTTAAAAACTTTTAAGCAACACAGCCTTTCCAACATGTGGAGAACAGTCAAATCTGTAAAGAATTTGAGAGCTGTCATAAGCAAATACAAGAATTAGTGAAATGGAGTAAGAATTTGGGGACTGTAGTGAGAAAACTCATCACATGCTGAAGGTGGGGCATGTGAGGCCCTAAGGAACAACTCACGGAGATATCCAGAAGACAAATAAAAATTCATAACAAGCATTTGTGAGAAATGCCAGATGTGACTACCAGAAGCACAAATGACTTCCAATACGTTTTAATATGTTCCAGGAGGAAGCACTATCATTTTGCATTTAATTAAGAGACTGGCCATATATTTTTAGTCTTATATTTTTAAAATTTAAATGTTTATTTATTTTTGAGAGAGTGCGAGCAGTGGAGGGGCAAAGAAAGAGGGGGACAGAGGGTCCAAAGTGGGCTCTGTGCTGATAGCAGAGAACCCAGTGTGGGACTCTAACTCACAAACCACGAACGAAATCATGACCTGAGCCGAAGTTAGACGCTCAACCAACTGAACCACGCAGGTGCCCCAGTCTTAGTTTTTAAAAAGCATAAAATAGGACTATCTTCTGAAGATTTCTATTTTGCTGTATGAGGGAAGCTGAGGAACATACTACATGCTTGTTAATCTTGGGAATCTCAAAATTTTCAAGTATGTGTAAAATAAGCATCTACTGTAACAGATAACATAAGTTATCATAACAGACTTAAAAAATAAAATTACAACATATCCAAAAACAATGCCCAAAACACCTGTGCGTGCGCGCGCGCGCGCACACACACACACACACACACACACACAGTGAGTAGAGAGGGGGAAAAAACTGATGAAATGAATATATCTGGAAGTGATCACTGGGTTATAAGCATATATTTTATTTTATTTTATTTATCTTTTAAATGTTTATTTTTGAGAAAGAGCATTCACAAGCAGGGAAGGAGCAGAGAGGGGGACAGAGGATCCAAAACGGGCTCTGCTGACAGTAGAGAGCCCGATGCGGGGCTCAAACGCACGAACCATGAGATCATGACCTGAGCCGAAGTCAGACGCTTAACTGACTGAGCCACCAAGGTGCCCCTAAGCATATATTTTAAACGAAAGCTAGCATATAATATAGTCACTCTCTTATATAACATAGGAAAAAAAATATCAAAGATGCATGTTTTCACCACTCAAATTTGCCACAGTAGTTGTTCAAGAAGAAAAATGGAGTATAAATACAAGAGAAAATTTTAAGATACTGATTATTACAGAGAATGTTTATAAACAAGTATTAACTGGGTGCCTCATCTTCGCCAAGTACTGTTTGTTCTAAGCACTACGAACACAGCAATGAACAAGGTGAGACTGCTCTCATGAAACAAATTTTTAAAGGGAGAAAACACAATAGATAACAACAAAAAGCAAATAAATTAATAAAAAAGTTTCAGGTAGCTATGAGTGTTACGTGAAGAATTAAAATAGGATGACTTGGAGATTGGGAAACACTAGGTTGTGGAGGGGAAAATTAAGATTTTTATTTTGGCATAATTATATAAATAAAAATCTAAGGAAATTCATAACATTTCAGTCAAGTAAGATAACACAGATCTAAAGATCTGTTGTATAACATTGCACAGCCAATCAATGTACTGTGCACTTAAAAATTTAAAAAGGTAGATTTTATGTTAAATGTTTATACCACATATACAACAAACAAATCCAAGGAAATTAACCAAAAAAATTTATTAGAGACCGTGAAGTCAGCAACCTAGTAGATTGAATAATAAATTCACCAAGAATCATTTGCATTCCTCAATGTTTATGCAAAAAAAGACAACATATTTAATAGCATTTTAAAATTCAGTAAATCCATGAGTATTAATTTAATTTGAGATATAGGTTTCTCACCTAGGTCAGAAATTCTAAAAGAAACAAAAATGATGATATGACTAAGTAAAACTATAAACTGTGTTCCTAATTTTAAACTTATATGCCAATTTAGGTATCTGATAAGCTTGAAAATATCAATAATGAAAACTCATTTGGAAGAATAAGCTGGCAGAAATATCAAAGGCCACTATTTTTGAAAAGATAATATATCTTACAAGATTTTAAAAGTGAATAAAAAGTTGAATTATCATAACGTATAGTAATGTGTTTAAGAAAGAAGGCTGACGAATAGCCTGGAAGTTCTAAAAATGCATTCCAGCTCTTGAAGAAACTTTTATGACAAGATTAAGCAACCAAAACAATGGAGATCTTGATCAACCAGTTTAAAAACATATTACAAAGCGACATTTTTTTCTTTCAGTAACTGTTTTTATAAAAACAAATAAATATAACTAAATTTGAAAGGTCCTTCTCACTGCTATGCAGAAAATGACGTAGATAGAGGTAAAAGTGAAAGTGGGGCAACATGAGAGGAGGGGAGATGGTGTGAGATGGTGGCTTGGCTTAAGGAGGTGACAGTGAAGATGGAAGAGTGAACAGTTTTACATGGATTTTGGTAGTAACATCAGGAGGATATGGGGTCTGATTAGATGTCAAGGATGAGAGCATTGTCAAAGATGCCTCCTACAAGTCTAGATTTGTCTGAAGAGAAAGAGGGGTCATTACTGACAAGGAAAAAATAAGGGAGAGGCAGATTTGATGAGGAAAGATTTAGGGCTGAAAAACTAATGAAGGAATAGGAAACAGAAAGATCAATGGAACAAAGTCCAAAAAAACACGGTACTACATAATAGGATTTACCAGGCAATACAAATGGTATTTCAAACAAGGGAAATGGGGGCATAAATTATTCAGTAATTCTTGTCGCTACCAAATTGGGGGATGGAGAATTAGAGCCCTACCTCACAACTGACATCACAATGGATTCCAAATGAACTAAAGATTTAAATCTATTTTTTTAAAATTTTTAACATTTATTTATTTTTGAGAGAGAGTGTGAATGAGAGAGGAACAGAGGGATAGGGAGACAGAATCCAGGCTCCAGGCTCTGAGCTGTCAGCACAGAGCCTCATGTAGGGCTCAAACCCACCAACCGTGGTATCATGACCTGAGCTGAAGTTGGACATTTAACTGCTGGAGCCACCCAAGTGCCCCTAAGGTTTATTTATTTTTGAGAGAGAGGGAGAGAGAGAATGAGAGCGGGGGAGGGCCACAGTGAGAGGGAGACAGGGGATCCAAGTAGGCTCTGCGCTGACAGCAGACAGCCTGATGTAGGGCTTGAACTCACAAACTATGAGATCATGACATGAGCCAAAGTCAGATGCTTAACTGACTGAGCCATCCAGGCACCCAAAGATTTAAATCTAAAAACACAACTGTAAAAGCAGAGAAAAATATGGTAATTTCCAATTTTATTTAAATTTCTATATTATAGAGTGAAAGTGGCTTAAAGTATGGCAGCACTGCAAAACACCGTAAAGAAAAAATACTAAAATTACTATGTAAGTTTAAAGCTTCAGAATTGCCAGAGGGGGCGGGGGGACTTAAGTGGTAAAAAAAAGAAATAGGAGAAATGTTTCCCATGCATTTAAGATTGTAATAATTAACATAATTCACAAATGAAGTATAAATGGCCAATAAATATCCTAGGGCATTCAACCTCAATAATTAATAGAAAATATCAGAATAATTTTTCTAAAAGGATTGGGAGTCGGCATGCCATCTGTTAATTATTTGGGTACACTCACAATCTAATGTGTACGAAACTACAGCTCATCAACGCTCATGATGACAGATGTTATACTAAGATACTAAAATTTTTTGAAAGGCCATTTGGCAATATGTATCAAAAAGCCTCCAAACAGGGCATACACTTTGACTCGTCAATCCTCCATTTAATTTAGTAATTTATTGTAAGGAGGGTACTTTTTGGGATGAGCACTGGGTGTCTTATGTAAAAGATGAATCACTGGGTTCTACTCCTGAAGCCAAAACTACACTGTATGTCAACTAACTTGAATTTAAATTAAAAAAAAAATAATAATAAATTGGAAGAAAAAAAAGAATTTATTCTAAGGGAAGGATTGTGTAAGTCTGTCATTGCAACATGTGTGATGGTAAAAACTGGAACCCTAGATTAATTAAATAAAACCATTAAAGGCAGACGATGTAGTGAATCTATATTTTTGACTTGAAAAGATGCTTATATATACTGTTAGTGAAAAAGCAGCTATGGTATGATTCCACTTTAGTTTAACTTTATTTATACCTAGAAACAAATATATGCTCCTCTAAATTAAGAAGAATCTAGAAAAATACAACAAACTGTTACCTCTGCAATGGTATGACTACGGGTGAATTTCATTTTATTACTCATCTTTTTCCCAGTATCTCATTTCTTTACAACATATAGAATATATTTGTATAAATATATTCAGAATATACAAAATACAACTACAAGTCAGTAAGAAAAAGTAAAACAATACAACATAAAAGTGGGCAAAGGATATGAATAGGCAGTTGACAAAACAGTCAAAGAAAAAAATCAAAAGATGCTCAACTTCATTAGTAACTAAAGAAACGCAAATCAAAGAGAGATAGAATATCACTCCATATGGCAAAAATTAGCATGTCTAATTATTTCAAATGCTTGTGAGGTTTATGTAGAAATAAGTATTCACATATACTGCTGGTAAAAATACAGATTTATACAGGTTTTTGAAAGATAATTTGTACATAACAAGGAGATGAGTCAAGAATCTTCACTACCCTATTGCTTATTAATAGCAAAAAATTGGCAACAGAGAACTAATTATGTAATATAAGGCAAAGAATTCTAGGCAGCTGTTAAGAAGAATGATCTACATCTCCCAAGTAACAACCTGAGCAGAATCTAAGAATCTGTGACATTCATATTTTTTATCTTTATTTTTTTTCTCACATTTTTAACCTTTAAAACTGAAAATCAACTTTAGCTACAACTGAATGGACAACCAAAAGGATTTTATGAAGTTAGCTCTGGACTTTTCAAATGACCTCTTAACTTTGATGACTCCCCTTCAGTCAGAGATAATGGCACAGCATGAATGAGGAAAGGGAAAACCCTCGCCATCTTTCCAGTCTTATTTCTGAGATCACACATGATCACTCACAGTGAAGGTACACTCTCAACGGTGCAACACTTGAGACATGTGACACCAAAGAAAGTTTTCTCTTTAGCTGCAGTTAACATTCATCACCACAATAGTCGATCTCCTAGAAACTCTAAGAAACGACACTAGAGAAGCCATATTATCAGGTAATCCAGACCTACAGCCACATCTTTTAAATGTTACTGATCATGAATGACCACAGTTAAGACATGCATTTTACAGTGACACCCAATATAAACACCTACACATTTACATAAAACAAACAAAAATTTCACAGAATGACAAACTTAGTACATGTCACAGGCTCTGATTTCTTTTCCTCTTCAATTTCATTTTATTTAAAATGCTGGTCATGACCCACTAAAATTAATTTTACAATCTACAATCTGAAAATATACTGACCACAAAAGCAGGCATATAAACTCTCACCATTCTACCTCCTAATGCTACAGCCACCACCACCACCGCCACCACCAAATTCACCTGCTATTGTACTTTTATTCAGGCCATTCCACCCACTTGAAATACCTTCCTTATTCTTTCCCCCTATATAAATCCTGATAATTCTTCCAAACCTGTCTAAAATCCCAACTCAATCATAGTCGTTTCCAGGCACTCTCTTGAAATGTTCTCTAACTCTAAACTCTTACAGCAATAATCATCCAATCAGTTAATCTGTCAATTAATCATACGTGACATCTATTTTGATAGAATTATTATTCACATTTTATATTTGAAATCCTCATTCATAATCTTACTGAGACTAAAGCCTCTTTCACTGATTTATAACCATTACTGTATCTTAATAATGCCTCATACATAGCAGTACATGGAGTTCATTTCCTTGTAAGAGTCTGAGCTTATCTGTTCCCATAAGAGTTCAAAAGAAAATGACACCTAGGGTAAGCTACAAGACTATTTTATTTTGCAGAGACCTAAAGTCAAAGTGAGAAAGCTATTCTTAAAATACCTTAGCACTTCAATTCAACAACTGCTGAATAAACAATGTCCAATGAAAGAATAATTAAATTCAAAGCCCTCAAAATTCTTAGAGGATTTCGCTAAAGGGCTTACCTGTATGGTGAGGCCTGGAGCCATGATGTTCAAATCTTTCTGCAGAGCTTGCTTCAGGTTTTCATCTATTTGATCTGTTTTTGAGGCCAAGAACAATTCTCATGATACTCAAAAAAATTTTTTTTCATTGTATCAATATTGAAAAAAATCCAATCATTATTAGAACTAAAGTTTCCATGGTGCTGTTCTTTTGTAGAGCTTCACATATATATGAAAATAAAACTATATATTATATTTCATATAAAAATAAAATATATTATAAATGTGTAAATTATTACATATATATTTAAAATTTATATTTAATTTTCCTTTTCTTTGGGAAAAATGTGAAGAATTGTCAAACAAAGAAATTAAGGAAGAAAGATGATATAAACAGGTTGTTTGTTGGAAGAAAAATGACAAACAGGTTGTTTATCCAATAAATGGAGACTCTAAGTCTCTAATATCTTAATTCAGTGTTGTTACTTAATATGTGTCCTGATTCTCATAAAAACCAATTTTCTATCCTCAATCTTTAACCCAAATCTCCAAATAATAAAATTTCATTTCCATGGACCTCTGCCTACTATTTTGGATTTTAAGAGGGTGGGGGGTAGAGGCACCTGGGTGGCTCAGTAGGTTAGGCGTCCAACTTCGGCTCAAGTCATGATCTTGCGGTTTGTGGGTTCGAGCCCCGTGTCGGGCTCTGTGCTGACAGCTCAGAGCCTGGAGCCTGATTCAGATTCTATGTCTCCCTCTCTCTCTGCCCCTCCCCTGGCTCGTGCTCTGTCTCTCAGTCTCTCAACAATAAATGTTAAAAAATTTTTTTAAATAAAAAGGGAGGGGGTAAGCTCATAGGAAGATCTTCGAAGTATACAAGAATGAACAATAAAGCTATCACTTCACTTGGCCTTGTAACTCATGAATTTTCTACCTCAATAGTACTTTCACTATTATTAAAATGACCAGTGATATGACAAATCAGGACAGTTTTCTCATACATCTAGTAGTTGTCAATCACCAATGAGGGATCAATTGGTAGATCTCTAAAATGATTAACCAACTCTAAGAAATTTACTAAGAATTCCATGAGGGAGAAGTGAGCAATCAACAGCAGCAACCCAATTACAGGTCACAGCTTCACTATCAAAAATGAAAAGTAACTTGTGCAGAAAAGAGTTAACATAGCAGTTCTGAAGCTGTGATCCTTAGAAAGGCCTGTGTGCAAGCTGGCCTTTGGCTGTCACCTGGAAACTTGAATTTGGAAAGGATTCCCACTATTCCCAGACTGGTAAGAATGACTCACTGTGCCTGAACTGTTTATACAACCAATGTGGTTTATACTGAACACATGCCTCCCTTCTGGGAGTCTGGAATTTTGTTATGTACTAGGCAGAGGATGTCTATATGTTAGCCCTCTCAAAAAATTCTGGGCAGTAAATACCTAATGAGCTTCTCTAGCAGACAACATTTCAGATATGTTGTCACCTTTTAATACTGACGTGTATCCTACATGCCACCACTGGGAGAAGACTCTTAGATGCTTGTGCCTGGCTTCCTCCAGATTTTACTTTGTATCTTTTTTGCTATAATACATCTTAGGTGTGAGTAGAACATATACTGAGTCTTGTCAGTCTTCCTAGCAAATCATCAAACATGGGGATGGGTCTTGGGAACCCCAAGAAAGACTTCTACTAAATTTCCCCAAATTATCTATTAAAATACCAACAAAGCTAATTTTCACAGTAAAAACAGAATATAGTCTGTAAATAATGATCTCTTTCTAATCTCTATCAAGTTATATATAATGCATTTCAGAAAATGGTTCTCATTCTTAAAATACCTTTTGAGTAACTATTTGCTTAATTTAATCATAAGAAATTTTAAACTTAAGATAAAAGACTATTTTAAAGACAAATGCTCTATTATAAATTCAGAAGAAATGTTGAAATAACAATGTTGACTAATATTGTTACAGCGTCCACAGAGTTGACTAAGCTTTCCAACTGATTATTCACATATTTAAAACAAGTAAGACACTCACCAAACAATTCAATGTAAACTTCTTGAAGTGTATGGGCACTGCAAAACTGGTTCAGTTCATGGTGGATTTTATTGAAGATTAAGGTCTTGTCATAATCTGCAGTGTAGTTCCTGACGATATCAAACACTGAAGGAGAGGTACAATCCATTTTTACCCATGTAGCTTCTAATTTAGCCAAGGTAAAAGTTATAATATACATGACGAAAAGTGACAACAGAATAGTGAAAACATGAAACACAATTCATAAACCTTGAGCATTTCTTGTGCTCAATTTTCCAAATGTTACTACATTTGCAATTCTAATGGGCAAATTTTGAATTCCATACTAAGAAGAGTCTACGTTATCTTGGAGGTAATAAGGAACTGTCAAAATTTTCAAACAAGGACATGACTCAATCACATTTGTACTATGGCAGCAGTGTAAAGATGCACTGTGGGGCAGGGAAAGTATAAGGCAATTACTACAAAGCAGAAGTTTAGCTAAGAGGTAAAGAGGGCCTGAATCAATTGAAGAACAGCTGGGAATAAAAGAAGGAATCAGCTGCTAACAACCATTTTGGAAAGGTGATTATTTGTTTTTCTTCAAATTTTTATTTAAACTCTAGTTAGATAACATATAGTGTAGGATTGGTTTCAGGAGTAGAATTTAGTGACTCATCACTTACATATAACACACAGTGCTCAACATAACAACTGCCTTCCTTAATACCCATCACCCATGTAGCCCATCTCCTGCCCAATGAAAACGTAGTTTTTAAAAGCTGTAAAAAAAGGTATCAGGCTAAAAGGAAAAGAAGCAAACATGCACTGGGCCAGGCTTTATATCAGGCAATTTAAATACATTACCACTTAATTTTCACCAAAAAAAATCTCCAAATTTTGCACAATAGGAAACAGAAACAGAATTTGGAAAACATGCCTACGGGCACATACTACATCACACCAGAATCCGTGCTCTACCTATTAAAACATTGCTTTCTTCCTTCAGACCCAAAGACTAGTTCTACCGGCTTTCCCATGGAGGATATCAGGTATAACTGGATTCCAGATCACAACTAATGGACAGGCCATCACTAAATACTTGCTGACTAACTCATTTGCTTGATCATTTCCAAATGAATTGCTGATCCAACAGTTTTCTCATCTCTGGTTAGAGAACCAGTAATAACTTCCCTTTGTCTACTTTTCCAATCATAATCCATTCCACTG
Organism: Cryptoprocta ferox; assembly: GCA_028646485.1. Taxonomy (NCBI): domain Eukaryota; kingdom Metazoa; phylum Chordata; class Mammalia; order Carnivora; family Eupleridae; genus Cryptoprocta; species Cryptoprocta ferox. Next base: position 54,764,682 of record CM053561.1, read on the forward strand.
ATTTGTAACCAGGGAGAGTAGATGAAAAAAAGACAAGGAAAATAATCACTGAAAAATATAATCCAAATCTACTTGACAGTAATACAGCTTGCTCTCTACTCTGAAATTCTTTTGCTATTTGTGCCTGTACCAGTGCCATGAAATTTAGCATGACCTTACATTCCAACATACACACATACATAATGTATATATGTGTGTTGGTATCAGTCTTCCGAAGTAAAATTAAAAAACCCTTAGGGAAAAGGCTCTAACTTCACCTTTTTAGTTGTTTTTGTCAAACACAGCATTCTTTATGTATTAATATACATGCAAATTTTAATAATAAGGATACAGATAAAATGGCAGATCTTTCAAATGAAAGCAGGGTCTCCAACAGATCCACAAATACCTGTGTTCATAGCAGTATTATTCACAATAGCTAAAATGTGGCAGCATCCCAAGTTTCCACCAATGGATAAATGGACAAAATGTGGTATATACACAAAGTATTATTCAGCCTTAGGAAAAAAAACTGCAACACATACTACAACATTGATGAACCTTGAGGACAGCATGCTAAGTGAATAAACCAGTCACAAAAAGACAAATACTATGATTCCACTTATATAAGGTACTCAGGAGTAGGCAAAATCATAGAGACAGAAAATAAAATGGTAGGTGCCAGAGGCTGGGAAGAGAGAGAAATGGGAAGTTAAATGTTTAACAGGTAGTTTCATTTTTGCAAGATGAAAAGAGGTAGATAGCGTTAATAGTTGCACAACAATGTGAATTTTTTAAAAATATTTTAAGTAATCTCTACATCCAGCGTGGGGCTTGAACTTTACAACCCCAAGATCAAGAGTCACATGTTCTACTAAGCCTGCCAGGTGCCCCTGTGAATGTAGTTAATACCACTGAATCATACACTGAAAAATACTTGAGACGGTAAATTTTAAGTTATATGTATCTTACCACAATAAAAAAAAGGTTGGGGAAAAACATCAAACATAAAAAAAACACCCAAATCTTTCTTCCTAACTTCTAAGTTTTTGATTTGAACAGTAACCACTCCATCTCTGTGGGTTTTCATCTTTTTACCAAGGAAGTGTTTTCCCCATACTGAGAACTTTCAGATCGCTTTGTAAATTATAACAAATATCAACTAGAAGTTTTCTATGGTTATAAATCATTGTGGCCCAGGAACTGATCTGTTATAGATTTTTTGCATGCGAGAAAATACTTTCTCATCCTGACTGCATAAAATGCTACTTTCTAGAAACTCTAGAAATAATCAATGACCATCTTGCTCTTAGAAAACTCAGATGATTGGCGCCTGGGTGGCTCAGTCGGTTAAGCATCCGACTTCGGCTCAGATCATGATCTCACGGTTCGTGGGTTCAAGCCCCGCATCGGGCTCTGTGCTGACAGCTAGCTCAGAGCCTGGAGCCTGTCTTCGGATTCTGTGTCTCCCTCTCTCTCTGACCCTCCCCTGCTCACACTGTCTCTCTCTCTCTCAAAAATAAATAAAACATTTAAAAAAATTTAAAAAAGAAAAGAAAAGAAAACTCAGATGAGAGAAGAGTAACACATAAAGCTGCAGAAAGTCAACCTGTTTAGGACCTGTGACCTGTTTCTGCCACCATTCCCCAGAAAAGGAAAAGATTCTCATTTTTTTATAAACACCAGAAATGAATGAGATCATAAAACTTTAAAACTACCCTTTTATTCCTTAAGGAATCACTTCAGATATAAATACTCTAATTGTAACTATAAAAACGACAGAATATATGGGTACCATACCTGCACAAGGGGCCAACATATTAACCACTTCTATTCGGTCAATATAGATCATGACCCCACCACTGAAAACAAAGAAATGGAAAAAGTGTGAGCTTAAATAAAATTTATTATAATCTCAGATGCCCGCGTTGTCAAACATATCCCCCATGGTAGAAATTTAGAAGGAAAATCTAAAGACATAACACTACTCATTGATTAAAATAACCACTAACCACTACTCAATCACCACTTAAATGTCCCGAATACACTTAATTTGGCTCCTCTCATAACCAAGGCTTGCCTCTGTAACTGAAGTAATCAAATCAGCTCACATGAAGACTAAATGTATAACCGAGGGATACTCAGGCACTTTGTCCTTATTAACTGAAGCCAAGAGCTAAAGCAGTGCACTTCTCAAACTTCTCCAACAAGGAACCAAGTAAAATGGTTCCCCAAGGCATATTAAGGCCAGCCATGGGCTGACATTTTTTTGGGTTTCCCACCTTATCTTAATAATTCATCAAGAGTTTTAATCTTTTTAATCTGTATTTATTTTAATATGAAAAAAGACTTTCTCCTCAAACCCTCAAGTAAAATTGACACTCCAGAAAGATACGTCTTGTTAATCAATGGCTTTCTATAATTCCTGGCCTATTAGCACAGACCCTGAGGTACATGCGAACCTCAATTCAAGATAAATGAAGTTAGAGATTTTGAAATTAAACAACTAAGTCTTCCTAACAACTTACAATGACATTTTTTCCCTCATATAAAAGGTAATACCTGCTCACAGAAAAAAATCTGAGATAATAGGGAAGCATGAGGATGAAATTTACCCCAATCTCATCAGCTGCCAATTTTGAGTCCTCTCTAAAGGAAATCCATAAAAGAGAGTTACAGAGAACCCTAGGAAGAACCTGATATCAAATATATAAAAGAAAAAATAAAAGAAAATTCTCCCTTTTTACAAGCATTTCTGTCTTTCCATAGATGGCCAAGCCTCTTTTACAGGCCTGTAATACTGATAGTCATTTGAAACAGGGCATTTAAAAAAATACCTTGAATTTTACACTCTTCTTTTGTTACACAATTCAATGTACTGATTATACTCTAGAAATAATTTGGGCTTTGCTTGCTGTTCTGTCCCTAAAACTCTTAAGGGCAGAGACTTTCAAAGTAAGGTCCCCAGACCAGTAGCAGCAGCATCACCTGGAACCTTCTGCTAGAAATGCACATTCTTGAGCCTCATTCCAACTTAATGAACCAGAAACTCTAATCAGATGGCATTAAGTAGTACAGATGGTAAGAAGGTGAGATGATTTCATTCAAACTATTTGTTATTGAGTACTTACCCTGAGTCAAGTGCTGGGTTAGGCACTTTATACACATTAATCCTAATCCTCACAATAACTCTGCAACATAGGTCTCTTTACTCAACTTTTACAAACAAGGAAACTAAACCTAACTAAATCCATAAAGGCATATATGGGAACAAGGAGTATATGGGAACTCTGTCCTTTTGCTTAACTATGAAACTATAAGTGCTCTAAAAAATAAAGTCTATTAATAAAGCAGATATGGCAGTGCTGATATATGAAGTTAGGTCGGCTGGTCCCGAAACTACTTTTTCAGTATCCAAATGGCTTCTAAGATGGAAAGCTCGGAGATACAGCTTTACTCAAATAGTACTCAGAAAAGAAATTTTCCTGGGTTACTATCATGTCTATCTGAAAGATTAGTTTAAGTAATCACAGTTTATGGACAGAAACTCCATCTGAATTAAAGGGAGGTTGGTAAGCAAGGGGAAAAGCTTACCTTGTTCCGCAAGGCACATTTTTAACTTCATCAGTTTGTAGTGTTGTCTGGGGAAAAAAATATTTCATGAATACTCAGGACACACATTGTCAAAGAACTACCGGTCCCAGAAGAAAACCTACAGAGAACTGCTAAGAGGTAAGTATAGAAAAACTCCATTACAATTTCAGTCCCCAAAGATTAGCTATCAGAGTAGTTTCTTTTTGTGTCCTAGTAGATATGAAAAATAAGACGAAATATTTTATGGCTAATGCCCTAATCAAGATGCATTTGGACAACCTAGAGTGGGAAGGTTGATTGGGGGTGGGAGCTGGGGGCAAACAAACAAAAAGGCACCCTTAGAAAGTTTCAATGTTTAGTCTCTCAAAGTCTCTTATTTGCCTAGAGCTGGCCTGGGACTGCAAACTACATGGCTTATCCACAGGATACTACCATGAGGACTTCTGCCTCTGAACTTTAATTCCACTGCATATTCTGGACACACTAAACCTTATTTAAGGACACAGCAACATATTACTTTATGGAATACAAACGAAAAAGGAAGCATGGTCTGTGTTTCCAAAAGCTCACAATCCAACATAGGACAAAAAATCTTCATAAAGCAATCTATGACATGTACACAGTAACAGATTATAAACTGAATTGCTAGGTATTCAGTGATAATGAGTAGAGTAATAGTTTGGAAAGCTCTCTGAGGTAAAGTATTTATAAGCCACGTCTAGAGGGGGAGAATAAGAACACATCTTAGGTTCCACAGCTCCTCGTGCCAGGAGCTTCTTCAGTCCTGTGCATATAGACCAGACGTTATGAAGAATACACAGGAAGACCCTGTGACTGTCACTGGCTTTTTGCTTTTTCTGCGCTTAAGTAACAAGTGTTGGCAAATGACTTTCTCCTGGCCCTGCCCATGGGGATCAGCATTGTTGTCCTTCCAGTCCAAACCATCCATCTTTCTCTTGTCTGAGTGGGAAGGGAGGCGGGCCAGGCAGAAGACAAAATTGGAGGCAGTCCATCTAGGAAATGGGACCATGAAGCTACACTTGTAAAACATCTGGACTGCTATTCTGGAGCTTTTATTTCTGGTGTGTTTGTTGCACAACTGTTTGAAATGTTGAATAAACCTTCATAAACTTAAAAAAGGAGCTATCCTATCAAATACACAAAACTGAGGACAAACCACATGTATAAATGACAGGAAGCAAGCTGGCTTGTCTGGAGCATTAGGGGCAATATAGAGGAGAGTACAAATTCTGAGAAGAGAATGTGAAATTAGAGGGCCCTAAATGTCCACTGGGGGGCTTGGGCTCTCCCTCCCTACTCCATCTTACATATAGCCACAAAATGGACCTTTCAAAATATGTTTTTCCTAATTCCTGTACTTATATGTGATGCAGTCCTCATTATCCATCTTATCTGGAGGCAAGAAAACCAGCTGGGAAGCTAAAGTATTGATTTATTTATGTTAATATAGTAAATTGAAATATGGAAATTGAAAGCTGTCAGTCCAGGAGACAAAACAGAGGAAGGATGTAATAACTGGTGGCATATAACATTACAGGGGAGAAAAGAATAGAACATAACCCTAGGGTTGGGAGATTAGGGTGATGGTAAACATTAGTGACAGGTTCTAGGGAGAGTGAGGGGAGTTGATGAAGAGAGGAGTTCAACTTATTTCCTTCAAAACATTAACCAAATTCAATTTTCATATTCCACGTCAACTTTTAATATACATCCCTATTTAAACCTAGAGGATAGGGACATCTGGGTGGCTCAATAAGTTAAGTGTCCGACTTTGGCTCAGGTCATGATCTCACAGTTTGTGAGTTCAAACCCGACATCAGGCTCTGTGCTGACAGCTTGGAACCTGGAGCCTGCTTCTGATTCTGTGTCTCCCTCTCTCTGCCCCTCCCAGACTTGTGCTCTGTCTCTCTCTCTCTTTCTCTAAAATAAATAAACAGTAAAAAAAAATTAAAAAACAAAAACAAAAAACAAACCTAGAGGATATTCCCTAGCCAAGAACTAGGAAAGAGTTCAAACATTAAATCCTCAATATCCTATCTTCATGTCCTTTTATAGTTCTTTTAAATTATCCCCAAAATTACCATCTTCACAGTATGAATATTTATTTTAAAAGTAAATCTTTGGTTAGGTTATATACTTTAAAGGCTGAAAGTTCTCATATTTCCCTAAGCACAGCTTGTATTTTTTAAATTCATTTATAGGATTTCATATTTCCCAAGGCGCTACTTATATATTCCTTTCAACTGCCAAGTTTGTTAAGCCGCTTGTTTATATAGGTTGTCTTCTCATGCGTTCCAAAATTCCTAAAAATAAATTTATGTCTTGTTCTTATAAGAACATTTTCTTAAAAGAGTTTTATTAATGTAATCCTTTCCTAGAATGTTGTTGCGGCCTGTATGAAGAAAGAACATTACTACTGTGCCACAATGGATCTAGCCTTTAGTATTTTGTAGATGCAAAGTATATTAGTCTACACTAAAATCTTTTTGGGAATTTCATGTCTTAATAGTTTGACAATTTATTATTATATACATATATATACATATACACTGTGTATCTGTTACATGCAGTTAATCTCTAGACCTGTTTTAATGTTTACTGCCTATATCTCTTTTATGTATCTCTGCATCAGTATGACTCCAAATACTAAGCTCCAAGAAAGCAGAAACAGATTTGCCTGACTTTGAACAAGGTTTTTAAAAAGCTCCTTATCTCTAAGGGTCTATGCCACTGATAACATCATTACTGACTGGGCTATTGGTGAGGTCATGTAATTAAAACCCCTTCCTTCATGGAGTATTAACAATGGTTAAGTGATTTCTGCAAAGTCATGTAACCAGTTAGTGCCAGAGAAAGAGCCAGAACCTAAGTCTCCAGGTTTCTGGCCCCAGTGTTCATGACATTTCGTAAGAAATCAGCTCAATTTAATAACTTTCACCACAAGCAGAAAGGCCAGAAATACAAATGTGTTACAACCCCTGCCTTCATGAAGTTTGGAGACTCTCTAGAAAGAAAATTCACAAAGAAACTTCGAGAACACAAACAACATTATTAAAGGAAACATGACTAAGAGCCAACATTTACTATACAGACTTTAGGAGCTATAGATTAGAAGGATTTGCGATGAGACTTTAAAAGGCTGACAAGATTGAGATAGGAGAGCAGTAATGAAGGAGAGGTGGGGAGAGAAGAGGTGACAACATGAACCAAGGCAAGAGTGAAAAAATAAATAGGGGAAAACAATATGGAAATAAGTCTGACTGGGAAAGAACATTACATTTCACTTCAATGGACACAGTTCTTGCGCAAAGCCATCTACAAGGGAACTAGAAGGAAATCTGGAGGATTTAAGTATTCATAATTAAACTCTCACTAGCAGGAAGCCTAGACTTAAAATTACAAGATTAAAAACATTGAATTTTCCTGAGTTCTGGAAAAATTAGCAGATACTACAACAAACTTCTGAATCCAAAGATTTATGATCACACTGAGCTTGCAAAGTAGTCACAATCTAATCCCGTTTTTTCATCTTGTTATAACAAAAGATATTTACTAAGTGTCTCCCATAGCCAAGATACTGTTTTCAATGAACAGATGCTTACTTCAAATATTCTGGGATGCTGTCAAAATAGAACATTCAAAAGGGTTCCATATAAAATTGTGTTTAGGCAGAAAAATTGTGTACAAAAATTCAGATCCTCCTTATTAACAGTTGCCCAGGAGCTGGCCTCTATGGAAACCAAACACCTTTCTAAACCAAGTAATCAATGGTTTGTACTTCTAATTGTGTTTCGAAGTCCTATTTTATTTTGAGATGAGGAACAAAAAACCTGCTGCATACCACTATATAGATGGGGGAAGTCGGTCGTTCCAAGTTGCCTGGCTCATACTTCTACTAACACGCTTCGACAGAGTGAGGTGGTTCAAAATCATAACTTGTGCTGTGACAGTTGTACTCTGAACTTTGTAACTCCTGCATTTATGTAAATACCACCATTTGCTTAAGCAATAAGGAAATCCATCTCCACCCATGAATGTGGTAACTATTCCTGTCACACTTGTCTATCCAGTGTGGAGGCTTCCCTAGGAATCACTCACCTGCACAGATCTGAACGTAGTAATGAAAGGCAACATGATATGATAGCCTGGTCCACTGGGGCTAGTTAGTAAAGCTCCTCCCCTGCAAAGAGATGTTTCAATTCGACAAGATTATAAAGACAGAAATCCTCTTTCCAAATCTAAAATGCTATAATAAATATTCACTCTTACTCATGCTATTGACCTACTGAAGCCCACTAATAGGAGTTACTCAGGATGAACAATAACTGGTATCTAAAATATCTGCCAAAGGTTAAAAAGATCACATTAAACTGCCAATGTTACACTGTGTTTCATAAGCTCAAACAAGGACACCTCTGGGTCTCCAGCTCTGCTCTCGCGTACAAAGGGTCCTCCCTAGTCTTTAAGCTTCTGAGAAATAATTGTGAAAAAATTCTAATGGCTCTCAGTTGCTGTACTTTAAGTGTACATACATGACCCAGATTAAAACATAATACGTTTCATCACGAAGATGAAAAAAGAACATAACACAACTTTTCAAATAAAGAGAAAACTTCTGAGGCTCAAGACTCTTTTATTCTACTTACCTGTATTAAAGTACTGAAGGCATAAAGTCTGTGTTATAAATAACCACAAAAACAGCATGGAAAAGATGAAGGGTGAAGGGATAAGACTATAAATAGATAGTATATAAGTGTGGGCTTGTTCACCAAATTCTGGAATGTGAGAAATATTTAAGAACATCTTGGAAATTCTAAAAAGGAGGCATTTGGCAGGCAGCTATAAAAAAAAGTTCTGTTTTACATAAGTGAATAGTAAATTCATAGAACCTGGCTTCTTATCTTGAAAACATTAATATGCCTGCAAATAATTCATAACAAATAACTAAGAAAAAACGAACTGAAGCCCATCCCTAATTCTTTGAGAGCCATACCTTGACATGCTCTTTCCTTTGTTTCACCATTGGGAAGACAACGCTGAACCAGATGGAAATCTGAACGAATCTGTCATTTGCTATGCTAGATCTCCATCTGCTAAGTCCTATCACTAAAATTGCATTTGAAACTAGCACTTCACGGGAAAGACCGTCTCTAAGATTCAGGATGGATCTGAAAGTAAAGTTGAAGCTCTTTCAAATACATCATTATTGCAATTTCTCCAAATTGTCCTCTGTCTACATCAAAAGGAACTGGTTGTCTAACTAGCTGAAAGAAAAGCTATTCCATCTCAACTAGAGAGCAACACATCCCACGCTATTCCTTTCCTCAATCTGAAAAGAAAGGGTAAGGTGGGAGGCAGAGGGCCCATCAATGCTATATTTATGTGTCTCAAGGTCCAGAGATATAACAACTGCCATGGTCATCATGGCCTCCTGAGCCAAAACCAGTCACTAGAGGCTATCAGAGGAAAAAATCGAAGGAACAACCGCAGACGGGACCAGAGTTTCTAAATGGCATCTATAACTACAAACTAAAGGCCTGTACAACTGTATGGAAGATAACAATGACTTATCCACCTCTTCAGTCACAGTGGAGCGACAACTGCCTTCCTTTCTTCCTTCTTCGTTTTTCCCCACAAATAATTGAGGTGCTGTCTACTAGGAATAACTGCAGGAACTCTTAACCTCTGCACAAAATGCACAGAGCACTTAAACTGTCCAATACTTTGAGGGTGCTTGGCCCCCATCCTCCCCTAGGGTTGGGACGAAAATCACTTCCTAAGACCGGAGAGCTCGCCGATGTGCAAGAGGAGACAACTTCGTAGACTCACTCGTCACGGGAGTCCCCTTTCAACCTACTCGGCAACCTGAACTGACTGCACCCGCTGCTCACCTGTAGTACACAGCCAAGTGTCCTTCCTCGATCTTGTGGATGGAGGCGTACAGGAGGACAACCACCAGACCCACCACTGCGGCCACCAGAACCCGGGCTTGAGTCATATTCATCCTTGTTCCTCCTAGATGAGGAAGGAAAGGATCCCCAGTCCCGTGAGTGCAAAGCCCACCCCCTCCAGTTTCCACCCTGTCTCGGGACACCCGGCGTCCTTCCGCAGGCCGAGGCGGAGAGTTCTGTGCCCCTTTTCTCGCATTCTGCCCTCCTCACACAGCCTACTTCTCCCTCGCCAACTCCTCCGCCCGAAAAGGGCCGCGGGCCGCCCCTACTCGGTGAGCGTCCTGACACCCCCAATCTCGACGACCGCTCCACCCACCCCCAACCTCGGCGGAAGGCACTAACTGAGAAGGGGCCAGCCGCAGACTCCAGGGGGAGGCCGACCCTAAGGCCGCGCCTCACCGATCAGTGACGCATCGCCCCCGCCTGCACGTGCAGCCGCCTCCCCGGCTGCGCCAACCGCCGCCAACAGCCGGCCCCGCCCACTCGCCCGGCACTGCGGCTGCGCAGCCACGCACGCCGACGTAGCTCTCGCCGTGCCACTAGACAGACGGGGAGCGGGCGGGACAAAATTCTCCCGGCCGCCCGCCTTCTGAGGTACTTGCGCTCTTCTCTTCGCAGTGCTGGTTTCCTGCTCTGAGAGAGAAGGGAAGTCGGCGATCTGGAGGAAGCGGGGATAGAGAGGAAAGGAGAGGGCGCCCGGGACGAGGGATTGGTCTGTTTGTTCATGTGCAGAAACCCACTCCCGCGCTGTGTGGTAGCTGCTCCGTTTGTCCTTTTGTGGTTTACACCCTGTGACAAGCACGTGCTTCAGGCACGGATCCTGCACGAATTCAGGAACAATAGACCTGTTGCAATAAAAGTATTGTGGACGTTCAGAAGAGGATATTCAATCTGACCACATCTTTCGCTCTTCAGGTGTTTTTCTGAGCACCGATTAACGTGCCATAATATTGATCCAGTGAGGGCTTTATGAAGACCATCCCAACAGAAACAGAATAAGCGTGTGTGTGGTGTGTGTGTGTGTGTTTGGGGGGAAAGAGGTCATCCAGGTAGCTCAAAGAGTATTGCATCTTTCTGGGGCGCCTGGATGGCTCAGTCGGTTGAGCTCTAGCTTCAGTTCAGTCATGATCTCACGGTTGTAGGTTTGAGCCCCGCATCAGGCTCTGTGCTGACAGCTAGCTCAGAGCCTGGAGCCTGTCTTCAGATTCTCTGTTTCCCTTTCTCTCTGACCCTCTCCTGCTCACATTGTCTCTCTCTCTCTCAAAAAAAAAAAAAAAAAAAAAAAAGTATTGCATCTTTCTTGAAGCCCCAGTGATGGAAAGGAGTGGGATGACAGGCCAGGCCCTGATTTTGAAGGGCTTGCATGCATTTTTTCTTCAGGGAGAGGGAGCTGGATGATTAGAGAACAGAAAGACTTTCTTTGTGCCGCAGTCTTCTGTTCTTTCAAGTTATGGATCATGTGCATATTATTACCAAAAACAAAAAAGACAAAGAGTAGAGATGGGAATGAAATGGGTGAATACAAGGGAAATAAAGGTACCGTATTAAAGTAGGTTGGGCAGTAATCCTGTAAGCCTCAAAAGGCTCTTGGGACCAAAACTGGACAAGGGAGATGAGGATTCCAGGGCGCGGTAGCCTTGTGCAGGGAAGTATGGGAAAACAGTACTTTAGGGCCAGTGGAGTCTGCAAAATGGCTTAGAGTGGAGGCAGAGAAGCCAAGTAGTTAGGATACTGGAGGCCCAAAGCTTACAAAGGTAGTAACAGTGGAAATGGGAAGCAGTAAATAGGATTTCAAGCCTTCATTAAAACAAGACCACTCTGCCCTCTCCCTCGATAAATGCACTTACCTGTATTGTTCATAGTAAATGTCTCGGACCTTGTCTGTTCCAGACACATAATATTAACAAGCTTAGCTATTTTAACTTGTAGAAAGCAAAATGAAGGAACAACTTGTTTCTCTTAGTTTTCATAATATTGCTGGAATTAGAGAATGAAATGTATACAATTCACAATGGTCATTCCATTCTGAAAAGGTGTGACCCAGTAAAAAATAGTCAACTCATACATCAGAAACAAGTCTGAGGTGGGGCACCTGGGTGGCTCAGTTGGTTGAGCATCTGACTTCGGCTCAGGTCATGCTCTCGCGGTTGGTGGGTTCGAGTCCCGCATCATCCTGCTTTAGTTTTTGTGTGTGTGTCTCTCTCTGCCCTCCCCTGCTCGTGCTCTCTCTCTCAAAATTAAAACAAAACATTGAAAAAATAAAAAAAAGAAACAAGTCTGAGGTGATCTCACTATAATTTACTGTTCTGACTCAGAACACCTGCCCATATCACATGGATCAGGCTACCCTGATGTCACTCCAGTCACACCATAAACTGGCCACACCCTGTCACAGATCTTTTACCAGTTATTACAGTGATATTTAGAAAATACACAGTCATCTAAACAATAAATTCATTTTAACAATCATTTCAATGTTTGGATGGCTTGCAGTGTTCAAACTCCCAGATAAGCATTCTTGTAGTGCCTTTGTTAAGGGTTTCTGATCTTACCATCTAGCTCAATATTCTAACCAACAGGTATCCAATAAATGTTTCATTGATTAAAACCTTCTAGAACTAGAGGGGTGTCTGGGTGGCTTAGTCAGTTAAGTCTGCTCTTGATGTCAGCTCAAGTCCTCATCTCAGGGTTGGGAGTTCAAGCCCTGCACTGGGCTCTGTGCTGGGTATGAAGTATACTTTAAATAAATAAATAAATAAATAAATAGGGGCAAATGGCTCAGCTGGGTATGAAGTATACTTAAAATAAATAAATAAATAAATAAATAAATAAGGGCAAATGGCTTAGTTGGTTAAGCATCCGACTCATGATTCTGGCCTAGGTCATGATCTCACAGCTCGTGAGTTCAAATCCTATGTTGGGACTGCACTGTCAGTGCAGAGCCTGCTTGGGATTCTCTCTCTCCCTCTTTCTGCCCCTCCCCTGCTCTCTCTCTCTCAAAATAAATAAAAACAAAAATAAATAAATACATAACATACATACCCAGAACTAGAGAAGAGACAGACTGCCTATTAAAACAGCAGACACAATTTCCATATTTAGAGAAACAGTAGTACCACATGACTAAAAAGTTAGGAGAAGACAGCCCCAAGATTTCAAACTTAGATGATGGAAAATGACACTACTAGCAAAATGAGGATGATGTGACTAAGACCTCAGTTTATACAGCAAGATATGAGCATGGTTTTTAGACATGGAAAGTGGTGACAGGACATCACAGGAGAAAAGACTATATTAAAAGAAGCTACCCAATGCTGTTTTTACCATAAGTCCTGTTTAATTCCTAAGGAAAGTACAGTGTGGGCTCATTACGTGATTCTGTGGTCCAGTTCCACTTTATGGAACCATCACATTGCCAAACCATATCCAAACATTGTTGTGATCTGATTATAATGAATAAAGATTCTAAAAGTAATTTAAAAATCATTTAATATACAAAGTGGAAATCTGTGTCTAGAACATAAAAGCATTTCACATTTTTTAAAAAACACATTAAGACCTTCTAAATTATTTATTTAACAGATGATAGATCAACAATCCTTTATCTGAAACCCTTAGGGCCCAATGTTTCAGAATTATAAAATTTTCAGATTTTAGAAAAGTAATTCAGTGCATATACCATCGTCCATAAACACCCAGCAGGGTCTGTGGCAGCACCCCTTCCCCCCCAATAATCAAACATGTTAATATTTCCACAGCAAAATAAATGACTATTCACACTAAATGGGATAGGTAGATTCAGTGTCAGTTCAGGTTAGATTTACAAGCAAATGAGTTTTGTCACCAAGCTTATGATAAACGTTTTCAGAACTTTATATTTGGAATTACAGATAACAGAATGTAGATCTTTATACATTTGTAGGACAAGACATGAAAAATTCATTAAACAAATGACCCATTTTTTACAAATGAAAAAACAACAGTTTTCAAACACATTATAAATTAATGGCATCTTCTTGATATTATTAAATGTACATCTTAAATACATATACACATAGTGCACTTAACAAGATTTATTTCAATCAACTGGTTTTAAAGGCACAGATGCTGGGGCGCCTGGGTGGGTCAGTCGGTTAAACCCGACTTCGGCTCAGGTCATGATCTCATGGGTTTCTGAGTTTCAGCCCCACAGTGGGCTCTGTGCTGACAGCTCAGAGCCTGGAGCCTGCTTCGAATTCTGTGTCTCCCTCTCTCTCTGCCCCTTCCCTTGCTCACACTCTGTCTCTGTCTCTCAAAAATAAACATTAAAAAAAATTTTTTTAAAGGCACAGATGCACAATTCCTTCTCTACGAAAAGGATACTGTCAAATGTGCAGTAAAAATGAAAATGTTAAGATTACGTTAACTCCTTATGATGTTAGGAAGGGCATTTTTTGTATGCAACACAAGGAGGTAGAGTTTAGTCTTCATGAAGTACAGTTTTAGTTGTGAGCAATCTCTTCCACAGAAACAAAGGCAAACAACTTTTACTTTGAATACAGTCAGCAGAATTTTTGTTTTCTGCATATATATATATATATTACTTTTGGCCTTATGCCCAAAAGTTAAATGGTAAAAAATGTTTTTAGTCAGTTAAATGTTTTATCAAGTTTGAAGACAAATGGGTTGCTGTGCTTGAGTAGCTATCATATTTAAACAAGTCCACTAACTTAAAAGATTCTGTCTGTTCAGAATTAAAATTACCCAAAGTCAAAATACTGTCCTTGTAAAATCATGCAAATTTTCTGATCATAGTCATTTCATTTCTTCTATTTGCTGGTGTCTGAAGAATGATTTCATGGGAGAAAAACAAATTTCCAATACGTGCAGCAACAACTTCCATAGGTTTGGGGACAGTGAATAAGTAGCAAGTCACTCTGTTAACCAACTCCAATCAAGATTCTAAAACCAGGCATGAAAAAGTTACAATTAGATGTTGACTATAAGTGGTAGGTTTATGGGTGTTACTTTTTGCAAGTTGTTTGTTTGGACATGTTAAAATCAAAAGTATAAGTAAAATTACAAGTAGAGAGCTTAGTTTTACCTTCTTTCCTGCTAATTAAAAAAGTATTTCCAAGAGTTTTCATAAGTATTTGAAGTAAATAATTAATGAAAGGAAATATGAAGAGTTGACCTTGAGACTAAATGTAGTAAAGTTAATTCAGTAAACATTTTATTGTAGTCTCTCCAAGTTTTAACAAATCAATAATTCACAGTAACCAAATCTTCTTAATATAAACACTTCTTTTATTACAACTATATTAACATCATTCATTTTGCACACAGTGTTACTATATTTGAGTTGTAGTACAAACCCTGCCCCATCTTCTTAGAGAAAATCGAGTGCTGAAGCAAAAAGGCAGAAACCATTCAATTTCAGTGGTCACATTGCAAAAAAAATGTTCACCCCTCATTTAATTTGACCAAATATGCTACTGTTGAAGACTACTGATGACATAATCCTAATATATGTGAGTAAGAGAAGACAGGGATTTGAGGTCAAGGATACTCCTCAAATGCTCTTTCTCTTTCTTCAATTCCCCATGTGCATCCCAAATGCCAGATAAGGCTCACATGGAAAGTTTAAAGCTCTTTGCATCCAACAAACCTAAAACGCACACCCATAGTCCATTTAAAACTTACCATCATACTGCTGCCTTGTTCCTCATTTGCTTCATGAATAATAGTGCTTAAATGGCCAAGACAGTTCAAATTTTCTTCTATCATTTGTGCTACAGTCTCCCTGTATGATGAAAAAACAAAGCCTTTTCAAATTCAGCAAAGGAGCATATGAATTTCCTCTACCTTCTGGTCTTCAGGGTCAGGATGATCACTGGCCTTCCTGCAACCCTGCAACCCAGCACCCCAACCCAGCTGATTCCTACAGTCTTCAGTTTCCTCATCCCTCTTACCCAGAGGCAGAGTCCTACTCATTAATCCAAGCTGTTGCCTCTGCCCAGCTCTAATGACAGGAAGTCTACTATAGATCCAGTCTGACTTTCCTCTGAAATATAAATGGTGCTTACATACATTTCTCCTCTCTGAAAATGATAACTAGAGGGTGGGGGGATAACTGTAGCACAGACAGATGAAAAATCTTTTTGTTTCTGGAAATTTCCTTTTCCTTACAAGCAGTGAAAAAATACCAGTATGCTTACTTCAGAGACACAAATGTAGGGGTGAAGATACAAAAGATCAGGGAATGTGAAAACTCTGGTTGGAAACTATAGGTGACAGCAATGAAAAAGAAAACAAGCAAGTGGATTCCTGAGGGTAGCAGAAGAAAACAGCGTCATAGGGGAACTGCCCAGAACTGACAAGTATCCCTGGAAATTAATATTTGAAGGAAATCCGGATTCTTGTTTCCACCTTGCCCAGTTTCCTCTTCCATATGGCCTCTATCCTCACCTTTTACCAACCCTCAGTCTCTATCTTACTAGAATCAGTTCTAGGCCATGGATGATAGCCACTATAAGCTTAGAACTAAATTCTAATTTAGCTCATATTCAACAGAAGAAAAAATTGAGGCCTATAGATCCCAAGCCTTGGTGGTTAAGTACTATGTGTACATTAAAACTGATATCAATTTTACTTTCTAATGTATTCCTACTGGAAAATATATTTAAAACTCCTGTCCGACATGCTTTTGCTAACAACCACAACCTCAAATTAGAAATTACCTGTACAGAGGTGACATTTGCAACCATTAGCATCCCCTAACAAACCTAAATGCCTTTAATGAAAGCCTAAAGGTTAGGAATGTATTAAATTTTATTTGCTTCAACTCTGATTAATGGAATATTTCCTAAAGTCAAGCAACTTACAGCCTACGCTGCAGCTGGACATTCTGCATTGGGCCAAATCTCTAATGACCCCCAACATATACCCTGCAACTTGCTTTCTTTAAAAAAATAAAATACCTGATATCAGCTTTCCTTCCTGCCATGTGCTTTTCTCTCATAAAAGTAGAGTACAGAACGTGCAAGTGCATGACTTCCTGAGCAGTGATGTAACATGGCTGCACGTCTGCAAAACTAATTATGGGCAGAGCTTCCAGGTCATGCTGGTGCTGCTGTAGAGGCCTCCATGAGTTGTGAGAAAAGCGACAATACACAAGCTAGCAAAGAGCCACTGGCTCTGGATACGGCACATCTTATGCTGAGAAAAATAACAGAAATGGATAGTCATTCAGCTTTTAGCAGAAGAGTAGGAATTAATAAAAGAAAATACAGGGTTTCAAACTTGAGTTCTTATTTGCAAAACTGATTTAAGGCATTGAAAAGTCTGATTTTAGAAATACCAAGTTATAAAACAGAGTAGATTAAACTCAGTAATTCATTAGAGGGGTGGTGATCAAGGACCCCAAAATGATAAATACAAAAGACCATAATTTCTCAGAGATAAATGGTTAAGGAAGAAATAGTTTGGGTAAAAGAACTGATAAGCCAGTAACAGAGAAAGAACTTAGAACTTGGATTGAGCTAAATAAATAACATTTGCTGAATATTTACTTCCCAAGCACTTTATAAACATCATCTAACTGAATTTTCACAGCAGTTCCCATTTTATAGGTGAGGAAATGTGGACATTAAAAGAAATCAAGTTGATTGGGGCTCCTGGGTGGCTTAGTTGGTTGAGCGTCCGACTTCAGCTAAAGTCATGATCTCATGATTCACGAGTTCAAGCCCAGCATCAGGCTCTCTGCTGACAGGTCAGAGCCTGGAGCCTATGTCAGATTCTGTCTCCCTCTCTCTCTGCCCCTCACCCGCTCATACTCTCTCTCTCAAAAGTAAATGAACATTTTTTAAAAATTAAAAAAAAAAAAGAATCAAGTTAATTGCACAAGGTTATTACAAAGGGATAGGATTCAACCCTGGTACAAGGCACTGATGATAAACTTTAACCACTATACTCTCCTGCCTCATTCCTAACACTGCTCTTGATAACTATCTATTGTTGCAAAGTGAACCCACCCATCTTGAGGAGTTACCACGCATGACAGGGGATGTTCACGTTCTGCTGAAGTTGGGGGAAGCCATGCTGATGCCTGAGGGGTTATTGCACCTTCTAGACTGGATCCTACAAGGGACCGGGCAGAACTCTGTGTCTGAAGGGAAAAAAAGTAAATAAAAAGATTATAGGCAAGCACCCCCATTGATTCATACAATTTTCTGTAATATTCCTAAGATTTACACTTCTACCACTACTTTTATGTTCAACCAGAATTTCTGTACAAAACTATTCTCCACTTTTATATATTGACCCCTTTCTTCACTGACTAAAACCAAATGTAGCTACCCTTTTCATTCCACTTTAGTTGGAGAACAACAAAACCCAAAACCAGTTGAACAAGGGGTTACTTTTACTAACTGGTCAGGCACATCTACTCCCAAACTGGGTTGAGATACGCCAGTGGTCTAGGGCTGGAAGGAGTAAATATGAGACTGCAGAAGACAGAAATAATGAAGGATGATCATGAAATCCTGAATCTGAATTGCTAGTCAGACACCAAGCAAAGAACATGAGCATCAGCCTAACAAAAAACCCACACATGTCTAAAAGGACCCAGATCATGCTGATAAAAAATCCTTTTTGCAGGGAATACCAGCAAATCAATGTCACATTAAACAATTCACTGAAAGTTACTTACACAGGCAATTTTAAGGAGATGCCATATTTCTTTCTGCCTCTTTCCCTGCATAAACATGACAGTATTGTCAGCTTCTTTGATGTTACTGAGAGCCATTTCCACCTTGGGCAGTAGATCAATAATCTTCTGCTTACAGCCCAATAACTTGCTGGAGAGATGAAATCAGTGTCAGACAATTATACATCCCCCCCCCCCCCACAAGACACCATACTCCCACACACCCAGCTGGAGAAATGAATCACAGTCAGCATCAGATTTCGTGACTGATCCCCAAAGCGATGCACACAAACAGGACACCTAAATGCACACAGCTGTGGTCCAGCTACCCGAGGTATTGCCAGATATCTTCCTGGGTCTAGTGTTATTTACCAAAAAGGGATATTACACTTTGAAAGAAACATGATAAAAGTACCCTCGCTCTGCAGTAGGAAATAAAACAATTTTTCTACCTCAGATGACCAAACAGCTCCTTGAGAACCCGGTCCTGACTCTGAACAGTATGCACAATGATCTTCACCATTTCTGTGCTGTCGCTGTAGGAGTGATCTATAAAAGATCTCAGTCAGTAGGTATAACCTTTCTTCTGCATGAACATACAGCCTCCAAACAAAAAATTCCTAAAAATCTGAGACTAATTTTAATTAATAAGCATCTCCATTTAAATTTAAAACTGGATTAAAATTCTAAGATTATATAAATAAATAAAATATATATATCAACACAAAGTATGTGTATTTGTGTATGTATAAAGCATATACAGGGGCGCCTGGGTGCCTCAGGTGGCTCAGGTGGCTCAATCAGTGGGCTCACTGCTGTCAGGATAGAGCCTACTTTTGGGGATACTCTGTCCCCCTCTCTCTCAGCTCCTCCCCCACTCACACACTCTCTCTCTCTCTCTCTCAAAAACAAAACAAAAAAGTGTATATAAATTTATCGCTGCATCTTCAACAAACCTTAGTTGCCTGTTGTGAGAAGAATATGTTTAGCTATCATTATCCCATATTAATCCAAACCCCAGACACAAATGCAGCTTTCTGGCCAAGAGATCAATTTTTCTTGGATGATTAACATCATTTATTTAGAAACAGTAGGACAATACATCAAACTTTCACTGGTTAAAAAGGAGGTCCTTGACCCAACAAGGTTGCTTGGGATTTCATGTTTATCCATCTGTTTACAGCCCATGAAAACTTTGAAAAAAGCGGACTGGCTTAAGCTAAATATGATGATGCACTAATAAAAGGACCTACAGACGCCCTGACGGTTCAGTTTGAGGGTAGTATGACATCTTAAACTGCCAGCTGACAAATGTTCTCAAAGAGGATGGCTGTGTGGACCCAGTGAGGTCTATAGTTTATAGGAGGTACCTCAATTAAAACAACAACAACAACAAAGCATTAATTGCTCTCTTTCAAAAGTGGTATTTAAAGTTTTGAAAAACCGGAAGACTGCTCATAGATTATGCTGGTATTTTCTTGGACAATAATTAATCTCGAATGCAAAAATTATTATTTGTTATTACCTACTCAGTTTTCTCATTTAACCCTCACAGGAGCCCTGTGAGATGGCTACTAATGTTACCCACATTTTACTATGAAAGGGGTATCAAAAAAGGTTTTTAAAAAGTTCAGTGTCCTTTGTTATCACTGCAAAGACCTCCCCCATAGCTCAAGTTTATTCCACACACATGTCCCTCTTTGTCTCTCCATTACCAACAACCAGAAAAAGGGGCTCCAAACAGGCTTCTCTCCCAACAGCACTCTTTCCTAAATCCTGTAGACCAGGACAGCTTTCCCATAGTACTAGCTCTCTTAGACAGTCAGAGACCACAGAACATTAACCTTCTCCAACATATAGAACGAAGAAAGTTGCTTTTCACAATTTTCAGCAGAACAAGAGTCTCAAGTCAACCCTAAATCAGAGAAGACACCAGAGACCATGTATCAAGTATGATTACAAAGCCCCGACAATAGATAAAACTTCTTATTACAATTAGTTTGTCATTCAAGGTAATGATCAGTTCAAAGAAGCAACCCGGATAGCAAGTTTATTTCTGGGCTCTACGATATGTTAATATGCTGACAGGACTGCTGCAAAGTTTTTATAAAAATAATCCAGGGGAGGTGCCTGAGTAGCTCAATCGGTCAAGTGTCCACTCTTGGTATCAGTTCAGGTCATGATCTCGAAGTTGTGGTATCAAGCGCTATCTCTGGCTCTGCCCCTCCCCTGCTCACTGGCTCTCTCTCTCTCTCTCTCAAAATAAAAACACCCTTAAAAAATAAGTAAAATAAAATCTAAAAAAAATAATCCAAACAAATGTTATCACTTATATGGAAAGTTAATTTGAGCCAATGGATGGAATTTTGTATATCTTTACCTGCAATACCCAATTCACTGGTCAGAAGACTGGGAGTAATGAATACTGATTAAAGAGGGGAAAAAAAGAATTAGACTTGCTCTATTGGAAATCTTAAATTTCAATATTTTATTCTAACCACAACTTCCATCACTTAAATCACCTTCTGTCAATATCTTGAACTTTTTTGTCCTTTTCTAAGCAAAATCCTAACCTTAGATCAGTCCAACCATCTGCTCTATCAGTTCCTGCAGCCATACTACTAAACACCAACAACAAAAATATTACACTACGATTTCCTCTGCTGTCACTACTGATTTACAGGTTTTCACTTCTGCTCTGGATTTTTTTTTCCTGCTCTGCATTCTTAATAAATGTTATGTATCATCTTCCATTGCACATACCAGCTTTTAAAAATCTTTAGCATAGTCCTTAAATCTATGCCGTCATCACCTCTTCTGTTAACCCCATCACTTCTGTTAACAGTTAACACCACTTACTTTAGGATGGGAGGCCACAAGGCAGTAAGACCCTCAACCTTCCAAGCCCTACACTCACAAAAGTGTTGGTATCCACACCCACACTCAGTGGTAGCAAGCCTAATGCTCCCACTATTCTCTGGAGTCAGCCTCTCAAGCTTGTTCAGGGACCACTCCCTTCATAGGCTTTTGGCCCCAACCATATAAATATGTTTAAGCCTTCCTTCTGAAGATGGACCTCCCCTGATTCTACATCTCATAGCTGCTCACTCCTTTCGTGAACAGCAGAGCTTCAGAAAAGAATAGTGTAATTAAGTAGGTCTCAAATATACTGGTCTCAGGACGCCTGTACAGTAAAAAATTCTTAAGAATCCCGAGGTGTTTTTCAGGAATTAAACTAAGAAACTTATTTATTTAATTATTTAACGTTTATTTATTTTTGGGAGAGAGAGCGCATGTGCCCAAGAGGGAGACGGTCAGAAAGAAGGGGACAGAGGCTTTGACACAGGCTCTGAGCAGTGAGTACAGACAGAGCCTGACGCAGGGCCTGAACTCATGAACCATGAGACCATGACCTGAGCTGAAATCAAGAGTCAGCCGCTTAACTGAGCCACCCAGGCATCCCTAAACTAAGAAGTTTAAATATTTATTTATTTACTTAAGAATAACAACAAACTCATTACCTATTAACACATTTTTACTAAAACTATTTTCCAAAAACTTTTATTGAGAAAACTGGCTTTGTTTTACCTTTTTGCAAGTCTTTTTAATCTCACCACTTATCTCATCAAAAAAGTTAAAGTATTGAGAAGCCGACAAATTTTAGTTGCTGGGTACAAGTTTTCCTAAATTTGAATTTTTTACCTGAAATGTGGAATTTTATCACAGACAACTAACATTGTTGGTTTTTTTTCCTTAAAGTGACAGTCATGCTTCATTAATTTTTGAGAAAGTACCCATCACAGTGGCTTTAATTTTTTTTTAATGTTTATTTATTTTTGAGAGAGAGAGAGAGTGCAAGCAGGGGAGGGGCAGAGAGAGAGAAAGACACAGAATCCGAAGTAGGCTCCAGGCTGTCAGCACAGAGCTCGATGCAGACTCATAAATGCAGACTCACAAACTGTGAGATCATGACCTGAGGCAAAGTCGGACGCTTAACTGACTGAGCCACCCAGGCACCCCACCACAGTGGCTTTCTGTAAGAAAAACATCAGGGTGGAGGACACTTGTGGGGAAGAGCACTGGGTGTTATATGGAAACCAACTTGACAATAAACTATAAAGTTAAAAAAAAGAAAAACATCAGACTTTTTAGTATGTAGCAGAAGTACTTTAGGAGTACTTCCCATTTCATCACACAGAATATTTAAAAGACATCTACCCAAGGGTTGAGATTTAAATAAAATTCTTATTTATCAAGGACAAGCGTAAACAAAACTTTTTTTTTTTAAACTATGAATCCATAGTGGTAAAAAGTATAATAGATGGTACTAGTGCCTTGATTAATGCTAAGTAAGGAGTAAGCCATTTACCCACCAATGCTTTTGTAGCATCAGAGAAAATGTCAACAAAGTGAAAAAGGCAAATGATGTCTTAGTGTTATGAAAATAGTTTTGACCTCATTTGACTCCCTGAAAAGGTTTCAGGAGTCCACAGGGGTTCAAGAACCAGACATTGAGAACTGCTGGTCTAGACTGATTGACTTCTCTATTTCTTCTTGTCTCATTCCCTCCTCGCCTTTCTATAATCAGATTTCTGTTTCCAAAATGCCATATTTTGCCAAGATCAACAATGATGTCCAAATTGGTAAGCTGAATGAGTATTTTCATCATCATTTCATCCTACTGATGCATTTCATCCTACTGAACACTTTCTTCTTGAAACTCTCTCTGTCCTGTTCCTATCATATCATTCCTTCTACATACTTTGGTCATTTCTCAGTCATCTTTGGAGGCTCTTCTGCTTTTAGCCATTTCTTGAATATTGGTATTCCCTGGGATTCCATCCTTGAGGTTACTCAACCTACTTTTTCATGATTATCGCTCTACTCCTATGGCTGATTACTCTTAGTTAAATATTCCCAACTTGTTTACTAAATCCATATACATATATATGGGTGTGTATGTGTGTGTGTGTGTTTATATATACACACATACATATACATACCTACAAATATATTTAATACTGTTTATTAGACATATCTACTTGAATATCCAACTGACACCCTAATGTCAACATGTACAGAAATGAATTTATTTTCTTTTCCCATCAAGCCCATCATCCTTTCTATACTTCCCATTATAGCAAGTGGTCCTACTGACCATGCACCCGCTGCCATAGCCAGAATCTTGAGAGGCATCGTGACTCCCTCCTCCAGCTCCAGACACCCATATTCAATCCATCACCCAACACTATCAGTTCTACCTCCTAAATGTCTCTCTTGCCCTTACCCTCCTCTCGCCCAGCCTCTACAGCTCAGGCTCTCTGCCTTTAGCTCATGGCCCACATTATACTCAGTTATGATTATTTCAATAGCCTCATAACCAATGCCGGTCTCTAGTCTAGGCACATTTTAATCCATTATGTGCAATACTACCAGAGAAGTATTTCCGAAATGCCAATCTGATCATGCCATTCTCCTGCTATAAAACTTTTTAAGGTTTCTCTTTGCCATCACGATGAAATCCAGACTCATTCCCATAACATACCAGATGCTTTATGATCCAGCCACATCTGATCCAGCCTTCCTCTCCTGAAACTCTATAATCCAGCCACTGCACTTCCTCAAACATGCCAAGTGTTACACATACATTATCTTTACTGATTATACTTGTACATACAAGAGCCTACCTCCTTCCACCTAGTTATTGCTACTTATCCTTTAAGGCTCATCTCAGATGTCATCACCTGCAGGAAACTTCCTCTAACTAAACCCTGACCCCCAGGCAGGGTTAGGTTAAGCTGGTACATCTTATATGTACTTCAAAAATGTCTGTAGAAATAAACTGAACAAATTCCATACCAC
The DNA here is from genome assembly GCA_028646485.1 of Cryptoprocta ferox. Lineage (NCBI taxonomy): Eukaryota > Metazoa > Chordata > Mammalia > Carnivora > Eupleridae > Cryptoprocta > Cryptoprocta ferox. The sequence goes on from CM053561.1 coordinate 54,788,775, forward strand.
TAAAACCCAATGCAGAGGACATCATGTTATTTGTTAAAATAGAATTTCATATGTATATTAATTTCCATGTGTCTATAAATTTTAAAGTATAAATCATATCTTTCATTTTACTTCTATATTTATAATTTAGGTATATGTACCAAATTAGGGCACAGGCTTCACCTTTCATTTCTTGTATAACCCATCAAAACAAATCAATTTTTAACAGAAGGATCATATCTTGCAGATACGTACTTTATACTTTCCAAGGCATTTTCACAAACATTCTCTCAAATATCTCACTATACACATTCACTGAGTTAGGAAAGCTAGGTTTCAGCCCCATTTTGCAGAAGAGAAATATGAGATATAAGAAAGTTAGGTATGTGGTCAGTAAAGTGCCCAATCTAGAATTCAAGCCTTCCAATGATCACTCCAATGCTTTTGTCAACAGACCATGCTCTGTACTCAGCAGCTATTCAATAGGAATTGTTTTGCCAATGAAATAAGCAGTGACGAAGTACACATGAAGGCATCATTTTCAAGATATACCTGCTTTGGGCTAACACATGGGCCTTCCACTGATCATTCCACACCTGAACCCGCCGTATCAAATTCTTTCCAACCTCTCTAATCTTAAGCAGCACTTATTTTTTCCATCTTTCCACACATTTTCTTGCTTCCTTTTACCCTTGAGTTCCTTTATTTCTTTCATTCCTTCCTTTCACTTGCCTTTAAAAATTTTCTATCTGTTTTCCTTGTTGCTTTGCCTTTCTAATCCCTTAAATTCTTACCAACTTAAAAGCTGTTGTACCATAAACATCTCTTTAGCAATACCAAAACTGGAATTTATCCTGCAGCTTGTTTAAAATCCAATCCCCTGGATTTGTTAAGTTTATACTGGTTTCCTAAAATGCCTGTGTACAGTGATAAAAGTGTCTTACCTGAAGGTCTGTGCTTTAACTGCTTATATAGATCAATGGCACGTTGTTCCCTAGAAAGAGAAACCATACCTCCATATGTGAAGATAATTCAACGATTAATAATCCACAACTTGAAATGAAAAATACTATTTGAATAGAGTATGATCCCATTTTAAAGCAAGTATATACTGCCAATGAACATTTTACAGAAAGTATTTCACCGAGTCATAAGCAAGATCTAAAAATATAAAGTTAGGGGTACCTGATGGCTTAGTCAGTTAAGCGTCGACTCTTGATTTCAGCTCAGGTCACAATCTCACAGTCGTGAGATGGAGCCCCATGTCAGGCTCTGTGCTGGGCATGGAACCAGCTTGGGATTCTCTCTCTCCCTCTCCTTCTGCCCCTACCTCACTTGTGCACGTGCTCCCTCTCTCTCTCTCTCTCTCTCAAAAAAAAAAAAAAAAATGGAAATTGTATATACTTCATATGTCCTCTGATCTACTATCACATATACAACATCCTTGCCCCAGAAACACTTAAATGGGCAAAAATGATGGCCTGTGATTAGGGAAAAAAAATTGAAATTTCCATCCAGACACTTAGGAAGTTAACCTCATTTAGGACATTTAATGGACAGTAACTTGGCCCAGAAGTAAGTTAAGTAGGGAAAGAGTCTACAACTTAGAATACTTGGAAAATTCTTAACATTTACATGAAAAGATGCTTTGATTAAAAAAGCAAAGGTTAACCCTGAAGTTATTTCCAAAATTTCCTGTAATTAAAAAAACAAACAAACTTCCTTTTAAAATATGATGGCAATATATTCAGAGAAAGAAAAACTATAGAAAAGAACAAATACAGGCTTAATCTGTCCGATGGACAAAGAATTATCTGCTACAAAAAAATTATAGACACTCATACCAATAACACAAGACTTTCTTACAGAGATTCCATCAGGTCTCCCTGACGTCTTCCGTAAGGGCTCTTCTGTAGCTCCATGATTTCAGTGTGCAGGGACATGATCTGATCCTCCAGGTAACCAATGACACCCACCTAAAATATGATGAAACACAAAAGAAACGACAGGCTCACCACGATACAAACTGGAAAAGAACTCAGAGATTGACTTGCTGCAACAGTAGAACTAAATGATTTAATATGAAACATTGATTTTGTTCAAGCTTTTTTATCTTTCGGATTCTGACGCTTAATCTTTCATGTAAGGACAGACTTAACCTATGTTTCTCTCTTTTCTCTTCTGACAACAGTAACTGCTAGTATTTGCTTTCTCCCCCTGAGAAGCCAAGAAAGATATGTCACTAACAAGGCAGAGAAGTGGCCATCAAAACCACTGCATCTCAGTTCTATGATTTTTCATTGCCTGTTGTTCCTGACTGCCTTGAGTAAGAATGCAGAAAGATAAAGACACTGGATTTCCTACCCTGGATATCAACTGTCTTACCCACATCCTTAGGGTAAGTACTGGCATCCAGGAGAGTAACAATTTAGTGGGACCATGGGTAGATGTAACCAGTAAGGAAGGAGTATGCCACTAGAGAATGACCTATAACTAGCATGACCATATATATAATTTATTGTTCAAACAAGCATAATTTTGGAAGTGGAAGGGAGTACTATTGCTAATTATGACAAGGCAGGTATAAACTAGAAGGTATAAACCAGGATGTACAGCTACCTACCTAAACCAATCATAAAAATAATAGTGATAACTACCATTTCTTATTTACTCCCATATAATCTGCATAATCCTACTAAAAAGGTTAAGTCCACATAAAATGGAAATTGAAGTTTAGTGAGCTTTCAGTTTAATCTCATTTGCCCAAAGCCCTTGTTTTTTTTTTTTTTTAAATCAACTATGGTACTTCCCTCTGTATACACAAAGCATCTACTAGATTTTTGTCTGATATGCAGGAATAACATGAAAAATACCCTACATATCGAAACCACAGACAATTTCTAAGAACTACAGAATGAGCTAGTGATTTTACCTCAGCATAGTGGATAGCCTTTTCTTCCATTTCCTTCCATGCTTTTAACATTTTTTCTGAGGCTAAAAAAAAAAAAAAAAAGTCTTAATTGGTTATCTCAGAAATAGCCATAGCTTTAATTACTGACCTACCCACCTCCTTGCCATATCAACATCAAAAATGGTGTTATAGGTTGAACTGTCCCTCAAAAAGATATACTGAAGTCCTAATTCAGTACCTCAGAATGTGACCTTATTTGGAAATAGGGTCACTGCAGATGCAATTAACTAAATTAAGATGAGGTCATCCTGGAGTAGGGTGATTAATCCAGTATGACTAGTATTCTTATAAGAAGAGAAGAGACACAGTGGCCCAGACATATGAAGGGAGAGCTCTATTTTGACCACAGAGGGAGAGATTAAAGTGCTGCAGCTACAAGCCAAGGAACGCCAAGGACTATTGGCAAACCGTGAGATGCTAGAAAGCAGCAAGGAAGGATTCTTCCCTAAAACTTGCCAGAGGGATCATGGCCCTGCCAACACCTTGATTTTGGATTTTCAAACTTTGGAACTGTGAGATGGTAAATTTCTGTGGTTTTAAGCCACCAGTTTATAGTAATTTGCTATGGCACCCCTAAGAAACTAATACAAATGGTTTTCTCTTTAAAAAATGAAGAAAAGTAATACATGATTTAAAAAAAAATCAAACACTATAAACAGAAGATAAAAAGAAAAGACTCTCTCTTCCTCCCCTTCACCCTAAGGGATCTTACTATTAATCACTTGTTACATAGACATCTACCTTTTTCCCTCATAAGAGAGACCATCTATATATACTTTTCTTTTTTTCCCCCAACTTAAAACATCACTGCCGTTAAAGACCCAAATGATCTTTTAATATCAGTACACACGTCTATGCCATTCTTTTTTAACAGTCGTATAAGGCATGCAACTGACAAGTCAAAGATAATTTGATGTGGGGTGCCTGGGTGGCTCAGTCAGTTAAGCGTCTGACTCTTGATTGCGGCTCAGGTCATGATTTCACCTGAAATCATGTGAGATCAAGCCCCACATTGGGCTCTGCACTGGGTATGGGGCCTTCTTGGGATTCTCTCTCCCTCTCCCCTAGCCTCTCTTCCACTCACCCTCGTTCTCTCAAAAAAACAAACCAAAAAAAAAAAAAATTTGATGAAATAATTATACTGTTTCGCCATTCACCAGAATGCCTATTATATACAAATAGAAATAAAACATTTATCATAGAACCAGCTCTAGTAGGTAAACTTATTTATCCAATTGGACACTGCTGATCATTTATTATGAGATACACACCTTGCTCAAGACAAGTATACAAACAGGATTTGTGATAGAATTTATGATAGAAAACAAATACTGGTGGTGACCCCTTCAGCTTATTATTTGAATTTTAAATCTTTTTTACATTTCCTTAATATATCTGAAGGGACAGAGCCTGGAGTTAAATACTGAAAAACTGGAGGCTATTTTTTAAAAATGGGACTCCACAGTGGGTGGTTTGAAAGGAAAAAAACCTTGGAATTATTTGTGTTATTATTTATAGAAAGGTAGGAAGTTTAAGATTTCCCTGGCTAAGGAGTCATCCCAATACAGACTTTGTATCTATTTTAAAAACGAGGCATGAAAATCAAAAGTTCTTAAATTGCCTTTGAATTTTTCTGGAGCTAAACAATTTTAGTACAGTTAGAGTCCAACTGGGCGGGGGGTAGTACAGTTGCTAAACTAAAGGTTACAAGAAAGAGCTACTATTCAGTACAAACACAGCTTATGATGACTTGAGGCATCCTGTCTCTCCTTCTAACATGAATATAAATCAGACAATGGGCTGTGAGGCAAGAAAGAAAAATAGCAGATGACTTCAAGAGACCTGACACTTCTTTCAAACACGTTACCCAAACACTCACATATCCCGTAAGTCATCTGCTCACTGTATCTTTCCAAATCAAGCTGAATGCTTTTGTGGAAAAACTCCAATTTAGCTTTCAGTTGCTGAGATGCTGAGATCAAAGTGTTCTTCATTTTTGTCAGGTTTGCATTATATCTAAGAAGACTTAACCTAAACCAGAGCCAAAAAAAAAAAAAAATTCAGTATTTCAGAAACACTGGACAAAAACTTAATAGCTTAAACTGCCATAAACCCAAAGCCTAACTTTCTATTATCAATCTATGAGAAATAGTTAATCTCTAGAATCTGCTCTCTAAAGACTACCTGCGATAGCCTAAGATAAAACAATCTTCTTGTACTAGAACCGTTCAGCAACTACTCTCAAGCCATTGTAATTGGATGATTTTGGACCATTAGTAAGAATTCCTTAAGTCTGTTAAGAATATTACATTTCAGACTAGCCCAATATTTTAGTATTGCATGAATACTGATTAGTGAAAACAGCAAGATTAATTCTTGAACACTGATGCACATGACACTGCACCTATAAACAACAGAATCCGCTTACATTGCTGCTCTTTGTCCCTGGAAGAGCCTGCTGTAGTCTTCTTTTAGCCCAGACACATAATGCACTGCTTCGGCCCATACTTTACGCAGCTGTATAATTGGAAGTTGTATTTTGCTGTCCCGTACTAAATGTAAAAAGATGAGAAAAAGAAGATGCTTATCACTCTTTGTGATTTCCTGTCCATGCAAATATCATTCCCATTGATTCTAGAAACTGATGCTAGAAAGAACCAATTGTTAGTGTTTCATTCAGTTCAATATACATTTACTAAGCATCTGCAATCCACAAGCCCTATTCCAGGTATGAGGGGAAATAAAAATGAGTAAGACATAATCATAAAACTTGCAATCATTCTTTCATCTGTCTTTTTTCTTGCTTCTCTCCAGCCATAAATACTTTTATTCTCCATTAATCCAAATTCTTTAATTCTTTCAAGTTCTAAATCAAGTCCCAAGTCCTCCATAATCTGTTGTGGTCTTTTCTGCCTCTAAATAATAAATTTCATCTCCTGGACTACCAAACCAGCTTCAGGAAAACATACACGGTAAACAGCAATTTAATAAAACATTCTTTATTCACTGCCAGATTTACAAAGTTATTTATTGATGGTTATCTCTTGCCTTTGGTAAAGGGAATGCTAATTCCTAAAACCATAGCAGATATGTGTTAAGTTCAATGAAATTCCATTTTAACATTATGAAATTCTCCCAAGATGAAAGAGATTCATCCTATACTTTAAGGTGGCAATTACACTGTTATTCTTTTCCAATGAAAACATTCAGAGAAAGGATACTACACTAGGGTTTATACTGAAAAGCCATATTATCTGAAGCAGACTTAAAAAAATAATAATAAAGCTATATATCTGGAAAAATCTCTGCCTCCCCTAATAATTAATAGTCTGAATTAACCTTTCTTTTATTCCATACCCATAATTACTCCTGAGAGTCCTACAACAGTCAAAAAACCCAAACCACATCAAAACAAAATAACCCAAACACTTTAAAGAAAAAGTCTAGGGGAGGGCAGCCTTTTCACACACAAGAAAAATCATATACGTACTTTAAAAAAATAAAGTCTAGGGGTGCCTGGGTGGCTCAGTCAGTTAAGCATCCGACTCTTGGTTTCAGCTCAGTCTGTGATTTCACAGTTTGTGAGTTCAAGCCCTGCATCAGGCTTCACGCTGTCTGCTTGGATTCTCTCTCTCCTCACTCTCTCTTCCCCTCCCCTGCTTGAGTTCTCTCTCTCTCTCTCTCTCTCTCTCTGAATAAATAAACTCTAAAAAATATATTAAAAGAATAAAGTCTAAAAGGACCTAAAAATTGACACTCCAGTAGCAAGAAGCACACATTGTGTCCAGATCTTGGTTTCTAATACTCTTCTCCAATTAAAGGAACCAGGGGTCCTTGGAGAAATGACTGATCCTAGGACTGAGGCAAGGAATATACAAGATGGATGTGTAACATCTCTTGGTGCCAGAAAGGAAGTGCTATAAATAAATAAATAAATAAATAAATAACAAGGAAAAATCCGAGAAACTGTCACAGCCAAAAGGAGACAACTAAGTGTAATATGGTATCCCAGATCAGACCCTGGAACAGAAAAGGACACCAGATAAAAACTAAGGAAATACGAATAAAGTACGGCCTTAATTAATAATTATATGTTGGTTCTTTACTTGTAACAAATGTACCATACAATATAAGATGTTAACAAATGAGGAAACTATATGTGTCGGGAAGGGGAATAACATGAGAACTCTGTACTATCTGTAAATTACTATCTGTAATGTAAATTTAGATTTACTATCTGTAAATCTAAAATTGTTCTTAAAAAAACTAACAAAAAGGTAACACAGACAAAAGATTACATAATGTTAGTCCTATGCCCAGTTTTGTTCTTGACTTTACAATACTGTGCTTGATTTTAGTTTTGGGTATACAGAAATTGATCACTTCTTCCAAAGAAAAGAATTAATTCTCACAGGATAAATGAAAACATTTGAACATTAAGCAGTATTCATACAATGAAATGAACTATTTGAATAGGTTTAAATAAGGAAGAAGCAACTAGAAAGTAGACTTAATTAATAGTGGAGATTCATTCTTCTGTGACAGCCCTATTTCACAGAAAGTAAGTCTTTTTCCAAATGACGGATTTAGAGGTGATCTGAAATCTACCATTTCACCTTCCAAACTATATAAATTCATTTTTAACCACACTTAAAAACCTGAAGTATGAAATACAGAACAAAAATACCAAAAGACCAGTTCTACTAACCATATTGAGTCAAAATATTATTTCAGCTTTAAACCACACTCAGTGAATGGGCTACATACTTACCAATATAATTTACACAGTCAGATAAACTTCTGGAAGCAAATGGTCCTTCATATACGGTCTTACTTTTATCAAACAAATATACCATATAGCTATCACAGCCTCTCTGAAAAAGAAATAATTTTTAAAAAATCCTTGAAAATCCTAGGTTCTCTAGTACTTGAACATCATATTTCCTAATGTGAAATGCAAATGATTAAGGTCAATGTTCACTGGCATATCTTTTACACATTTAAGATCTAGACTACTATCTAAGAAAAATAACTATAGTATGGGCTAAGGTGAAAAACAATCACCAGACCCAAAAGTACAAAAGTAAAGTCTAACAACATATATCCATATAATGAATACTAGTCAGTAATCAAAACAAATGAAGTTCTGATACATGCTAGGACATGGATGAACCTCCAAAACATGATGCTAAGTGAAAGAAGTCAGACACAAGAGACTGACAAACTCTACGATTCCATTTATATGAAATGTTCAGAAAAGGAAAATTACAGAGATAGAAAGTAAATTAGTAGTTGCCTGAACAGAATGGAGATTAAGAGTTAGTGGACATGAAGAATATCAGTGGGATGTAAATGTTTTAAAGCTGATTTATAGTAGTGGCTGCACAATTAGGTAAATCTACTAAAAAAATGTACACATGAAATGGATAAATTACATGAAATATAAAATTTGCCTTAATAAAGTAAAAAGACAAAAAACAATAAAAGAGCCATGAGCACAATATATTACCATCCATCTATCCTCTGGCAGGATCTATGAGACTGCTTCAAGTACAAAAAAGGAAAAAAAGAAGGGGGAGAGAACTGGCACCAAAGAGAAAGTCATACAAAGTTCAAAACGTATCTTGTTCACCTTGCAAAGCAATGATAAGAGTAAAGAGCAGGATAAAACTAAAATTAGAATTATAAGGTGTGTACCACCACCACCCCCTGGGGATTCCAAGTATGTATCAAAAAAAAAAAATGCAAGGCATTCAATCCCTCTATGTTAACAGACTTCTTATACTCTAGGTATATCAGAATTCTCTTACAACTCCATCTAGAACACATTGAGAGGCTGGTTTCCGAGGATCCAGAGAAATTCCTGTTTCTGAAAGAAGCTCTTGAGAACCAGTATTTATTCCAGTTTCACGCTCAATACGAGACTGCAGTGAGTGAAGACTTTCATCAGGTGGTAACAGAAAAGAAATTATCTTCGCAGAAGTCATATTTAGGATGTGTACTATCTGTATAAATAAGAAAAAATGATTATTGATCATTTACTACATAAAAGATTCAGTGTTAGATACTAAAGGGAATATGAGCAAAAGGCATTATCTCTGTACTAAACAAGGCTTAATCAATTTCCAAAGTGAGACCTCCTTTCATAATTATGAAATGACATTCTGAAAACTGAAGAGTAGAGTTTACTTTTCTGTAACAGATGCTAGTTCCAAAGAATAAAGTTTCAAAATTATAGGCATGTACAAAATCTAGAAATAAAAACCCTAATTTAAAAAGGCAACATTTATTTATTCTCAGAAATTTATTGTAGATCTGGAAGGAAATATTCTCATTTATGAAGTCCCTAATAGATGCCAACCACAGAGTTAAGTGTTTTCACATAATGTCCTGTTGATTAGATCTTCTAGTTTCCACTTAGGCAAAGACAGAAATCAGAGCCCTGAGAAGTCTTTTGAAGACAACATGATTTTAAATTCTCTTCCTTCTATTGTCCTTAGATAAGCCCTACAAAGTCAATACCTATGTTTCTCCAGTGCCTTACATGGACTCCGTAGGATAATGGCCAAATAGAAGATATTAAGAAACACTAAGAGAACTAAAATATAAGTCAAAATGCTGTATGTACCATAATAATGTAAAGTATAGTACAGATTCCAAAGGAGTTTACTTGGTGGGAGGAAAGGGATGCTCTCTAAAAGAGGCAATTATGAGCTATACTTTGGAAAGGATAGAAAATTAGAACAAGAAAAGACTGAAAGAAGAAAGATTCTTCTAGGTAGAAAACAAGATAGGCAGAGGCAGGGATGACCATAACCAAAGAATATAAACAGTCCAGTTCAAATGTACCTAAAATGATGCCCCCTTATAATAGGAGATAAAGCTACAAGGAGACCAAGACAGATTCTGAACACCAATGTACGGGTTTGGACTTTATTCAGTAAGCAAAGAGGAACTATGGAAGGCTTTCTAAATTGGGAATCTGACAAGCTCAGAATTGTTAAAACATCCAAAGGATAAATCCAACAAAATAACTGGATATGTAATTAGAAGAGAAGGAATAGTTAGACAAGCGATCCCACCTAGGTAATTAGAAAGGTGATAGTACAGGAGGCACAGGAAAAGCTGTAGGAGATTTAATGGAGCAAATATTCAGTTTTTAATAAATTAAGTCTTGGGTGCCAGTGGGACCACCAAGTTTGGTTACAGAACAGTGATAAACACTACAGAAAAGTCACAACTGAGGAAATAAATTTGGAAGTGACCCATATTCAGTTTATAGTTCAAGTTATACAACTAAAGGAATTACTAAAGAAAAGGAAGAAAAACTAATATGGAAAAAGAGAAAAAATAAGGAGAGAGAGAGAGACTTAGGTATAGTTACACTTAGAGGCATAAAAGAGGAGACAAAGCAGGAATAATTAAATACTTCTGTTTTATCATTATCTTCAGTGGCAAGTTCAGTATATTTTTTTCAACTTGCCTGTATATTTATTTATTTTTTTTTATTTTTTTATTTTTTTTATGTATATTTAAAGTTTTTCATAATACGTAGTTGGAAAACCATGCAATCAGATTCTCTAAATTTTTTAAAAGAAAGAAGTATTCCAGTAACTGTTTTGATTTTATTTTTTTTAATGAAAACCAGACATCATTCCTTCTTTGAACAGTATAACACCTTAGAAAATGTTCTACAAAGCAAATAGCAAACTGTTTTGCAGTTCATGTGTCTGTGTTCATGCTATTCCCCTGCCTGTCTTTCCCCATGCTCATTCTCCTGATTAACTCTTACCTACCTTTTTTTTTTTTTTTTTTTTTTTTTTTTCTGAGAGAGCCAATGCGCAAGCAGGATAAGGGGCAGAGGGCAAGGGAGAATCTCAAGCAGGCTCCATGCCCAGCACAGAGCCCAATATGGGGCTTCATCCCACGATCCTGGGATCATGACCTAAGCTGAAATCAAGAGCCAGGTACTCAAATGACTGAGCCATCTAGGCACCCCAATTAACTCTTTCTTATCTTTCAAAATTCAGTCCTCTTATCATGTCTAGGAAGCATCCCTGTATTAATAGTATCCTACACATACCTTATCCTGCACAACCTCACAATAACTGTGAGCCTTTAAAGAAGATATTACCATACCTGGGCTATAAAATAAAACAAATAAAATAAAATAAATAAATAAACATTTGCCCAGATTCACAAATAGGTAAATAGTGGTACTACAAACTGAAGTCTACAGACCAGAAGACATATAAAGAGAGCTCTTTCCCTATGCTCTATAACAAGCAGATGCTCACAGACCCCACAGAGTGGAAACGATGCTATGATTACCATGACAAATCTGAAAAAATCTGGGATAAAAGATAAAAATTTTCAGGGGCAACAAAGAACTATAAGGTGTCATCAAGTCCTCCTGGGCTAACACATTGAGGAATGATTCATTCCTTGGCACAATAAAAGAAAGCCAAATCAAGAAGGCAGATAACTTTTCAGCGCTAGCCAAGAATGACATCGACAGAGCCCCAAGTTTCTATTTAATAAAGTGTGCCAAGATTACAGCAAAACCTTACACGTTATAATTTCTCATTTCAATTTTTTTTTCAAAAAATAAAATTTAGCCCCATCCTCAACTGGCCTCCTTCCACCTGCAGGACGGCCTCGGATACTCACAGCCAAGACCTCACCACAGATTCCGCCCTTTCATGTTTCCAATTTCAGAAACCCTATCTACTACTACCCAATCAAATAGCTATGGAAAGACTGCAGATGAGAATTGTTTCTGGGTATACAGCATAATAGAGCCTCTCATTCATATCAGTGAATATTTACTGAGAACTTGATATATGCCCTGCTTTGTACAGAACACTGGGGTAGAGTGGTAGTAGGGTGAACAATTGGAATAAAAGTAATAAGAACCATCCCAGCATTAAAGAAGATAACCTATATAGAGAGGCATGAGTGGAAGATGGGAAACAATTAGAAAATATAGTAAATATGATTACATGACAAACTATGTGACAGAAACCAATCAGTAAAAAGGAGAGTTGAATATGTACCAGTGTAGCTGAGGAGATACAGAGACAGAGACCAAGATCATTTTGGGCAAAGGACAATATCTGTCAAAGCACAATAATGGATAATGTTCTTGATGGCATAAGGAGCACTGACAAGCTGATCCTAGCAAAATAAAGGGTAAGAGAAGCCGGTCTGGGGCAAGCACTTGGTTGGGTGGAACTGTATGAGGAAAGCTCCAAAAGCCAGGTAGATCAGTTTAGACTTGACTTGGTAGGCAAGAAGAAATATGGTGGTTTCTGGGGCAGGAGAATAAAAAGGCATTTTCAGAAGATGAGATGGGAAGTTCATGCTGCATAGACTGGGATGGGGAGAAAGTACAGAGGCATGAAAGCCAGACAGGAAATTTCCTCACCACACCAAATCCTGTAAGATTATACCTAAATGAATGAGGCCAATGGCACCAATATGAGAAAGGGGAAAATCCAAACGATGTTTCATAAAAGCAATCAACAAAGACCACTTAGAAGTAAACCTGAGGGGCGCCTGAGTAGCTCAGTCAAGTGTCCAACTTCGGCTCAGGTCATGATCTCGCAGTTCAGGAGTTCAACCTCCACGTCAGGCTCTGTGCTGACAGTGCAGAGTCTGGAGCCTGCTTTGGATTCTGTGTCTTCCTCTCTCTCTGCCCCTCTCCCACTTGTGCTCTGTCTCTAAGTCTCTCTCAAAAATAAACATTGAAAAAATTAAAAAAAATAAAGAAGTAAAACTGAGAAGGGGCGCCTGGGTGGCTCAGTTGGTTAAGCGTCTGACTCTTGATTTCAGCTCAGGTCGTGATCTCATGGTTCGTGAGTCTGAGCCCCACGTCGGGCTCTGCACTGGCAGCATGGAGCCTGCTTGGGATTCTCTCTCTCCCTCTCTCTCTGCCCCTGCCCTGCTCGTGTTCTCACTCTCTCTAAAATAAATAAATAAACATTTTTTTAAAAAAAGAAGTAAAACTGAGAAGGCTTACTAAAATAAAAATATATCAGCTCTAAGAATATCATTTTCTTTTCAAATAAGCATTGGGAAAAAATTACTAAAATATATTCATGCTTATTTTCCAAATAAATTTGTAACTTCAACACAACTCCTATGAAGTAGACCACATTCAAACTAACCTTCAAATTCAGAATGTGATCCATTAATACAAAACATCTCGGCTGCTTCAAAGTAAGATCAACAGGTCCTCCTCTTTGCTGAGGATCCCAATTCAGCATCAACTGAAGCCAGTTTTCCATGGGTTCTACTATTAAACTAGAAAGCATAGAAAAATAGGGTGAAATCTTTATGTTCCAATTTTCCTTTAGTATTATAAAAAAGGTAATTTTATAGGTTTCCCATGTCCTTTCTCATTACTCATCTGTGCCATTTTGTATCTTACTTTCCAGTAATTCATGAAACAAACTTTTTTTCCATAAAAAACAACCCCAAACCTACATATGTAAGTACTAGCAACTTCAATAGGTAAACCCAGTTACATTCTCCAAGGAACGCATGTACTTCAGTATCCCAGAAATCTTCTTAAAGCAGGAGTTCTTGCTGCCACCAGACTGTGCTGTCCAATATGGTAGCCTCTAGTCACAAGTGGCTATTTACACTTATACTTACATTAATTAAAATGAAGTAAAATTTAAAATTGAGTTCTCCTGTCACACTACAACCTTTCAAGTGCTCTATAGCCTCATGTGGCTATCACATATATAAGACTTTTTCCATCACAGAAAGTTCTGCTGCACAATACTACTTGAAACAGACAACAACTCTACTGTTCTTTTATAACCCCAAAGAAACAGAGGTGAACTTCTTCAACTACAATATACTTACCTACAAAGGCTATTTGGTTGAGGTAAATGGCTACTAAACCGAACTTCTCCTGTCATCTCTTCACATGCAAATATACACTTTGGATCCTTCTTCTTAATCTTCTCATGCCTATAATACAAGTTACCTCATTGATAACCTGATTCTCACAAAAACTGTAAGATTTTTTTCCATTTAATTTTATTCAATTGTGTGTTTAAAAGGCAATTACACAATATAAAGAGGGATAGAAGGGGGGAAAAAAAAGCATGTAACTGAAAATTTCCATTCCCATTAAGCACACCAAAGTTCTCCTCCATTTCTTACCAGGTAAATGGCTGCAGATGATGCAAAAAGGGCCTATATCCAGCAATACATTCAAACACCATGGTCCCAAAGCTCCAATAATCAACAGTGGCTGTATAAGGCTTATTCTCAAAGAGCTCTGGGGCCTTAAAAAGGAAAAAAATGCTTTAAATGTCAACACTACAAGAGAAAAGCTACTTTATTGTTGACCTACTATATTCATGACCTTCAGAAGTAAGAACATGAATCCTGTACAGTTAAATTCAGAAAAACAATACATGTCTCACCAGATATTGCAGTGTTCCCACAAAAGATGTACACAGACTTCCTTGATCAACATCTTTGGCATATCCCAGATCAATTATTTTATGCATAATCTGCAATATAATAAGTATTAAATGATTGAGAGACTTGAAAGGGAAAGGCAACAATGTCCTTATGAGGCTGTGGAGAGGGTGGTGAGGAAGAGCTTGGGCTCTGGAATATGACAAACATATTTTGAGCCTGAGCGCCACTACTTTCAAGTTACTTAACTTCTCTCATTGTATTTAGTTTCCTAAATAATGGCATTACTAACAATCCTTACTTCACAAGAATTGTTATTAGGATTCAATGAAATAATTAAAAAAGAAGAATTTAACAGTGTGTCTGATACATGGTAAAAATTAAGTATAGACTGGCTATTAATATTTATTTTGGTATATTCAGAATAAACCTGATCCATTAACCCAGAAGGCAAAGGTAAGGATGACTTCCAAACTTGAAAAAGCATCATACCACTGAGTGAGTAAAGACCTATCTAATTTCAAGAATATACTGAAGTCTTTGGATACAAAAAAAGCAGAAATGATTGGTTGCCAAGCATACATGAAAGGCTCCTAAAAGAAGAAGCACCATTAAGGTTTCATCATCTCCAACTGACCACCATGTATCATTAAGTAAAGACCACACAACCCAATTCAAGGTTCAGACTCTTGGCTTTAGATCTTTATTAGAGTGGAACCTGGGTGCTACCTGCAAAAAAAACTGTTCAAATTATTCTGATAAATACAAGTATTTCAGGAGTCAATTCACAATTTCTGGGTCTTCTCATGATGACTCATTTAAGAATCTGACAAATCAAAGTTTAGAATTTTACTTAAATATAGAACTTAGGACTTTTGGGAAGGAGAATGAATTTGTTCTTTCTTAAATAAGAAAAGCAGTTAAGTAAGCATACTTTTTTTCCCTTTAAAGTAAAGCAAATCCAGGATGCGTGTGTGTTGGATGTTCTATGTGAGGGATTATCAAATTATTTTTTGCTCATTATCTATTATCTCTACTAGATACTCTGTTAGAAAACAGAAGTGAGCAAGATAGGTGCAGTTCCTTCTCTAACGGAGCCACTGTGTTAGCAGAGGAGACAACTAAACACAAAACCACAGTTCAGTGCTGTAAGGGCTGGAATAGAAAAAGTATAAAATGCTATGGAAGGGCACAGACTTCAAAGACTAATTACACCAAGGAGACTATTCAATTGGCGTGTAATATTTCTTCAGGTTTCACCTACCTTTCCACCAACATCCTGAAGAACTATGTTTTCAGGTTTTAGATCACGATGTATAATTTTGTTTTCATGCAAATATCGGATCCCAGACCCTAGATAAAGTTTAAAATGTATTTTGAGGTAACAGACACACTGAATTAAAAATAAATTCATCTCAGGGCACCAGGATGGCTCAGTCAGTTAAGTGTCCGACTCGTGATTTCAGCTCAGGTCATGATCTCACAGTTACGAGATCGAGCCCCACCTTGGGCTCCATGCTGGGTGTGGAGCCTGCTTAAGATTCTCTCTTTCCCTCTCCCTCTGCCCCTCTCCTACTTCACGAGCTCTTTCTCTCATAAATAAATTAATAAATTAATAATCTCACATTTTGTACAGATCTGCTCTGACTCTCAAACTTTAAAAAGTTTTTTTTTTTTAATTTAAGTACCTCTACACCCAACATGGGGCTCAATCTCATGTGTCTGAGATCAAGAGTCATATGCTCCTCTGACTGAGCCAGCCAGGCACCCATCTGATACTCAAATTTACATGGAGCATCATAACTATAAGATTAATGATATTATAGCAGTTAAGATTCTCTCGGCAGAAAATCAAACAAATACTGCAGAATTATATATACACTCCTTTATTAGAATGAACATTAAAAAATGGAACAAGGAAATGAGAAAATCCTTACTGATTGATTGAGAAAATCCCTCTAGTTTTCCCTCCCACCTAAATCACCCTCTTCAACTAGATTTGGTCTCCATGACCTAGGGAAAGAGGCAAAATCAAAATATATAGAGAAACATATCCTTGGCTTCTGAACTTCTTCCAAGGGCCTAAGTGCAGGTAATTTTAGGGATTCTTCAGGAGTAATTCTGATTAAAAAGAGTTGGGTTGACTTGAAAACCTATGACCATGAGATGCAATGCCATTGGTAAATAATATTACTACATTAAGCAGAGAGGAAGGGAGAGTAAAATTGAATAAGGTCATTTCACACTATTTTTTATCTGTAATTGGAAAAACTATTAGTCAAAATGGACTCCTGGCAAAAAACAAAAAATAATAAAATATCCTAGTTTTAGCATCAACAGCAACAGTTAAATTTTTCTAATTTCTTATAGATGGTTAAAATGTATGCTTTGTACAGTACATCAAAAATTCTCCTTAATTGTCAATATACAGAACCTGTTATACACCAAAGGGACATTAAATTATGATGATATTTTCAAATTGATTACATACCTATATCACTCAGTAAAGAAAGTATCTGGCTTTCTTTAAGTCCACAGCAATTTTCTGGTTTGTTGAGTAGCTGAAGAAAAAAAAAGAAGTCTAAAAGTGTATGATGTCAATATAGCTGATCAGTAGTAGCAACACATTAATCACTACACTTTAAGAGAATATTCAATTAAGTTATAATTAAGAAAATATAAGAGGGGAAAAATTACCAAAACCATACTGAGGACTTTATGATAAGACTTACACAAGTAAAGATAAAGAAGGATATTATCTGAAATTGAATTCAGGCTGAAAAAAACCTCACATACATAAAAGTAGCTATAGGGCAGATTTAAAATGAGAAAGATTTGCAATAGACAACTTCTTTATAAACATCTTAGACAACTTCTTTATAAACAACCTTAGACATTGATATTTGGTCTAACACCATCAATCCACTCCTTATAAACACCTTAGACAACTTCTTTATAAACACCTTAGACACTGATATTTTGGTCTAACACCATCAATCCACTCCCAACCTGCAAATACCACCACCTACAAAAAAAAAATGCATGTTCTAAATCAGGGGTTAGCAAATGTTCCCAGTAAAGGGCCATTCAGTAAATACTTTAGGCTTTGCAGGCCACACAGTCTCTGTCACAACTACTCAGCTCTGATGGTATAGTAAGAAAGCAGCCATAAATACAGGTAACAGGCCACAGTTAACCGACCTTACTCTAGATTATCACATTAAACATGATTCAAACATTGCTAAGGTTCATGATTTACTATCTCATCTTAAAACATCCACAATACCTTCCGGAGATCTCCGCCAGAACAGTATTCCATTGCTAGAAGAGGAACATCATTAATTAAAAAATTCAACTCCTCAGGTACATCACAGGCCTTTACAACATTGGCGTGGTTCAACCTAACAAGAAGGAGAAAACATTATAATTAAAAAGTTTTTTCCAATGAAAAGGGATTGGATCTGAAATGGTAGTTAATTGGGAGGGGAGGGGAAGAAAGGCTGGCATTATTTACAATAATAATGCCATTATCCACTTTACATAAATTAACTCATTTACTTATCAAAATAATCCTATTATAGGTAGATTTATTAATAGTCTCATCACACAGGAGAAAAAAGAAGCATAAATTGGTTAAGTAATATAGGATCACACAGCAAGGGGGTGGTCAAGTAAGGATTCGAATGTGGTAGTATGACTCCAAAGCCTGTATCATACTGGTTCTCCCATAATCACTTACGATGTCACCCTGGAGTGATATATTAAAATCATGGCATGTTTCCTTCTAGTTTCAATCGTACATAAATACATTTTAAAATAAATGTTAAAGCTCACTATATACTGTTTTCTAACACCCTTTTTTTTTTTTAACTTAACAATACATCATCATCCCAGGCATTATCATCATCATCATCATCATCACACAATGGATCTCAAAATTGCAAAACAGAACCAGGTCCTAGGGACCTAAGGAAACACACTCTCCATGTGTAGAGCCTGAGAATTTATATTGTTAGCAAAGTTTCCTGGTCATTGTGTCAGACAGCCAAGTTTGAGTACCATTAAAGTGAACTGATAAAAGACACTGGAGTCAGAAAGTACTTATTTCAAATCCAGACTCCATTAGCTACCAGTTGTATGACTCTATGAGCTTCAACCTCCTCATCTATAAAATCAGGATAATACCTAAACACAGAGGAAAGTTCCTGTGACAAGTAGAAGGATTTGTAAAGCACTCAGCATACTACTTGTGCAGGTTTTAAAACATGCCCACTTCTCCCTTTAAGAGCTTAATTCTTCTCCTCCCCTTGAGTGTAGGCTGTACTTGGTGACTCATTTCTAACAAATAGAATGTGGTAGAAAAGATATTATTTCTGAGGAAAGATCATAAAAGATGTCCGCTTTCACCTTACTCTCTCTCTCAGATCACTCACTTTGGGGAAAGCTAGCTGCCATGTCATGAAAATATCCAAGCTTCCCTATGCAGAGGCCCATATGATGAGCAACTGATACCTCTAGCCAACAGCCATATAAATGAGCTTGGAAGTGGATACTCCAGCTCCGCTCAAGCCTTCGGATGACTGCAGCTCCATTCAACATTTTGGGATTTTTCAGGAGGGATCTCCTGACTCAGAACCACTAAGCTAAGTCACTCACAAATTCTTAAACCACAGAAACTGTGAGACACTAAATGTTTGCCTTTTTTTTTTTTTTAATTTAAGTAATCTCTATACCCAATGTGGGGTTTGAACTCATGATCCTGATATCAAGAGTCACATGTTCTTTCAACTGAGCCAGCCAGGCACCCTTAATATTTGTCTTTTTTTTTTTTTTTTTTTTTTTACTTTTAATGTGCCTCAATTTGTCTTAAAATTTTTTTTAAATGTTTATTTATTTTTGAGAGAGAGAGAGAGAGAGAAAGACAGAGTGAAAGCGGGGAAGGGGCAGAGAGAGATGGAGACACAGAATACCAAGTAGGTTCCAGGCTCTGAGCTGTCAGCACAGAGCCTGACGCAGAGCTCGAACTCAATAACCACAAGATCATGACCTGAGACAAAGTTGTTTAACCAACTGAACCACCTAGGCACCCCACTGTTTGTCATTTTAAGCCACTAAGTTTTGGGGTAATTGTGCACAAAGCAATAGATACACTATTCAACAAAAGTAAAGAGAGTAGTGATATATTTAACTAGAAAGTATAATAGATGAACACTGCCCAATAATCAGAAGAAAAATATTCTGCCCTCAGAGAGCAGAGTCTGATAGTATCTAGCTGACTTAAAACTAAACCTACTTAACCATAATGTGATGTTTTTATTTGAAACAGAACATATATATTTGATAAGAAAGAAAAAAATATGTTCCCAAAAAGATCCTGAGAAGAACATATTCCTACCCTCGTTCCCTATGAGGACATCTGGCTGGGCTGCAGAACTAGGGAAATATAAGTCATCAAATACACTTACTTCTTCATGATCTGGATTTCATGGCACCATCGTTCTCTGTTTTTGGTACTTAGCTCTACGCGACATGACTTAATTGCTATTTTGACATCAAGTTCCTGCCAAAACAGAAAATCAACAGTAAAAAATATATTAATTAGGTTCTTGTGCAGATTTACTTGCCATCAAAGAAATGCCAATCTGGGGAAACAAAACTCTTTAGCTTTACTAATTAAACAGATTTATCTACAGCTCTCTTGAGCCAATACTTTTGCAAGGTAAACCCTGAGTCAATTAAACCAATGCTTTAAAACTGACCACCTTAATCTCCATAATATGAAAAACCACAGCAAACATCATACTCAATAGGAAAAAACTGGGAGATTTTCCTGTAAGGTCAGGAACAAGACAAGGATGTCCACTCTCACCACTTTTATTCAACACAGTCCTAGCCATGTAATCAGACTACAAAAAGAAAGTAAAACTTTTACTATTTGCAGATGACATGATACTATACACAGGAAACCCTAAAGATTCCACAAAAAAACTACTAGAAGTGATGAATGAATTCAGTAAAGTCACAGGATATAAAACCAAAACTCAGAAATCTGTTGCATTTCGAAACACTAATACTGAAGCAGCAGAAAGAGAAATTAAGAAAATAATCTTGTTTAGGGGCCCCTGGGTAGCTCAGACAGTTAAGCATCCAACTTCGGCTCAAGTCATGATCTCACAGTTCATGAATTTGACCCCCACGTCAGGCTCTGTGGGAGTCCAGCAAAGCCTGGAGCCTGCTTCGACTCTGTGACTCCCTCTCTTTCTCTGCCTCTCCCCTGCTCATGCTCTGTCTCTCAAAAAATAAATAAATGTTCAAAAAAAAATTTTTTTTAAAGAAAACAATCCCGTTTACAACTGCACCAAAAATAATAAAATACCTAGGACTAAACTTAACCAAAGAGGTGAAAGACCTGTACTCCAAAAACTATAAAACACTGATGAAAGAAATTAAAGACAACACAAGAAAATCAAAAGACATTCCATACTCATGCATTGGAAGAACAAATATTGTTAAAATGTCTATACTACACAAAACAACCTACAGACTTAATCCAATCACTATCAAAGTACCAACAGCATTTTCATAGAACTAGAACAAATAATCCTAAAAACTGTACAGAACCACAAAAGACTTTGAATAGCCAAAGCAATCTTGAAAAATAAAAATAAAACTGGAGGTATCACAAACCCAGATTTCAAGTTATATTCAAAGCTGTAGTAATCAAAACAGAATGGTACTGGCACAAAAATAGATACATAGGTCAACGAAACGAATAGAGAGCCCAGAAATAAACTCACGATTATATGCTCAATTAACCTATGATAAAGGAGGAAAGAATATGCAATGGGAAAAAGAGTCTCTTCAACAAATGGTGTTAGGAAAACTGGACAGTTACATACAGAAGAATGAAACTGGACCACTTTCTTATACCATAAACAAAAATAAACTCAAAACGGATTAGATATAAATGTGAGACCTAAAACCATAAAAATCCTAAAAGAGAACACAGGCAGTACTTTCTCTGACATCAGCCACAGCAACATTTTCTGGATATGTCTCCTGAGGAAAGGGAAATCAAAGCAAAAATAAACTGACTAAATCAAAATTAAAAGTTTCTGCACAGCAAAGGAAACAATCAACAAAACTAAAAGGTTTTTTTATTGAATGGGAGAAGATATTTGCAAATGACATATCTGATAAATGGTTAGTATCCAAAATATGTAAAAACTGATGCAATTCAACACACAAAAACCAAATAATCCAATTAAAAAATAACCAGAAGACATGATTAGACAGTTCCCCAAAGAGGAAACATAGATGGCCAACAGATATGTGAAAAGGTGATCAACATCACTCATCATCAGGGAAATGCAAATTAAAATTACAATGAGATATCATCTCATACCTGTCAGGATGAAAAACACAAGAAACAACAAGTATTGGCAAGGATATGAAGAAAAACCTCGTGCACTGTTGGTGGGAATGCAAACTCGTGCAACCACTGTGGAAAATAGTATAGAGGTACCTCAAAAAGTTAATAGAATTACCCTACGAAGAAGTAATTCTACTACTGGGTATTTATTAAAAAAAAAATACAAAAAAAACCCCCCACTAATTCAAAGGGATACAGGCACCCCTATGTTTACTACAGCATTATTTACAATAGCCAAATTATGGAAGCAGCCCAACTGTCTATCAATAGGTAAATGGATAAAGAAGACGTGGTATAGAATGGAATATTAATCAGCCATAAAAAGGAATGAAATCTTGCCATTTTCAACAACATGGATGGAGCTAGAGAGTATAATGCTAAATGAAATATCAGAGACAGGCAAATACCATATGATTTCGCTCATATATGGAATTTAAGAAACAAAACAAACAAGAAACAGACTCTTAACTATAGAGAACAAATTTATGGTTACCAGAAGGGGAGGTGGGTGAGGGGATGGGTGGAATAGGTGATGGGGATTAAAGAGAACACATCATAATGAGCACTGAATAATGTAAAGAATTGTTGAATCACTATAATTTACACCTGACACTAATATAACACAGTATGTTAACTGTACTGTAATTAAAATAAAAAACATAATAAAAAATTTTTTAAACGAGAGGGGAAAAATCATAACACGTCAAATGCCCATGAAGATCTGACAGACATATATATTTTTTCTCTCAGAGGAAAAAAAAAAGAAAAGTCCTCTTGTATTAACATATTTAGAGTTGAAGATTTTAATAATAATTAAGTGAATGCTTCTTTATAGA
This sequence comes from Cryptoprocta ferox, assembly GCA_028646485.1. Taxonomy (NCBI): domain Eukaryota; kingdom Metazoa; phylum Chordata; class Mammalia; order Carnivora; family Eupleridae; genus Cryptoprocta; species Cryptoprocta ferox. The sequence continues at coordinate 54,811,435 of CM053561.1, forward strand.
ATGAACCCAAATCTCTTTCACTTTTTTCCGTGATTTAAGAAAAAGTCACACCTGTCAGCAAGGTACTTAGGGAACTAACAAATTTTGTTTAGAAATACTCAAAAAGCTACAAGTTATGAAAAGTGAGACTCTGAGGTCCTAAGTTGGCTTGAGAAGAAAAAAAATCAAACAATCATCAAACTTCAAACACATCAAAGCATACGAGCAAAAAGTGACTGAGGTTGATCCCATCACAGTTCTCTCTCTTTAGAACACTGTCTCCTCTCTTGAATACTGAGAACAAACTGAGGGCTGATGGGGGAGGGGGAGAGAGAAGGGGGGTGATGGGCATGGAGGAGGGTACTTGTCGGGATGAGCACTGGGTGCTACATGGAAACCAGCTTGACAATAAACTATAAAAGAAAAAAAAAGAACACTGTGTCCTATATACAGCTAAAAAAATACAAAGACCTATCTCCCCAACAAACTCCTTTTTGGGCTTAGTCAAAACAGCTAACAAGGGCCCCAGCCTTCCGTACAACTGGAATGAAGAGGATAATTCAGGGCTACCTGGCCTTACCAGCAAGAAATAATTTCAATATGACCAACCTAACAAAAAACACTCCAAAATTTGTTCCTAATCTTTACCTTTCAAATGACATTTTAAAAATCTTAACAATGGTTATACTTCTGTTTCTGTAACTATAAAATGAACCTAATAGCTCTTGGCTTGGCCTAGTAATTTAGCCAATTCTGACTGAAATTAAGCCCAACCTGATGCACATTATAGGAAACAGCCATTCTTCATCACATTCTGGTGACAGTAAAAATGCAGCCCAGGAATAGCAGTCAGGACCAAACAGGAGGAAAAAAATATAGTATATAGATGAGGAAACAAGATAGAAGTTGTATGGGATATTCTAAATGGGAGCAGAGGGATGGTGAGGGGAAGAAGCTAGAGATAAGACAGTCCATGTACAGAGAAAGAAGAAAGGAATTAGGACATAATACAATCTAGCCTAACTACAGTCCTCACTCCATTCAATCTTTCTTTTGTTTTGAGCAGGTACCTTGCTCTAGCTGGGTCCCAGGTAAGCTTTTACCACCGTGGGGACAGTGTGGTACAACCATATACAACGTTTAGCCCTTAAAAGTGGGAATATTCCAGAGACAGATAGTGGCAACCTGCACAACAATGTGAATGTACGTAATGCCACAGAACTGTACACTTAAAAATGGCAAAAATGGTAAATGTTATGTCTATTTTACCATAATAAAAAGTTGGAAAATACAAAGTTAAATTAGTTTCTTTACTAAAGTACTTCTCAGAGCTTTTAAGACACTAATGTGGATTATGATTCTCCAAATGAAACAATAGTACATGCAGCATTTACCCAATGTATTTGACTATAGTATCCTTTTTTCAAAGCACTTCTCAGGATTAGTTTTTCCAAATACACTTTGAGAAGTGCTACTCTGTTTCTTAGGACGAATTCTTTGGTTATTTTTGCCATGTTTCCACATAACTCGACAAATATCTTTGTTATATAGGCTACCACATTGTACTTGAGTGTTTCTGTGTTTGCCTCTCCCACTAGACTTGAAATCTGCTTAAGGGCAGAAAACACTACCTTTGTTGACTTGGGTACCATCAGCACCCGGCATAATAATCAGATAAACCATTTCACATCCTTTTCTCTTACTCAAAGTGATTTAAAAGATGTAGATAAAATACTGAGATGTGGCTTCCACTAAAACCCAAGGATCTTGAAAGCTGTTCTGGGCAAATTCTAAGTCTAAGTCCGGCTTAGAAAAGCAATGATGCTGTTAGGACAGGGTATTTCTTCTCTTTTCACTATAGAGCCTGTCATCAAATGTCCCAGTTTGGGGGAAGGGCCAGTCTAGACACTTGGAAAGTTCCTGAGAGATTTCTAAGATTCTAGAGGAGCCCAAATCTCTTCCATTTAAAAAGTAATGAATTCTAGGGGCATCTGGGTGGCTCAGTTAGTTAAGCATCCGACTCTTGGTTTCAGCTCAGGTCATAATCTCACAGTTCATGAGTTTAAGCCCCAGGTCGGGCTCTGTGCTGGCAGCGCAGAGCCAGCTTGGGATCCTCTCTCCCTCTCTCTCTGCCCCTCCCCTGCTTGCTCTCGTGCTCTCTCTCTCAAAATAAATAAATAAACTTAAAAAACAACGTAATGAACTCCATAGACACAGAAAGTAGAAAGGTGATTGCTAGGGGGCTGGGGAAGAGGAAATGGGGAGTTATTTTTTAATGAGTACAGAGTTTCAGTTTGGTAAAATGAAAAAGTTCTGGAAATGGATGGTGGTGATGGTTGTACACCAACGTGAATGTACTTAATGCCACTGAACTGTACACTTAAAAATGGTTAACACAGTACATTTTATACATACTTTACCACAATTTTGTTAAAACAGTGTTGTGATCTATCCCCAGCCAGGGACCAAGAAAAACAGTCACAAAAGCATGCTAACAAGCATATATATATATATTTTTTTTCTTATGAGCAGGCTTAGATAACAAGGCCATAGGCAACATTCCACTGGAAGTACTTGGCTTGCTCTTTTCTCTTTGAGTGTCTTATGTCTTCTCTGATGGTGAAAATTATAAATTTGCTGCTTATCTTGCTGTCAAAGTGCTTAACGGCTTAGTCCTTCACCTCCCATTCTCCCTCTCTCCAAGATTTCCCCCTATGCTCAATCTAGAAAGCTGCTTCACAAAATTTTCTCACTTCTATCAGTGACATTTGCCACTGTGACTGCCCCACAAACATGCCTATTCCTCCCAGATGCTCCTATCTCCCCTACCTCCAGACATATATTATGGGCCTTCTACCCATACCACTACTCCTTAAGACAGCAAATCTTGAATTCATGTCTCTATTCACAGGCCGACTGCAAACATTTTAATAATATTTCAACTGCTCATCCTGTCCCATGTTTTTCACTCATATTTTCCTTTTACAAACAAACAAACAAAAACTTCCAGGAACATCACTTTAAAAAAAAATTTTTTTTTAATGTTTATTTATTTTTGAGAGAGAGAGACAGAGCGTGAGCAGGGGAGGGGCAGAGAGAGAAGGAGACACAGAATCCGAAGCAGGATCCAGACTCTGAACTGTCAGCACAGAGCCCGACGCGGGGCTCGAACCCACGAATCGCGAGATCATGACCTGAGCCCAAGTCGGCCGCTTAACTGACTGAGCCACCCAGGTGCCCCAGGAACATCACTTTTATGTGGACATTTCATTTTTTAATGGTTAAGATGATAATAATAGCAACAACACAGCAGCAGCAGGAGCTAACATTTGACAGCTTATCTTAGGCCAGGTTCTATACTTAGTTTTACACACATTATCTTATTTAACTCTCAAACAGACCCATGATGTATATAATTATTGTAACCATTTTACAGATGACAAAACAAAGGCTATACTACAAGGATTATTACTCAAGGGCCTATATCTCTAAAAGGCTTACATGTTATCCAGGAGAGCATGACCCTCCTCAAAGGGCAATGCGTAAGGTGGTGGGAATGTGCAATTGTTCATTTTTCTGGAGAAAGGGTTCATAGCTTTTATAGGTATGTCGAAAGATGCAAAGCTCAAACATGATTATTAACTGCTGCTACAATGGTTAAACATTTACAACTAAATCAGAGCAAAATTCCTGAGGCTGATGTTAGCTCTAGCCGACTAGAGAACCTCACACCCAATCTACTCCCTTCCCTTAGGAAGCCATGACCATTTCACCAGCTGATCCTCACACTGTTCCCTACCCAGAAGGCATCTTCAAATCTGAAGACTCCCCCCTGCTCCCAAAAGCTTAACTGTGGACCTACCAGGAAACCTTCCTTGTCTACTCCAAACCCCTACAGATATCACGTAGCCTCCAAGCACACACATGAACACACACATCCCAACAGACAACCCCCTTCCTCACCCATTCGTGCTCACAGTACACACCCTTATGTGCACCTGCCTCGCACACCCCGACACTCTCTACATTCAGAGACACACATACGCACCGTCACACCCAGTAAGCAATTTGTCACATCTTGACATTCATACCAAAAGTTCCCCCTCAGAGCTCTATCTCACACGCACACGGACCCAGGACCTCAGATACAACCTCGGACTCAGCCACCAGACTCACAAGCACAGTATCACACACTCACTCACTCACACAGGCTCACCGGACCACAGTGCCGTCCAAAGGCTCACCGACCATCTCTCACGTACTGACAGTCACTGGGTTCCAAAGAAGCTCTGACAAACACCCACCGCCGCTCCCTCTCGAGCCCCACCTCACCCGATGCTGGTACAGGCAGACGTTCCCGAAGCCGCCGGTGCCCAGGCGCTCGCGCATCTCCCAGGGCCCGCCCGCACCCGGCCGCAGCCCCGGGGGCCGCTCCATGGGGCGGGAGGGCGAGCGGCCTCAGGTTCCGCCACTGTTCCGAGGCCGGTTCCGGGCCGACGAGGCTCGCGCGTCTCTCTTCTCGCGAGAAGATGCGTCACTTCCGGTAACGGCCGCAGGAAAAACTCTACCCCAGCTTCTCCCGGAGGCTAACCGGCTAGCGAAAGGCTAGGGTTAGGGTGAGGTCGCCTTCAGTCTGCTAGGTCCTCTGGGCATTTTCCTGGCCGAAAAAACCCACAAAAGGTTTTCCAGTCTTCAAAACTATAAGCTGTCCAATCCTTTCAAGTCATTTTCTAAACTTCACCTCGTCTCCACCCCGTCTACATTTCACCTTTCTTCAAACCTCTGCCACATATCCTCCAACTCCACCACCCGCTGAACTGACGTTGGCAAAAGCCACCAATGATTCAAATATTGCGGAATCCGAAAAACTAGAAAGAATCCTGCACTAGCAGGCCCACTGATGCATTAAATTTTACAGTCCTTTTATTTTTTAATGATTAATCATCTGCCATAGACAGCTCTTTTGTACACCTGTTCCAGGAAATCTCGGAAAGACAAGGATGTGACGCTGTTGTGGAGTAAAGAATGTAACTCCTGATTTCGGGAGCTTTCCTCGAAATGCCTCACAGAACTTGCAGTCAAGCAGTGTATCATTTATGGGTTTGCCAGTGCCGTAGTTCCTCATTGAGGGACTGTTTCTGATGGCGTGATGCGGGGCTTCCGAGGCAGGCTTCAGGAATGCTGTTGGGGGACGCCTGGGTGGCTCAGTCAGCTAAGCAACCGACCTCGGCTCAGGTCATGATCTCTTGGTTCGTGGGTTCAAGCCCCGCATCGGGCTGTGCTGACAGCTCAGAGCCTGGAGCCTGCTTCAGATTCTGTGTCACCCTCCCTCTCTGCTCCTCCCCTGCTCATGCTCTCTCTCGCTCTCAAAAACAAATAAACATTAAAAAAAAAAAAAAAAAAAAAGGAATGCTGTTGGTGCAACAAGAAGTGCTTCCCAGTGGTCAATAGCCAAAGCATAGGAGAACCAGCTTTCCATTTTCACTGAGTTGGTCATGTGCCTCAGGCTCACGGAACTTGGGGATCTAGTCAATTACTCCAAGTATAACAATCAAGATGGAATCCAGTTCTCTGAAGAAATGTATCAGTTGCACTAAGTAGTCATTTGAACCCCTGAGATGATGTTTGCTTGGACCATCGTTTGCACAGCCCCACGTGTGACCTCAGTACTTACATTCCAATTAACACTTTGTGACCCACAGTTGTGTCACAAGATGTCACATCCTGAGATGCATAAAGTTGGAAACGTGTATGCCACACCAGTGTTGCTGGCTGCTCTGAAAGCATTGAATTGGCTTCTGGCAGAGCATATGCGTCTATCAATTCAGAATCCTTGAATAGTGCAACCCGAATGTCGGGCACTGCATGGTACAAACCATGTCATGCTGTTTACATGCGGTAGCAGATTCTGGGGGCCCACATGTGCTTAGTTGCCATGGAGCTGGAGTATCAGATGTGGAGGTGATAGCAAATGATACTTCCCAAACGTGGAGTTGGGCAGACTGCGCAGATGATTGTAGTACCAATTGCCCCCAACAGTGTAAAGCTCTGTCTGCAAGGTGTACTGCAAGCTGGCATGGAAGTGTGTCTGATCTCCACAGGTGGGGCCAAATTCTTGGAACACTCACTTGGAAAAGCTAGGGAGGGACACTGAGGACCTGAGGATACTGATGAGCGGCTGACCCTGAAGTAGCCATATTTGCAGGAGCGAGGTTGTTTCTCATAGTTCACTCTTTGAACATCCCCATTCTCAGGGGGTGCTGCATAGCTTGCTTTTAAATCCTGGGACGATTAACATCAGGCTTCACGATCTTCCAAGTTTGAGAGTCTGTTTTTTCATGTGTAAAATGGAGATGGTAATACTTACCTCATAGATATTTTGTGAGGATTAAGTGAAACAGTCTGGGCCATAAGTGCCCAATATAAAGGAACAATTATTTTTCTTTTGGCTTCCAAGATGTAGCATTCTTCTGTGATATTTCCCTCTCTCTTCTCTATGTACTTGTGGATCCCTCTATTTCCAAGGACCCCTTAAATATGGATACTTCTTAGGAGTTATCTTCAGCTTAGGACAATTCACCCTGTATTGTCATCATTTCAGCTATGGCCTATACCCTTATGATCCCCAACGCGCTATCACTAACCGAGGTCTCCATGCATTTAGAACTGCCTAACAGCATACTATGACTCAACATATCCAAAGCAGAACTCATCTTTTCTTAAAATCTGCCCCTTCTCTTCCCAATTAGACTGTAAACAGATAACAGGGACCATGTTGGGACATGGCCATACTCCTGGAGCGTACAAAAATGCCTGAGACATAGGAGTTCAGTATTTGCTAAAGGGCTGAAAGAACTCTTTTATATCAATAAGATGAATGCTGTAAGAGAAAAATGGCAAAGGCTTTGGGTCCTTCTTCACCCTTGACTGTTCAGGGAGAAGCCACCTGTGAGATCCTGGGATAACAGCTGGACCTAAAGCCCCAGACCATATCACACATACACACACACACACACACACACACACACACACACACAACTTCGTCTCAGCGGTATAGGTAATATGAACATAAGATGATTCCCAACCATGGAAAAGCATCTGGTTTTATTTGACAGTTTAAATGGTTTTGAAAATGCTAACACAAGTTGTACTTGGAGCAGGATGACAGACATGCTTATTTTAACACAGGATTTTCATCCTAGAAATAATTTCAAAAAAATATTCAATCTTGGGCCTCTTGCTGCAGGCAGGTTCCATGGGAATGCACAAAAAAGAGGCAGAGAAACAGTCCCCATGGGAGACTGTAATTTCTTTAAAAAACAGGCTACTACTACTTCCTGTCAAGTTCATAAAGTGCCTTTTCCCTTTGTTTAGTCATCCAGAGTAAAGTCAAAGGGCTCAAAGTCTTTCCGGAAGCGGCGAGCCAGCATCTCCTCCTCTTCTTTGCTGACCTGACATTGCCTCCAGTCAGACTTGTCAGGAATATTAAGAATGGCTTCACTGGCCAGTACCTCCCTGCAGAAATAAGTAAAAATAGACATTATTCGTCTGAAGCCTCCTCCTCTCTCTTATTTTTCTCCAGCTAGAGAGCTCTCCTCAGCATAACCCAAAGAATGTATGCAAATTCTTTGTTCAGACCATTTTCTCTTGCCCTGAGCACCATCTCTGCTATTCTATAAAAATCATATTCATCTTAAGTGACAAGCTCAGGTCCTACCTCTTTCCTAAACCTTCAAACCTTACTTACTTCTCTCTCTCTTGAACAGTTTGGAACTACATTATTTTGGTAACAGTACAAAGAAGGCAGGCCCTGGTGTCAGAAAGATTAGAGGCTTAATTCCATTCCTAGCTCAACCACTTGCTGTCTCTGACTTGAATGGATTACTTCATTGCTGAGTCTTGATTTCCTCACCTATGAAATGCAAAATAAAGTTTTGTGAGTTATGGAGATAACACAATCCAGGCACCAAACTAGTTGTGAATACATCTTGTCTTAAACTCCAGTTTTGTCATCCCAATTAGACCATGAGTTTGCTGAGGGCATGGTGCAGATCAGGCCTAGTATCCTACCTCACTGACTTTCTGCCTCTCCTAGAGGACTCAGGCATACATAGGCAAAATAGCACAGGCTCGATGTCAACAAAACAACTTATCTTGGCACTCAGGGCTAAGGAATAACTATATACTAACACATACACTTACATACAGGCTACCTTCTAATTGTTACTACTTTACATTTTTATTTATTTTTACTCATTTTGATATATTAGAAATAACTCTATTTGGGGCACATGGCTAGTCTAGCTCAGTCGGTAGAGTATGTGATACTTGATCTCAGGGTTGTGAGTTTGAGCCCCACACTGAATGTAGAGATTTAAAAAAATAAAATCTTTTTTTCTAAACATAATTCAGTGGATATGATTTGGTTTTTAATTGTTTGTTTATTTTTGAGAGAGGGAGAGAGAGGGCAAGTGGGGAAGGAGCAAAGAGAAGAGGGAGACATAGGATCCGAAGCGGCCTCTGTGCCGACAGCAGAGAGCCAGATAGAGAGCTCGAACTTGTGAACCATGAGATCCTGACCTGAGCTGAAATCAAGAGTCGGATGCTAATCGACTGAGCCACCCAGTGCCCCCCCAAAAATAAAATCTTTAGGGGCATCTGAGTGGCTTAGTCAAGTGTCCAACTTTGGCTCAGGAGAGCCAAAACAAATCACATGAGTCTTCTAAAAGTTATAGGATCTGTGCTCAAGTTCTATCTCCCTGGGCAAACTTGAGCCTACTTTTCATCTATAAAATGAAGATAGAACCACCTTTCTTGTACAGTGGGAAAAAAAATGTTTTTTCAAGTACTTTGTTAACTATAAAATGCTATATAACTGTATATTGGTATTTTGAAAAATAGTCAATGTTGAAAAGACAACAAACTATCCTGAGCACAAAATCATTCAGAAAAGCTCTCAGTTGCAGGCTTATGTGCCTGTGTGTATCTGCAGTGATGTGCCTATGGCATCAGTGTCCACATCTGCATCTGTTGCTAAGGCAACAACAAAAGATAATGTCAGATGTTTGAAGTCCCTAATCACACCTACTCTCACTTATCAATTATCTTTTTGAAAATGTAGACAACTAAATTTCCTGGACTTATCCAATGGTAGCAATCTCCTGGAGGCTTCCCAAATTAGTCCAAGAAGGGTTCAAAATTGACTCAAAGCTCAATTCTTTTTTTTTTTTTTTTTAAGAGAGAGAGAGTGGTGGAGGGGCAGAGGGAGAGAACCTCAAGTAGGTTCCGCACCCACCAAAGAAGCCTACACAGGGCTCGATCTCATGACCATGAGATCATGTCCTGAGCCAAAATCAAGAATCGGATACTTAACCAACTGAGCCACCCAGGGACCCCAAAGCTCAGTTTGAACTAGGGAAGGAAACAACTGCACATCAGACAATAGCAGCACATAATCTATTCTGCACATCTTCTACTCTCTTCCCTCCATACTCTATTCCTTCTTGCCAGCAACTTCCTGTCTTCAGTCGGCCTAGTTGATGCCATTCCCTACATGCTTTCACAGTCATGTTCTGTCTGATATGAGGAGCATAAATGAAGCCTCTTTTAGGCCTTAGGACACTACAGAATAATGAGGTTAAATCTCATGATTAGGAGATCAACATACCTGGGTTTGAACCTACCATGTGTGCTCCCGGACACACTACCTAATCCCTCTAGAGCCATACCGTCCACTTATAGGAGTCACTAGCCAGATATAGCAATTTAAATTTTAATCCTAATTAAAACTAAGATAAAAATTTAGTTCCTCAGTTGCCACATGTGGCTAGTGATTACTGTATAGGGCAGTGCAGATTTATAAAGCGTTCCCATCATCATGGCAAGTTCTACAGGTACAGCTCTAGAGCCTCATTTTCCATTTTGGTAAACTGGGATGACAGTACCTATCTTACAGAATTGGGAAGATTAAATGAGCAATGCGTGTAAAGCTTTTGGCACAGTACCTGACACAGGGCATATGCTCAATTAACGGTAGCACTTCAGGCCTTTGGGCTAGAGAAGGCCCACACCCCAACATTTGCCCTCTAAATCTCTCTCAGACTCAATGTCAACTTCTTCTTAAAGGCTTTCACAAAGTAGAAATAAGGTCTCCCTTTTCTGAATTTCTAAAGTCCATTGTTCCTCAGAACTTTGTTATGGTACTTTTCATATTCCGTATTACGTTACTGCCACATAAGCAAAAATGTGACTTGCCCTAAGACAAGGTTCCTTAGGGCAAGGACTGTTTCCTATTTGGCTTTTTGTTCAACTGTCTATGCAGTCCACTAACCTGTTCATAGTAGACCTCGTGAAAATATATTTAAAATAAAGAAAAGTATACAAACCTTCCAAACTGCAAAGGAAAATTCTTTTTAATTCTGTGGAAAAGCTTCTCTCCTGTGTCAAGTTCAACATAAAAATATGCTGCTCCTGGCTGTGCAATCTAAATTGAACAGAGCTGTATGAGGACATATCATAGTACTTTAAAACTCTGAAACCCAGCTCATCTCTCATAAACTTTAATTTGGCAACAAATTCAGTCTAGAAGCCCAAGAAAAAGGATGTGAACAGTACAGACCCCAAAGTACTTAGTGGAACAGAGTTTTGCAAAGATATTACAAAGATCCTCCCAGGGTTACCCATCCTTCAAAGTTCCTGCCTTAGGAAATACCTCATTTTTTTGCTCTTCCGAAGAATGACTAAGGCATTGCTTTAATGCCATCCTCTTCGCCAGTCTAATCAGCATCCCATGCTGTAGGTCCAAACTATCTACCTGCCTATTGAACATTTTTGGAATGCCTTGATATTACCTCAGGCTCAACATGTCAGACACCACATTTTTACTTCTCCCTGAATGTCCTTCCCCTCCTGTTTCACCTGCTTGATGTCAGAGTGCTCTGGGATTTCCAACAGCTCTATCTGTTGCTGCTCTGCCTGGATAATGAAGGCGTCTTTAATGTCATCAGTAGTGCAGCAGCTGAGTGGCACAGGAATGACCTGGGGTGGGGGGTGAGGGTGGTAGACAGGAAAACTTTTGTACAGATCCCAGAGAAGTCATGCCTCCTGCACAGTTCCCGAGAAGTAACAAATCCATCACAGGGGTGGAGAAATGCCCCTCAGCAGAGATTTTCCTCAACCAGTCAGGCTTGTGTCAGCCTGTCTGTAAGGACTTAAACTTATGAGATAGCTTACCACATGTGGGAGCCAATCCCTGACGCAGGAAAGGCTAGAGAGATTTCTCTGTCATCAAGCCCTTGCCAGCTCCTATATAATATATGTGGCAGAGTCAGGCCCATTTGAAAATTTAACAAATGTGCCAGAAAGAAAACCACCACAACCACAAACCAATTATCCATAAGCAGTCTCCAAATTTCTGAGCTGACAGCCCCAACAAAGCTATGGGGCTATTTCTTACCTTTAAGACTTCACTCATGCTGGGCCTCACACAAATACCTACTCTCTTCCAACTACCTAACAAGGCCCCAAATCTTTCTTGAAACCTTTCTCAACTATCCCTTCCTTTTCTAAACAAAGCACTTACTAACTGTGCTGGCCCACTCATACTGACCATGCACTTCCCTGTGAAATCTCTGGATTTATTACCAGAGACTCTCTAAACTTTTAAATGAACATTATTCAAATATTAATATAAAAGTTTATATTAGGTATTTTAAATACTAAACATTTAAATATGTAAAAATTTAAATATTTAATTCAGATTAGAATCCTATATTTAAATATTAAATAATAATTGATGTTATTTAAATATCTGTCACTATCAAGGTCCTCATAGGGTCCTTCCAAGTTCCTGGGTGGAGACCACCTACCTGTAGCTGGAGGTGATGGCTCTTATAATTTCTCTCGAACAGAACACACCGTTTCCCTCGACTCTTAAAGAACCGCCTCAGTGTCACCTTGTACTTCTCCACCTCTTCCACCACCTCTGCTGAAAGCTCCACCACTGACTGGTAGTGCCCAATGGGTAGGATGAGGACATGGTCATCGGACAAGCCTCCTTTGGCCAGGGCAAGGTAGCACTAAAGAGAAAGCACACACAATCAAGACGTCAATGCCACAGGTACGATCCTTCAGGGAGAAAAACCTATACAAAGAGTGAGCAGGAGGGTGTAGAAAAAGTGCTTGAGAGATCAGAAATTCTCTGACTTTAAAAAACCTCATTTTAGAGGTTATAACAAGAACTTAGTAAAGAATAAGATTAGATGTAACATATTTTTATCCAGCTATCAAATGAACTGGGAGCAAATGAATGGCACACAAAAGGGCTTTTGGCTTCAAAAACAAAACTGAAGGAGACCAGAACAAATAGTTGGTTTTCCCTCCCAAGCTCCAAACTGGAAAACAATTTCTCAGTTATTATGGCCTTCAACCACAGAATGACACCACTTGATTTCAAAATGACCACTTTCCCCATGTTAACATCGAATCCCGCACCGCACTCCTAAATACGCCCTTTGGGTTCACAAAAAAAAGGCAAAGATGTCGTGATTAGCACCCAGTGTCCCCATAGCCTTAAGCTGATGCCTAATCTCTACAAAATTAAAGCAAACATATAACCTAATGGAGTGGAAGGAGAAACCCCAGTAGAAAACTATGGTTCCCAACAGTGGATGTCAGCAGCTAAACAGCAATTAAAAATAATTCTGTCAAAACCAAACATGCAAGACTGCTACACAGTCAAGACACTATTTAAAAGGAAAACATTATGAGTAGAGAAATGGCCAGTGAATAGCAACACAGGCAAATGTACTAGAGCTTTAGAAAAAGCAATCCAACATCTCCTTATAGTGCTGTGAGTTCAAAGTTAAGACTGAAGGAAGGAGTAATTTATCATTAACACTGAGAAAATCCGATAGAAAGACAGAAGAGGTATCAGAAACAAATTTAAAGCATGATCATCCTTGATTTACTTGGCATAGAGGACCAAGCACACCTACAAACTTAATCTTCCAGATGACTGAGGTTCATTGAAACTTCAAAAGTGCTCATTTTCTTAATTTAAAATGTTTTTTTATGTTTTTTTTAATTTATTTTTGACAGAGAGAGAGAGAGACAGAACGTGAGCAGGGGAGGGGCAGACAGAGAGGGAGACACAGAATCTGAAGCAGGCTCCAAGCCTGAGCTGTCAGCACAGAATCTGAAGTGGGGCTCAAACTCATGAACTGTGAGATCATGACCTGAGCCGAAGTCGGCCTCTTAACCGACTGAGCCACGCGGGCGCCCCTCATTTTCTTAATTTTTACAACTATTTTTGATTGTATGCTTTAAAAGGTTACTCTTGAAGCCTGAGTCTTCTAGCCTTTTCTTTATATCAAAGGGTCACTGCCATAAACATCAGTTTTCATACTGTAACGACTAGAAGGTTTCTAGTCCAGGCTAAAAAGCACCCGTCGCCCCCAATGTGGTACCCCCCAGTTCTTGTGAATAGTTTCACACTTGCCCAATCTCCTCCTTCTCTCAATCTCTTACCTCTAGTTCTATACTTGAATTATCTCTAAAAATGTGTAAATAAGACCTGAATGTTTCTCCCATAAGGAAAACGCATCAATTATTTTGGACTCTTAGCAGCACTGCTCTCCTTTTACTAGTTTGTGGTTATGGGCCATTAGCACAGTTCCATGTATATCCTTTGAGAAAGGCATGGCAAAGACAGAGAAAGCCAAGACAAAAAAGTAGTGAGAGGAGATCAAGAGGAATGGTTGCAGGGAAGAGATTCTAAATTCTCTGCCAGATACCCAAAGGTCCCAGAAGTTCCCAAGAGGTTTCTACTAGACAAAGGGCAATATAGGTGAGTACAGACTTGAATACTGGGCAGGCTCTAGGCTAAAATTTTCATATGGCCTCCTACTTGGAGTGCTGGGCTGGGCCACAAAATAAGACCTGAGATATTTTCTGCCTCTCTAGCTTCAGGCCTAGATGAAAAGGAAACAGGTTTCCTTGATCATCCCTTAAGCACATACCAAGGCTAGATAACCCTGGGCAATTAAAAGGTGAATAGAAAGGAAAGGTCAATTCTCCCTGAGGCCTACAGCAGCCCTAAGCTAAGTCATCTGTTCCAAATCTCTCTTCCCGTTTGCCATGCTGAACTACTGAAGCTTCCCAAACGGAAGGCAGTCCGAAGCCTACCTATCTTACAAGTTGTGTGGGAGAGGAGGATGGCATGAACTAATCCAAAAAGGAAAACAAGGGCCAAGAGAAATAATCCAAAAAGGGCATTCCTGTAAAACCAAAAACTTTTCAAGTTTGCTTTTCTTCCCACTGAAGAGTTCATCCACAGACTCCATGACCCAATTAGGTCATAGGCCCTGACCCCATGATGGCTCCCCACCCCTAGAGATAGAAGTGTGCCAATAATCAAGTCATAAAAATTTAAACGTAGAAGACTAGACCTCTTCAGTCTGAAACTATAAAGGCAGAGAGGGATATGACTTAAGAAGTAAACGATAATGAAATTGAGACTCTGGTCAGTCTATAGGAGGCCATAATAAAGGGCCCTCAGATAGGATAAGTTGAGGAAATGGTCACCCTTAGAAACCAAAATCAGAATAAATCAATGAAAAAGAGATGAAAGTCTCTATTTTGCAAAAACAGTACACACTAAGAAATGGTCTGTAACTATTTCCATCAAGAGCCACAGGAGGGGCACCTGGGTGGCTCAGTCGGTTAAGCGTCCGACTTCGGCTCAGGTCACGATCTCACGGTTCGTGAGTTCAAGCCCCATATCAGGCTCTGTGCTGACAGCTCAGAGCCTGGACCCTGCTTTGGATTCTGTGTCTCCCTCTCTTTCTGCCCCCTCCAACACTCGCGTTCTGTCTCTCTCTCAAAAATAAACATTAAGAAAAATTAAAAAAAAAAAAAAAAAGAGCCACAGGAAACAGCCAATTCCTGTTTCAGGTGACTAGGGTGTAACCGTAACCCTGAAAATTTAGCTTTCTTCATTCTCAGTGAATGGAAAAGAAGGATGTCTATATACAGAGAGATCCCAGGAAAATGAGGGTCAAAAACCAGTATTATTCAACACCTAAACAAGTCCTGCCCAAGGAAAAGTATCTGGGGAAGTCTGAAATAGACCACTTTATGGTGAGACACACATAATTCTTCAGTTTCCATAGCTTGAATAAAATCATCCTCAAGGTTATCCAGTTATTTGATTCAGTGTTACCAAGCAACCCTGTAATTATTATCTTGGGTTTCCAGTTACCCACACTAAGAATGTGCATATGAGTATTCTTCTCTCAGTAAGCTACATCCTCTATTACAAGACAAAACTGAGAATTTATTACTAGTCTTTTAAGTAATTATTTAGTATAAATTAGTAAGAAGATCAAGATTGCCCTAGGAGATACACCTATTTGTCAGAGAGGGAGGTAGGCAGGGGGCAATCTTGTGAAACTGGCACTACGAAATCACAGGAGAATTCCTATAATCAAAAACACACACAACGATGTTGGAAATGTGGAAAAACAGGAGCCCTAATACACTGCTAGTGGGGATATAAGATGGTACAGCCATCTTGAAAAATAGTTTGGGCAGTTTCATAAAAAATTAAACAAATATATCAGCAATTCCATTCCTAGGTAGCTATTCAAAAGAAATGAAAATATATGTCCAAAGACATGCATGCAAATGTTCATAGCAGCATTATTGCTAATAGCTATCAAGTGGACACAGCCCCAAAGCCCATCAACTGATAAATATTAGAATGGAATACTATTTGACAATAAAAAGAAATGAAGTACTGATACATGCTACAACATGGATAAGCTTCAAGAGTATCTGCTGAACAAAAAGAGCCAGACACAAAGTCCACATATTTATTGTATGATTCCATTCATATGAAATGTCCAGAAAAGGCAAACCTATGTATGGAGACATAGTGGTTGCCTGGGGCTGAGGATAGGAATGGGGATTAACTGTAAATGGGCAGGAGTGAAGGACATAGTCTAAAACTGTGTTATGTGATAGTTGCACAACTTGGTAAGCTTACTAAAAATTGGTGAATTATTAAAGTAGGTAAAGCTTATGATATATAAATTATAACTTTATTAAGTTAATAAAAAACAAACAAGTAAAAGGTCCAAGGAAGTAACTCACATGTGTGCCGATGTTGACCACCAAGTGCTTTTCCACTTCAGGGCTGGCAAGGCAAAACCAGCAAGGTCCTGGAGGCTGAGCTTCATATGGAAGAAAGCACATGTTACTATGCTACAAGCACTCCACCATATAATCACCCTTCAGAATTCAGCCTTGTCTGATCTTTATAACCTTGCAAAGATTGGTATACAGCACTGCCACAAAGAGCTGGTCCTGCTGTGCTTCTACTGTGACCCCTGCGACCCTAGCACTTTTATCAGTGAAACTAACCTCTATTAGAAAAGCTCTGAATTTGCAACCAATTCACAGGTGGATAACCACAAGTGGATGACCATATGCTGGCCAAAGTAGCATGTAACTGGCAACAGGCTGCAATGAAAGAACACTGAACTGGATGTCAGGAGTCCCAATGCTAGCCCCAGCTATGCCATGAGCTCACCACATGACTCTGGGTAATAAGTTTACCCCACCAAGGTCAGCTTCTTCAAGCTGAAACAAGGGGTGGAGAAAGAGGATATCAATGAAATAACCTTAAATTCCTTTTTTACCACTTTGATTATTCTATTATTTTATGAACCTCATTGATTTTGTAGGCTCTTTACCTCTTTTACCATAGACATCAGGGAAGGGAAGGAGCTTTCTCCATAGTTCTTTCAAGAATAGCTCAGACATTCTCAAAATCAGGCCATCTTAGTATTATTTTATTTTTGGTCTTAATGACTCATTGTACAGTTTTCTTCTGCCAGAAGAGGCTCTCTTAGCACTGCCATGTCCCACACAAGATCTGAAATTAGTCAGATTTCAGTCTCACACAGGAGACTTCAGGAACCAGAGTACTTACGAGGTTTGCGAGGCTGCTTCGGGTGAGGAGAAGACTTGCTATCTCTGCCTGTAGATGAACGCTTCCTTCCCTGCTTTTCGTTTAAATCAAAGAAGAACTGACAGGCTGATTCTTCCTGGAATGGCCAAAGGCAGAAGAGTAAATGTTATTAAACTAATCCTTAGACAAGGAGCCAACCATTCACATACAAGGGAACATTCCTGCCATGTCATATCTATCTTTTCTCCTACCTACTCTAGATAAGAAAAATATCTTCCTAATCCTGATGCCTGGACTCTCAGTCATACTTCCCAACACTTACCCAAAAGAGCACCAAATCCATCTTTTTGTAAAAGCAAGTTAAAATACAAGTTATAGAGCAATTCTTGCCTAAAACAGAAAAGTATGAAGCCCTCCAAATGCCTTTTCCTCTCTCTCTTAGTAGGGCCTCAGTGGAGTCCTACAATCTCACAGGTCAATCAAGTCTAACTGAGCTTTAATTAAAAAGATGAGGAGGTTGTTCAAAATGAAAAAGGTCTGAGAAAGCAGACCATGCATACTAGTCAGGGAACTTGACATTCCTTGCTTTAATGTGGGAAAAATTATTTCAGAAAAGTTTGCTATTAAAAAATTTCTTCAGAGTGAGTCCTATTTACCCACTAGTACTTGTTATAAAAATCACAAATTACATTCCTACCAAGCTGTTGGATCCTTGACTGAAAAGTTAAAAATAAAGTCTCAACTTTGACAAAGACTTAACATTTGTAATGCCAACACCTGAGCCAAGTTTAGACAAGGACGTAAAATATGAAACTTGTTAACCCCAAGCTACAATAAAAAACACTGCGCTTACATGAAATCTAAGGCTTTCTAAACACCATCATAATTTCCCAAGGAAAAAAAAAAGATTTAGATTCTAGGGACTAAACTGGTCTTATGAGCTAAACTATAACCAGGAAAAGTGCACGTGTAATGGGCAGTCCTGCCCAGAAAATGCCACCTCTCAATCAGAACACACCTCTGGGGCAGGAATTGGCTTTCCTATGGATGCTTCCTTCCCAGATTTTCTGTAAGGGTTTTCAGTAATATCAGGAGGCTGTTTTACCAGTTCTGCTGCATCCATTAGTTTCATAGGAACAATACTGAATGCATAAAGATACTGTTGAGGAAAAAAACAACAAACATAACATTACGGAAATACCGTTTATCCAAATGTAATCAACCTAATTTATTCACAGAAGCTTCAGAAACTGAGTAAAAGTAAAAGAACAGCAACTGGCCTGTTTATGGCTCAGAGAATACACAATAAATCAAATGTCAATTTAGTGATCTCTGTAGAAGTTAACCAAGGGCTGATGAAGTCACAAGCAACAAATCAAAGCCCTAACCCTTACAAAAATCAGCTTATACATGAAACAACTATCACTACAAAGCTCAGGGGGGACTTGTTCTATAACCCTTGTAGACAAATTGCTTCTGTCTCTGATTCCTTTATCTTTGTGTACTTCTTGTCAACAGAATTGTGGCACTGCCATTCTTTTTTTCTAATGAAAACTAAATTGGACACCTTAATGTTTCCCTCTTATATTATACAATTTCTGCTGTATATGCTGATGAGTTTTCTTAGGGACAAGGGCAAAGAAGTAAATATTCATATAGATATCTAGACTCCCATACTAATGGCAGATATTGAAATCTTTAGATGAGCTAGGAATAGATATTTAACCTCAGTACTGACCATGGAAATGCAACTAATTAACAATGACACACAATCTTCCATCCATCACATTGGCAAAAACTTTAATAAAAATTGACACTACTCTGTGAGTATACTGTTGGGGGGGGTGTAAACTGGAACAAAATTTTGAGATGAATTTAGTAACGCTTGCCAAATTTAAAAATGTCGCTACTTTTGACTATAGTCAAAAGACTTTTTGAGTTGCATAGGGCTAAGGCTAACATGCCCGAGAGTAAAGCAATAGTAAAATATCGCTATCGTAAAAATAGTGAAAATACTGTGAGTGCTATTGAGCCTTGAAAGGGCAATTTAAAAAAATCACAAATCTTACTAAGAACACATTGGGCTTAAAAGTTTAAGATACTATGGGAAAAATATGTATTTGGTTATCTTTTCTATGCACATTATTTATGACGTGCTACAGAATAATCTTCACATTATTTATCTTCCTATTCTTCCCTTGCCTGATTGTTCTAATTTTAGCTGTCTCAATCCACAATATCCTGCTTTTGATCCTAGAGAATCAGAAATACTCACAGGGAAGTGAGAAAAACAACATACTTTTCTGGTATATTCTCTTTCATTCACCTGCACTGTTTTCCAGTACAAAGATAGATTCCAGGTATCACTAAGATTTCCCAAAGCCAAGGAGAGGTTAGGTAAATCCGACAAAGGCTTTTATTATTTCTGCTAAATGAAGTTGCTAAAAGAAGCAATGAAAGAGTACCTTCTGAGGGTAAACTCATGAATACCTATAAAGCCAACTACATGGATGTGGGAAGAAAGGAAGTTCATTCACTTGAAATTTTGCCTTTGTTCCACTGGGTCTATTTTCCCAAACGCTTCTCTAAAATCTCTTACAAAGGACCCAAGGAAACCTGACTTTTTATTACCACATCTTTATAAAGGAGTCACTAAAGTGCTGGGACCTTACAAATAGGGAGAAGAAAGATCTGAATGCTAAACTGACAAAAGAAACATTTATCAGGCAGACAATGAATATTAACCTACCATCAAATACTCAAATCTTTACCTTTTTCTTTTCTGGATTTCCAACACTTGCCAGAGCTATGAACCTGGTGGCATGCTGTGCGGTTTCCTGCAGAACGATGTGGTTTCTATAATATATTTGACAGATAACAGGTTACTAACAAACTTTACTTTTGACTTACAATTATGAAATATGTACACTCCGTGAGACCACAAGAGAGCACAGATCGTAAATCCATCACCACCAGTAACAATCTCAGATGTTACCTGTAAATCTAGTAAGATACTCATCCCTACACTTCACAGGGCTATTGTTAGGAAAAAATGATATCACATCTCTGAAAAGCACAAAAACTCCAATATTTGGTTTTAAAAGAAGCTGTAAAATTGGCAAAACGTTGATAATTGCTGAAGTTGGGTAATGGGTACATTATACTATTCTTTTTAGTGTAATAAAAAGCTATAATAATGAAAACCAAAAAGAAATGAGTTTTAAGAAGAAAAGCTATGTTTCGAATAGAAATTTATAGTATGGTTTCATTTTTCTAGGAAAAGTTAAAAATACAGGAGTGTCTATAATTTACATAAAAAATATGATAACAATACATCAAAATACTTCTTAGAGTTTTTCTATGTTTTACAAGTATCCTACATTAAGCAACTTTTATAATTAAATGAGAAAATATTATGGGTTATACATATTTTTTATTTTTAGCCAAGTTGACCATTAATACAGATAGCAACCCTTAGAGTTCTTTCCTTTCCTTATGCTACAGAAATTTCCTGAATCATCACAAAATATAGTTTTATTTAAAAAATCTAGCATAGTACCATTTTATATAAACAAATACACAAATTTATTTTATATTCACATTATTGAATAGGAAATAAGCCAAAATACAGTTTGTCTGTTATTACCTGTTTCTTTAAAGAGAGGAAGTACATTCACAATTGGTATAAGGTGAAAGTCATGCTGCTTCATATGCAACTTTCTCCAACTTTTAAAATGACTGATATATGTTTACTCACAATTAAACAGAAGCTTTAACAATACAAGAAGACATTAAGAAAAATAGCTAATGTCTTGCACAAGTGTCTTTCTTTAGAGAAAGCAGTGACTAGGGCAGTGATCTCAAGAACTGCTAGTACTTCCGGCTATCCAGGTGTAGTAGGCAAAATAGTAACTGCCCAAAGATGTCCACGTCTTACTCCCTATAACCTGTGAATGCTAGCTTATACAGAAAGAAGAATTAAGGTGACGGATGGAATTAATCAGTTGCTAATCAACTAATCTTAATATAGGGAGATGATCCTGAACTACCCAGGCAGACCCAACATTATGACAAGGCTCCCCAAAAGTGAAAGAGGAAAACACAGGCCTATCTCAAGAAGCAAGAAAAATCTCAAATATACGACCTAACCTTACACCTAAAGGAGCTAGAAAAAGAAGAACAAACAAAACCCCAAACCAGTAGGAAGGAAATAATAAAAATTAGACAAGAAATAAACAAAATAGAAACTAAAAAAACAGTGAAACAGATCAATGAAACCAGGAGCTGGTTCTTTGAAAAGGTTAAAAAAAAAATTGATAAACCTTTAGCCAGACTCATCAAAAAAAAAAAAGAGGACTCAAATAAGCAAAATCAGAAATGAAAGAGGAAAAATAACAACCAACACTGCAAAGGATAATGAAAAAATTATATGCCAACAAATTGGATAACCTAGGAAAAAAAATGGATAAATTCCTAGAAACATAGCCTCCCTTGGGGCGCCTGGGTGGCTCAGTCTGTTAAGCAACCAACTTCGGCTCAGGTCATGATCTCCCAATTTGTGAGTTCAAGCCCCACATCAGGCTCTGTGCTGACAGCTCAGAGGCTGGAGCCTGTTTCAGATTCTGTGTCTCCCTCTCTCTCTGCCCGTCCCCTGCTCATGCTCGCTCGCTCTCTCTCAAAAATAAATATTAAAGAAAGAAAGAAAGAAAGAAAGAAACTTGGCCTCCCAAAACTGAATCAGGAAGAAATAGAAAATTTGAATAGACTAATTGCCAAGCAATGAAATTGAAACAATAATCAAAAAACTCCCAACTCAAATGAAAGTCCAGGACCAGATGGCTTCACAAATGAATTCTATCAAACATTTAAAGAAGAGTTAATACCTATTCTTGTCAAACTATTCCAAAAATAAAGCTTCCAGATTCATTCTATGAGTCCAGCATTACCCTGATACCAAAACGTGATACAGACTACAAAAAAAGAGAACTACAGGCCAATAACTTTGATGACATAGACACAAAATTTCTTAACAGAATATTAGCAAACTCAATCCAACAATACATTAAAAAATCATTCACCATTATCAAGTGGGATTTAGTCCTCCAATGCAAGGATGGTTCAAAATTCGCAAATCAATGTGATACATCACATCAACAAGAGAAAAGACAAAAACCATTGGATCATTTCAATGGATGCAGAAAAAGCATTTGACAAAGTACAAAATCCATTCGTGATTAAAAAAAACCCTCAATAAATTAGGGTTAGAGGGAACATACCTCAACATAATAAAGGTCATATATCAAAAACCCACAGCAAACATCATACTCAATGGGGGAAAACTGAGAGCTTTCTAAGGTCAGGAACACCACAGGGATATCAACTCTTACACCACTTTATTCAACATAGTACTGGAAGTCTTAGCCACAGCAATCAGAACACTAAAAAGAAATAAAAGGCATCCAAATTGGAAAGGAAAAAGTGAAACTTTCACTATTGCAGATGACATGATGCTATATATAGAACACTCTAAAGACTCCACAAAAAAACGACTAGAACTGATAAGTGAATTCAGTAAAGTCACAGGATATTACATCAATATACAGAAATCTGTTGCATTTCTACACACTAATAATGAAGTAGAAATTAAGAAAAATTAAGAAAACAATCCCATTTACAACTGCACCAATTATAAAATACCTAAGAATAAAGTTAACCAAGGAGGTGAAAGACCTGTACTCTGAAAACAATAAAACACTGATGAAAGAAACTGAAGATGACACAAACAAATGGAAAGATATTCCATACTCATGGATTGAGAGGACAAATACTATTAAAATGTCCCTACTACCAAAAGTAAACTAGATTTAATGCAATCGCTATCAAATACCAACAGCATTTTTCACAGAACTAGAATAAAAATTCTAAAGTTGGTATGGAACCACAACTGACACTGAATAGCCAAAGTAATTTTGAAAAAGAAGAAAAATGGAGGTATCACAATCCCAGATTTCAAAATATTTTACAAAACTGTATTATTCAAACAGGATGGTACTAGCACAAAACCAGTCACACAGATCAAGAGAACAGAATAGAGAGTCCAGGAACAAACCCACAATTGTATGTTCAATCAATTAATTTTTGACAAAGGAAGTAAGAATATGCAATGGTAAAAAGACTGTTCAACAAATGGTATTGGGAAAAGTGGACAGCTACATGCAAAAGAATGAAGCTGGACCATAGTCTTATACCATACACAAAAATAAACTCAAAATGGATTAAAGACATAAATATGAGACCTGAAATCATAAAAATCCTAGAACACAGGCAGTAATTTCTCTGACACTGGCTATGGCAACATTTTTCTAGGTATGTCTCCTAAGGCAAAGGAAAGAAAAGCAAACATAACCTATTGGGACTACGTCAGAATAAAAAGCTTCTGCACCGCAAAGGAAACAATCAACAAAACAAAAAGACAACCTACCGAATGGGAGAAGAGATTTGCAAATGACATATCTGATGAGGGGTTAATATACAAAATATACTAAAAAAACTTAACACCAAAAACACAATCCAATTTAAAATAGACATTTCTCCAATATGAACAGACATTTCTCCAAAGAAGACATACGGATGGCCAACAGACACATGTAAAGATGCTCAACACCACTCATCATCAGGGAAATGCAAATCAAAACCACAATGAGATCTACCTCACACCTGTCAGAATGGCTAAAATCAAAAACACAAGAAACAAGCATTGGCGAGGACGTAGAGAAAAGGAACTCTCGTGCAATGCTGGTGGGAATGCAAGCTGGTGCAGCCACTGTGGAAAACAGTATAGCAGTTGCTCAAAAAATGTAAAGTAGATTTACTATATGATCCAGTAATTCCACTAATGCATATTCACCCAAAGAATACAAAAACACTAATTCAAAAAGATATATGCACTTCTCTGTTTATTGCAGCATTATTTACAATAGCCAAAATATGGAAGCAATCCAAGTGTCCACTGATTAATGAATAGATACAGAAGATGTATATGTACACAATGGAATAGTATTACTCAGCCATCAAAAAGAATGTATACAATGGAATATTACTCAACCATTAAAAAGAATGAAATCTTGCCATTTGCAACAACATGGATGGAGCTAGAGTGTATTATGATAATTGAAACAAGTCAGTCAGAGAAGACAAATACCAAATGAATTCACTCATATGTTGCAATTTAGGAAACAAAATAAAACAAAGAAAAAAAAAGACAAACAAAAAACCAGACTCTTAAATACAGAGAACAAACTGATGGTTACAGAGGAGAGGAGGGTGGGGAGATGGGTAAAACAGGTTAAGGGGATTAAGAGTACACTTATTGTAATGAGCACTAAATAATGTATAGAAATGCTGAATTATATTGTACACTGAAACTAATGTAACACTGTATGTTAATTACACTAGAATTTTTTAAAAAGTGGAAGAGGGAAGAAGAACAGTCAGAGGGAAAAGCGACTACAGAAGGTAAGAGTGACAAGATTTAACCAGAGACACTGGCTTTAAGATGGAGCAAGGGGGCCATGAGCCATGGAACACACGTGATCTCTAGAAGCTTAAAAAGGGGAAAAAAAACCATTCTAGTGTAGAACCTCCAGAAATGAACACAACCTGGCCATCACTTTGATTTTAGCCCAGTGAGACCTGGGTCAAACTTCTGACCCATAGCACTGTAAGATAATAAACTACCGTTTTAAGCTACAAAGTGTGTGGCAATTTTTAAAACAGTAATAGAAAACAAATACTACAGGGAAACTGCAAGTACCCATAAAAAGCTGTGAAGATGTTTCCCTCATTTATTTTAAAATAAAAATGACTGATGAAATTTGCTACCTCTGAATAGTGTTTTTAATGATACTAAACTGCTCCTCAAAGGAAGCAAAACACAATAACACACACAATATAGGAAAGCAAAGCATGGACTGCCTGTAATTCTAGGTGCATATATTAGTGGAAATTTACCTATGTTAGTATTTTTATCATTCTGGTTATGGGGTTGTGTTATTGTTCTTGTTGAAAACTTGCACAGGCTTGTCTTTTTTTTTTTTTTTAACAGCTTTATTAAGATCTAATCCAAATACTATACAATTCAGCCATCTCAACAGTTTTTAGCATATTCACAGAACTGTGTAACCATCACCACAATCTAATTTTAGAACATTTTTATCACCAGTAAAAGAAACCCTATACCTATTAGCAGTCACTCCCCACTTCCCTCCACTAGCCCTGGCAAACACTACTCTACTTTCTATCTCTATGTATTTGCCTACTCTGGACATTTTATATAAATGTAATCATATAATATGCAGTCTTCTCTGTGTGGCTTCTTTGATTTAGCATGTTTTCAAGGCTCACCCATGTATGTATGTAATGTATGTAACATTCCAAAGTATGGATATATCACTTTTACTTTACCCATTCATCACATGATGGACATTTGGGTTGTTTCCACTTTTTGACTATTATGAATAATGCTGTTATGATCATTTGTGTATAAGTTATTGCATGGACCAGTGTTTTTATTTCATTTGGAACAAAAATGGAATTCCTGAGTCAGATAGTAACTCTATATTTAAATCTTTTGAAGAACAGCCAACAGTTTGGCAAAGCATCTGCACCAGCAATGCCACCAGCAAAGCAGCAGGGTTCAAATGCCTCCACATTCTTGCCAACACTTATTATTTGCCTTATTGCTTGTAGCCATCTTAGTGAATGTCAAGTGGTATCTCACTGTGGTCTGCATTTGGATTACCCTAATTGTTAATGACATGAGCATCTTTTCATGTGCCTAGTGGCCACTGGTATGCTTTTCAGGAAAATGTGTATGCAGATCCTTAAAAGTTAGATAGGTTAAGAAAAAAGTTGGATAGGTTTTGAGAGGCTTGTTCCCATAACCTGTTTTTAGTGCAAGATTTCAGAGAACAATTAGCTTTTCTAGAGTGTATATATGGAGATATAACAGAAAAGGTTGTATTATTTACGATTATATCTTAGGCTTTGAGATTATGGCGAAAGGATAGGTTATTTTTTTTTCTTTATGACAGAGGCAGGGGGAGGTGAGAACATGCACGTGCATGGGGGCGGGGAGGGGCAGAAAGAGAGAAAGAGAGAGAGAATCCCAAGTAGGCTCTGAACTGCTCCAGTGAGGAGCCCAATGTGGAGCTTGATCCCATGAAGCTCAAGATCATGACCTGAGCTGAAATCAAGAGTCAGATGCCTAACCAACTGAGCCACCCACTCGCCCCAGGAAAAAAAGTTTTTATAAATCATTTTATGCCCTTTACCAGTGAAGATAATCCAGAGCTAACTTAATTCTATCAGTTATAAAACACTGGTTTTATGGTCTCTGCAAGACATGCTTTAAAAACTCCACCTCCAGAGGTGCCTAGGTAGCTCAGTTGGTTAAGCATCAGACTTCTAGTTTCAGCTCAGATCATGATTTCACAGTTGGTGAAACTGAGTCTTGTGTTGAGCTCTGTGCTGACAGTAAGAAGCCTGCTTGGGATTCTCTCTTTCTCCCTCTCTCTCTGCCCCTCCCCCTCACACACACACACTTTTCTCTCTCTCTCAAAATAAATGAACATTAAAAAAAAAAAAACCCACCTCCAAACTCAAAGAGCAAAAAAAAAAAAATTGATGCAAGTTCTTGATTATTAACCTGAACTACTGCTGATGTGATTATGCTGAGAAATGAGTTTTCAAGACTGTACAAGAATATTGGTTTGACCTGACGTGCTGTGCTACATAAAGCTGTGATGATTAAAACAGTATTGTTACTTCAGACCCGCAAACCGTTAAGGGGCTGTATACAGTCCAATCCCTTGTATTTCAAATAAGGAAACAAACTCAGAAGAGTTGAGTAATTTGAGAGCCACTCACTTCGGTGCCTGAGTAACCAAAAGGAATGAAGATGTTACATGGCTAAAGTGAACAAGGGAAGTTCCCATAGAAGATCCAAGGCAAATTCTTCAAAAAGCCAAAATAATGAAATGCTACTCACCGATAGGGAAGTCTCTCATAATAGGTCTTTTCCAAAGCAGCAAAATGGTATCTTGGTTTCAAGTCTGTGGCAAGACTGGAGACCAAAGCAGAGCCACATTTTTTGGTATCCACTTCTCCCTAGGAAAAAGAAACCTGGTCATCATAACAGACCTAGGAGTTATCAAGAAATGCAAAGAAATAACAAGACAATTTAAATGTCTTGGAAATTTTTATGTCAATACAAACGTAGGCAGTAGGATTTGGAGAGTGAATTCCATACTTGTAGCAGAGAAATCTCAAACACAGAAGAGGAAGCGGGCTATTGTTAAGTGCAGAGAAGACAACTGCAGGAAGCAGGGGTTAAAAGGTAAGGTAAGCCCTCCGTACTAATACCCAAAATAGGATTTATTCCAATCTTTTCTGGAAAGTAAACTCTCTCGAGCCCACAGACTATGCTTCTATAATTTGCGTTATTGTACATCTATAGTTCTGACAATGCAGACAGTAAGAGTCAATGCAAAAAAATAAAAATTAAAAGCTAGCTTTCAGGGTCCTTAGGATCCACATAACATTTGGAATGGAATATTCAATGACTTCATGACATAAACATGCAATCCTTTATTTTGCTTCAGTCAAGAAAGGTGTGGTCTGTGGAAGGGCACAACCACGCCCTGGTCAAAGTTTGTAACATAAAGTTCATCAAAAATATCAACCTTATTCCCCGAACATCCCTAGCTTTCATTAACAACAAATTATGTGATCTCTCATCCATATTATTTATGAACTTAAGAGAAAGTATTAGCTGCAAATAAAGAAATTACTAAAATTAGTTTTCCACTAAGTAAAGCAAGAAATTCCTCCTTTTACTTATGCTCACTTCCTTCAGGTTTGTGCTGAAGGGCAGGGAACCAGCCCTGAGGTTAGTTGTAGTAAGATGAGACTGATAAACTGTATTGTTTTCTCCCCTATAAAGATCTTAGGTAGTCTTTTATAAACTTTAATCAAATCCTTTTGTTAGCATCCCCAAAATGAAGGGGCCTCATTGTTCTCATCCTTCCTCACAGAGTAGTACATGTCTTCCTCCCTTCCACAGGCAACTTAGTCCTCCTCCTCTGTATCTTCCCTAGTCTGCCATACCTTCGCACTGTGACCAGCACGGCCCCCTGAATTCTAGATGAAGAACGGCCATGGATTTATGGAAGGGCAAGACAGCACTGTCCCTTTTCCTTTCAACACCCTCCGCCCCCGACAACGCCTGGTATCTTGTTGGCTGTTTTGGTCCAGATACACCGTGATGAAGTTGGCAGAGAGTGGTCTACAAGACCTTTTTCTAGATCATTACTGATAATTCTGCATCTACTAATTGATATTTGTCTCTAAATGCATTCTTAGGTTTCCCTTCACTGAAACTCGGCTGATGCTTTCTGCCCTCACAATCAACCTTTCAAGATCTTCCTCAGGCTTATTCCCACTAATGTGATAGTGGTCACTAACCAATCTGATATACATCCTCTTCTAGACTGTTTATTAAAATATTAAGATCAAATGCAATGGTGAGCTCCAATGCATCCCAACATTAAAGCTTTCACATTAGAGGATTAACAAGTTCTCAACATCTCTTTTCCCATCTTTAGATCACTATCTTTGATCTCATAATGATTCCATTAAATAAAAATATTTTGAAGTATGCCTGAGTGGCTAAGTCAGTTGAGTGTCCAACTCTTGATTCTGGATTAAGTCGTGATCTCATAGTCATGGCTTTGAGCCCTGTGTTAGGTTCGGTGTGGAGCATGGAGCCTGCTTGGGACTCTCTCTCTCTCTCTCTCTCTCTCTCTCTCTCGGGACTCACTCACTCTTTCTCTCTCTCTCTCTCTCTCAAAAATAAAATTTGAACTAGGAAAATACATTAAAAAATATTTTAAAAGCCAAAATACTACAATGTGGAATGGAAAATGGGGGGGATACAACTGAAGAGCTGCCACTAGCTGTAAATCTTTTAACTAAAAATTAGTGAATCCTCAAAACACATTAAGAGGAAGCTTGAAAGAAGGCACTTGATGCAGAGAATATAATTTAAAGAATCACTCACTTATAATTAAAATTTTAGCAATCTCATCTGTGAATCGTGCTTTCATAAGATCAACCAATTTTTAAAGTTTTCGCTTTGGTCAACTGATGTACTTTGAAATATCCTGAAACAATTTACAAAAAGTTTCTACTGAAAGGTCCTAAGAGCTGCAATATTCAATATAAAGAGCAAAAAGAGCCCAAAATAAGCCAGTGCAATTTGCTTACAGAAATTCCAACTGAACAAGCACTACTCACAGAAGAATTCCCAAAGTTCCCCACATACTTGGGCCATGGGGATGTGAGCAAGATATCAACACCCTTAAACTGGGATGTTGAACACAGCATTGTCCTCAGGGAAGACACATCCTTGGGACTAAAACTGTAACCTGGGACTGGCTCATCTACGGACTCTGTCCCACTGAGGTACACAATCTGCAGCCCCGAGCTTCCAGTGAAGATACCTTTACGACCTGGGTTCAAAGAAAAATGGACAAGTTTTAGTCAAAACTGCAGAAATGTTATTATGGTGATGAATCTCTCTCCCCATGCCATGACTTGCCTACCTCCCTGCCATTCTCCATGTCTGATTGAGTGCACACTCTTCTAGAGTCCCTCTTCTGGCTGCAGGGTCTCAGTGGTGGAAGGCTACAACTGTGTTCCTGTTCAGGGAGAGCAGCCCTTATGTGGAGGCCACTGGAGCCCATGGGCCAGTCTGTTTACCCCAGATGCCTTACAAATGAAAAAAGTTGGGAAGCAGTGATTAAGAAAAAGCCTGCATGTCTTCCGGAAGAGACTCTATATGGATTAAAAGAAACCCAGGGGTGCCTGGGTGGCTCAGTCAGTTAAGCGTCCAACTTCTGATTTCGGCTCAGGTCATGATCTCACAGTTTATGGGATTGAGCCCTGCATCGGGCTCTGCACTGACAGTGCAGTGCCTGTTTGGGATTCTCTCTCTCCCTCTCTCTCTGCCCCGCCCCCACTCGCTCTCTCTCTCTCTCAAAATAAATATTAAAAAAAAAAAACAAAAAAAAAACGGAGGCACGCCCGGGGGGCTCAGTCAGTTGAGTATCTGACTCTTGATTTCAGCTCAGATCATGATCTCACAGTTCGTGAGTTCAAACCCTGCATGGAGCTCTGCACCAACAGTGCAGAGCCTACTTGAGATTCTCTCTCTGCCCCTCCCCCACTCACACTGTCTCTCTCTCTCTCTCTCTCTCTCTCTCTCTCTCTCAAAACAAATAAATAAACTTTAAAAGAAAAAAAAGAAAAAAGAAAACGAAAGAAACCCAGACACCAGGACCCAGAGAGAGGTAACAAGAAAAATGAACTGCAGTTCTGAGGAAAGTACAGTCTAGAATATACATACTCTTCATGCAGGCAGCAGTTTCCAACGGAAGGAAAACATCTGGAAAGAGCAACTGGGAAAAACTAGAGACTCTACCCTCTTTTAAATGAATTTCTGGCTTGGGCCCTTGATCCTGTTTCTTCCTGCTGCCTTCAAGACCTTGCTCCTTCAATTTTCACCTTCCTTTCACCTACTGAGTCTCCTCTACTCAGCTGGCTCTGTCCACTCAGAAAAGAATAAAGTATTAAACATACTAATAGACATACTAATTACTACAGGAACATGCCAATCAACGCACATACTAACTGATGAAGGAACACACATATTAATAAAAAACTAATAAAAGAACTCACACACTAACTGAAAACTCCTTTCTCTTCTGTTTCCAATTTCTCAAAAGAGTAGTCCATGCTAAGTGCTTTCCCTCTTAGTTCCTAAACCCACTGTACTCTGGTTTCCATCTCCCACTATTCTCTTAAAGGTCATGAATCACCCTGTAACTGTCAATGGTCTCTCCTCCCAAATCACTCTCTCTTCACTTAGAATATATGAACTTGACAATATCTTTACCTCCCCAAACACTGCTCCAATCATTTTCAGCAATCTTGCCTGTTGTCTAGATGAAGATTATATGTCCCCACCACAGAGCAGTGCTTTCCTTCTCATTGTATTTCCTCTGAAACAATTTGATCCTTCTCAGCTTTGTTTTCCATCTTTATGGGACCAACTCCCCAAAACCTACTCTTTCGCACTGACCTCATTTATATACTCTAGAAAGATCACTTCCAATTACACGTTGGATGTTCTGCCAACACTTCGAACTATCACATGTTCACTATCAAGTTCATTGTCTGCTCCTCCTACTGGATCTCAAAAAATCTCTTTCACAGAAATAACCCAGGTACTCCATGCTCTTTCCACTCCTGGCACTAAATTCATGTGGTAAATGGCTACCATATATACCTACAGTAGAGGTCTTAATCCAAATCTAGTAACTACTGTGAGAGTTGCCACAAGTTCAGGCCTATGTTAAGACCTACAACAAAAGGATTTCAAAATGCGTATCTTCCAACAGTGGTTAAAAACAACAAACAAAAATCCATCCCTCAAGTTTCTGCCTAAAGGAGCCCCATTCGATTGAAGCAAGATGAGATAAGATTGCTTACATGAGGCCCACAGCAAGACGTAGAGAATAAAGGCCATGATGGACTATGGTGGGGGAAGAATGGGGAGGACACTTACAGCGAAAGAAATGTAGAAGTTTTCTAGAGAAGTAAGAGATCAAGAAAGAGGAACTGTGAAGAACAGTGGAGTCCTTTTAGGAAAAAATAAGTTGAATGATCCAAGAAGCCATAGACTGACAGCAGGTGAGGAGAAAGCAAAAACAAAATCTGACAGTGCTTTTTTAAGTGGCCAGACATTAAAAAGAATCACTAAAAGCGATTCAAGAGGGTAAAGAGGGAACAACTTTAACCCAAAATTAAAAAGTGGACCTGGAACCAGAGAAAGGACAAAAGGAGTGAAAAATATGAGGATCAGCACTAAAAACTTAAAATTAGCGCCAAAAGCTTAGTGAGACACAGAGCTATAGCTAGTAAGGAACCCAACAAACAAGTTGTATATATCTAGCAATGTTACATGGTGAGACAACATACATGGAACTTTTTCAACATAATTTATAGTAGTTTATTCCTCTAGTTGGCCACACGAGAATATATTGGGTTGTGGGAGTACAAGGAGATTGGGAGGAGGTGGGAGAGACTACAAAGAAAAAAATGCCAGAGTCTTAAGGGTAGAGACACAGATTTGGGAAAAGAACCCCATTTTCTCAGCAGTAATGGCAGAAGATTTCAGCCACAAATTTCCCGGGAGACTAATTCCTGCGGACACTTTATTATGTTCATTACAAACACAAAAAAATATCAACTTACCCAGATAAGTAATGTTTTCAGCTAATTCACACCCATCAGCATCTTGGAAATATTTTACTGTTTCCTGGTTATTAGCACCCAGCACATATGTCTGAATAGGAGCTAGTGAGAGAAAGAGAAATGACACCATGTAGTTACCAGATCTGATTTGGAATTTGAGAAATACTTCCCCACAGGAAAAATAATCACAGCCAAAGTAAGGAGTCTACAATCCTATCTGTGGAACATGTCTACCACTTAGGATATCCTATCCAACCTGTGGCCTGTCAAATAGTGTCACTAGGTTGGTGAAGTGACATCTTTAAGAGAATGGTTAATGTAGAATAAGGAAAACACAGACCCTAAAGAGCTTCATAAAAAAAAGAAGGGAGCCTGGGTAGCTCAGTCGGTTAAGTGTCCAACTTCGGCTCAGGTCATGATCTCACGGTTCTTGGGTTCGAGCCCTGCGTCAGGCTCTGTGTTGACAGCTCAGAGCCTGGAGCCTGCTTCAGATTCTGTGTCTCCCTCTCTCTCTGCCCTTCCCCTGCTCGTGCTCTGTCTCTCTGTCTCTCAAAAATAAATAAACATTAAAAAAAATTTTTTTAATTAAAAAAAAAAAACACTCAAACTGGAAAAAGGAAAGGACACATATGGTTGCATTTCTTCAATTCCTGCCTACTTAGAAGAGAATTATTTTTCTAAACCAAATCCAACCAAACTCAAAATGTGAACATTTTTAAAAATTTTATTTATTTTTATTTTAGAGAGAGAGAAAGCATGCACAAGCAGGGGAGAGGGGCAGAGGGAGAAAGAGAATCCTTTCTTTTAAAAACATTTATTTATTTTGAGAGAATGTGCTGCATGTGTGCATGAACAGGGGAGAGAGGGAGAGGGAGAAGGAGAAGGAGAGGGAGAGGGAGAGGGAGAGGGAGAGGGAGAGGGAGAGGGAGAGGGAGAAGGAGAGGGAGAGGGAGAGGGAGAAGGAGAGGGAGAGGGAGAGGGAGAAGGAGGAGGGAGAGGGAAAAGGAGGAGGGAGAGGGGAAGGAGAGGGAGAGGGAGAGGGAGGGAGGGAGAGAGAGAAAGAGAGAGAATCCAAAGTAGGCTCTGCACTGTAAGCCTGGCACCTGACTCAGGGGCTCAATCTCATGAACTGTTAAGACCATGACCTGAGCCGAAATCAAGAGCGGGTCACTTAACCAACTGAGTCACTCAGGCGCCGGAGAGAGAATCTTAAGCAGGCCCCATGCTCAGTGTGTAGTCTGACACGGGGCTCAATCCCACAACCCTGGGATCATGACCTGAGCCGAAATTAAGCGTTGGACGATCAACTGACTGAGCCACCCAAGTGCCCCCAAAATGTGAACATTTAGATGCATAGGCATCCTTCCCAGCTCAACATGGAGCTCAGAGGAAAATTCTTAAATAACTACTATGTGTGAAAAACAACCCAGCAAGAACTGTGTAACCTTAAAGCTTTGTTAGAAATTATTTGTAAAATAAAAATAATTTCTATACCTTTCTTGATGCCAGTTTTATAGTCCTCCCATTCAGCATCTGGAGTGGAGCCAAAGAAATTTCCTACACACAACAGCAGCTAAAATGAGTTTTTTAAACAGATATATGAGATTTTTTATCAAACAGCACATAATTGATAGTAACATAATTCAGCTAATTATCCTACTTAACAGCCTCACACTAGGTTTTTCTCCTTAATCAGTCTGCAGCATCTCAACACATAATTCTTTAGTAGCAATTGCAAAAGTCAATCTGAATCTATGAATTACTAAATTTTGGCTCACTGGCCATCAAATCCAAGTTAGGGACGGGGAAGTGGGGGTCAGGGAAAGATGGAGAAGTCTACTTCCAAGAACCTCTCTCCAAATACAAAACCTTTAAGTATTAGATACCCTGAGAAGATACAGGGCACAAAAAACACATCTCCTGCCTGTTGTCTTTACTCGATCTTTAACCCCATGAACAGATTGTCACCATACCCAGAATACTCTTCTGTACGCTAGGGATCTACAGTCTAGTTGGCAACCCCACGTAACATTTACATAAGGCTCTTCGGTCTGTGAAGCATCTTCACATGTTATCTGACTTAATCCATACCATACACTCATGAACTATATCTGCGATTCCCAAACCCAGTGGTTAGAATCACCTAGGGAGGTTTTGCTTGTCTGTTTTCAGTTTTGTGGACAGTAAGAAAGTAATAAGTACAAAAAGTATAAAAAATTCAAAAAGTATAAAAAGGTAGAGGTCTCCCTTTCCCTATCATTCTGCAGCTAAGTTTCTGTGCTCACGAAAGGAACTCAATCTAACAAAAAAGGGAGAATACATGTTCAGTCGAGAAATGAAAAAAGAAGTCCAAACTTTATTTTAGTATGTTTGACTATACCAGTAAAATTAGAGTCAGTAAAAGGAAATGTCTTACGTCAAAGTTTCCACTTTTCTTCTGAATTGCTCGAACTCTATTGAATAAAACATCAAACTTTCCTTCAACATCTCCACAAGCCAAGCTGCAAACAAGAGATAAATGTTAAGCCAACTGAGGAAACTTGAATGGGCCATCTGGGTTTGTAACATATTAGTCTTTCTGGATCAGGCAGATATGTGACCCAGTCTCTGAGGTTACCGGAGAGGTTCAGTGCATGTGAACTTTTACTGACCAGTGGGCAGCTCCACCTAAAGGTCACCAAAACCTTCAACCCACCACATCCCGAAGTTAGCTTCACCTCCTTCAAAATGGAACCAGCTTCTTCTCCTCACTTCCCAAGCTTTGTGGAAGGCTATATCACCAACTCTTTGGGTCACCAAGAGTCAGAAACCCCCATCAAGTCTCATCGATTCCCTTTTCCAAACATCTTTCACATTCATTCCACCCTTTTCCTTTCCACTTTCACTATCAATCATCCATTCAACAACCACGTACCAGACACCTACAATATGCTAAGTGCAATGTGCCCAGAACTATGCTAAGAACACGTTAGGAGTACAAAGAGGAGAAAGACTCAGTTCAAACCTCAAAGTTGACAATCAGGGAAGGGCAGATACTCTCATATAAATTTATATGAAAAAAGCTACAACAGGAGGCATGCATGAAGTGCTAAGGGGCAGAGAGGTAGAAAGTGGCAAGAGCTGAGGTTTATAAGGCAGACTGGCCCTAAATAGTGACGTAACTTGTTCCATCATCTCATTTCTGAGTTTTCATAATTCTGACTTAGGGTTTTTCTATTTCTCATACCATTTTTTAATGCCTTTGAACTCATCTTGAAACATAGTTCTTATTGTTTTGTCAGTATGTCTTTCTGGTGTGTCCGTATCACTGAACATTTTTTTAAAGTTTATTTTTATTTATTTTGAGAGCTAGAGAGCAAGCAGGGGAGGGGCGGAGAGAGAGGGAGAGAATTCCAAGCCGACTCTATGCTGTCAGCACAGAGCCTGATGCCGGGCTCAAGCCCAAGGAACTGTGAGATCGTTACCTGAGCTGAAACCAAGAGTCAGACATTTAACTGACTGACCCATTCAGGCACCCCATCACTGAACATTTTCAAGCTGGGTAGTGACCTGTTTCAGAAAGTTTGTTTTAGTAACAGAGTGAAAGATGGTCTGGAGGAACAAGTGACTATAAGCAAAAATATTACCAAAAAGGGGAATACTGAATGAAGATGAAAAGGACAGAAACAGATGACAAATTTAGAATTCTGAACACCTGAACACAATCTGGACTGGTGAGGTAGGGTGGGAAGTGAGGGAGGAGGAGGAATGGAGGACACTCTAAGACAGACCAAGGGTCATGTGATATAACCCAGGCACAATCAGGGAGAGATCTAATGAATCCAGTACTGGATACAAAGCAGGGAGCATGCTTACATTTATTTCCTTGAATGTCATCTTTTCTTCCTAACCAACCTAAATAAAGCCAACAGTTTAATATTCTTTCCTCAAAAACATTAAGAGAACCCCACTACCGGGGCACCTGGGTGGTTCAGTTGGTTGAACGTCTGACTTCAGCTCAGGTCCTGATCTCACAGGTGAGCTCGAGCTTCGCATCGGACTTGCTGCTGTCAGCAGGGAGCCGGCTTCAGATCCTCTGTCCCGCTCTCTCTGCCCCTTCCCTGCTGGCACTCTCTATCTCTCAAAAATAAGTAAACATTAAAAAAGAGAGAGAGAGAACTCCACTGCCTGCAGAGCCACAGCCTTCCACAAGTCCTCTATCCTTCTCCCCAGGGCTTTCTCCAATTTTCCATAACAGAAACTTCCCCTACTGTCACTCTGATCACTCTCTGCCTCTGCCATTCTCTAGGGTAGTTACTTCCAACAGCCCTACCCTATGCTTCCGGAGTCTAAATTTTTCCCATCCTTCAAGGCCCAGCGTATCTCTAAAGCCTTCCTGACTGGCTCAGAAAGTCTCACTCTTCTAAAACTTCAGAAACTCATATGAGCATCTCAGAGCAAGCTCTGTAATAAACTACTATGCGTTTCTATTTACCTTCTGAGCACCACCTCTTCTAGGAAGCCCTCCAGTCCCTACCAGTCACCAATTCCTGGTGCTCCCACAGGATCCTGTACTTCCTCTATGGTGGCAGTTGTCACATGGAATTATAATTGTTTCTCGGAGAGCCATCATCCAGTTTGTACATCATAGGACGCCTCAAAATTCATCATCTCCCCAACTAGGCCCTTTTCCAGTGTTTTCTATCCCACTGAAGGGCAGAAATTTAGGACCCCACAGTGCCGACTGCTTCTCAAAGCCAAACCTTTTCCAAGCCCTGTTAATATCATCTCCTTAATAAACCTTGAATCCCTGCACTTTTCTTCTATCACTCTACCTAATCCTAACTGTCTTCTTCTTTGGCTCTAATTTGTTCTTACACTGCAGCCTGAATCGCTTTCCAAAACAAAAATATGATCCCACGAAGGATCTCTTAAACATTTCAATGGCTTTAGGATAAAGACAAAAATACGAACCAACGCTCCCTCCCCTGATTCCTCACAATAAACCAAATACCCCTGTTATACTCCCTCCCAGAACCTGAAGCTTTTCTTCCTGACATTTATCGACCGTAATTAATCTAGACTCTCTGAATATCAGCTCAAAACTCTAAGCTCCATCAAGGCAGGAACTCCATCTCTGCAACGTCTAGCACAGTGCCTGGCATACAGCAATTGTTCCATAAATATCCGCTGAGTGGTTGGATGGATGGATGTACACTCTTGACCCCCAGCGCCTTCTCCTCGCAAAAAAGTGCGCCAGGGCAGGAGCCCTATCTATCTATTCTGCTCATAACTGACCAGGGCCCCATCAGTGGGCCCCCCGCCTAAGAGTTTTCGTTATAAATGCGCTGTGGGGAGAAGTGAAGTGGAAATGTCTCAGAGGCCAGGACGGCCTAAGATGGAGGAGGCCTGACGCTGGCAGCTTCCGCCTCTCCCACCATGGGTGGACAGGACAGTGTCCTCTCGGAGCGAAAGGAGACCGGCCCAGGCCAAGCAAAGACGTGATCGGAGTTCGCCAGCCGCCACCACGCTCCCACCTCCGCCTTTTCCTCCTCCCTTCCAGTCACGAGAAAGACCCAGACAACAGACGCGCGCGCGCGCGCGCGCACACACACACACACACACACACAGGCGCGCGCGCACGCTTCTGAGCTATGGTCACTCACAGGCGCAGCGGTTTCTGAGCCATTTGTCCCAACAGCCTGAGTTCCGGTGACCACCGAAAACAGATTCGGAACCCGCACTCCTCGAAAAACGCGGCGGCACAGCACTAAGACGCGAGCGCTCCCAGCCAATGAGGGTTCGCTTATCTACGGAGAGCGCCGAGGGACAGAAGCCTCTCCCAACTGGCTGGGTCTCCGAGGAATCAAGGAAGGAGAGCAGTAAAGGAAGGGAGGGGAAATGACAAAATGAATTCCAATTATGTTTTGTTTTGTTTTTCGGAGCAGTTGAAGTTATCGAACTGCGAGAAAGCTCCCGACACAATGATGGGGGCCCTAACCTAACCTAATCTAACCATGTCAGTCCAATGGGCAAGAGACAGACTCTGTCCACACATGCTTTTTTGGTTCAGTTTATAACCCATTCTAAAATTAAAAGAGTAATGGCCATCACCTTGATGCAGAAAGTGTCAACATGTTGCCACATTTTTTCCCTTCATCTCTCTCTCTCTCTCTCTCCTTCAAGGTGTACAAGCACTTTTATTATCACTGAATCATTTGAAAGTAAATTGCAGATATCAAGAATACCTTAACATGCAATTCCTAAGAATAAGGACATCCCCTATATCACCAAAATACCGTTAAGGCACCTAAGAAAATTAATTAATTCAATTATATCATCTAATATATATCCATATTTAAAGTTGTCCATTTGTTCCCTCCTCCCCATTTTTTTTTTTTTTTTAATATCTGGGGCTTGTTTTCACTCAGGATACAATTAAGTTCACACTTGTATTCAGCTCTCTAGTCTTTTAAAATCTACAATTGCCTGCATGCATTTTTGGTTGTTTTTCCTGACATTGACTTTTTGGGGGAGTTCAGTTCAATTTATAGGGGACAACAGTATGTAAGAAAATGGAAGCAGAGAGTTCCTGACAACCCAGGGACATGAAAAGTTCAGCCAAGTAATTAAGAATTAACTGAAACATAAATTATTTTAAGCAATAACCACAAAGTTCTTGTTTTCCTCCCTTTGGAGGGATTTATTAAATTCTCTGGCTTATTAACTATTGATGCCCTGCTTTGATGGAACACTGAGCATGTGTCTTTTTCTACTTTTAGAAAAGGCAATTCAGCACCTAGGAGTAGAAGTCAAGATTGAATCTAGAAGAAGGGTAGAAATTTGCCAAACATGGGCAGGGAATAACTTCACGAAAAGGAAACAAAAGTAAGATAGGAGATCTCATCAGTGGAATTCTGTATTATCTTTACAACTTTCTTGCAAATCTAAATCTACACTGAAATACGAAGTTTATGGAAAGAAAGCTCATCCATGGAGATTTAAGCTAGCTCAAGAGAGTTGAATATAGTGTAAGTGTCAGAGTAATAGGAAATGAAATGGAAAAAATGAAAGAAATAGGGGGTCTTGATCCATGTTAGGAGATCTAGCTTTAGAATACACATTCTAGGGACTCCTGGGTGGCTCTGTCCGTTAAGCATCCAACTTTGGCCCAGGTCATGATCTCGCAGTCTGTGAGTTTAAGCCCCACATCAGGCTCTGTGTTGACAGCTCAGAGACTGGAGCCTGCTTCAGATTCTGTGTCTTCCTCTCTCTCTGCCCCTCCCCCACTCACACTCTGTCTCTATCTCTGTTTCTCTCTCAAAAATAAACATTAAAAAATTTTTAAATTAGAATACACATCCTTCTCATGAGTGTGGAACATTCCTCCAGACAGATATGTTAGGCCACAAAACAAGTCCCAACAAACTTAAGTACAAATTATATCAAGTATCTTTTCTAATCACAATGATATGAAACTTGAGGCACCTGGGTGGCTCAGTTGGTTGTATCTAACTCTTGATTTCAGCTCAGGTCATAATCTTGAGGTTCAGCCCCTTGGTGCTGACAGCACAGAGCCTACTTAGCATTCTCTCTCTCTCCG
Source organism: Cryptoprocta ferox (assembly GCA_028646485.1). Lineage (NCBI taxonomy): Eukaryota > Metazoa > Chordata > Mammalia > Carnivora > Eupleridae > Cryptoprocta > Cryptoprocta ferox. The sequence goes on from CM053561.1 coordinate 54,851,343, forward strand.
ACTCTCCCTCTGTCCCCCCCTTGCTCATGCACAAGAACTTGCTCTCTCTCAAAATAAATAAACTTTTAAAAAATGACATGAAACTAGAATTCAATGAAAAATAAGGAAGAAAATTAGAAAGTTTAAAAAATACATTGAAATTAAACAGAACACTCCTGAACAACTAAGAGACCAAAGAAGAAATCACAAGGAAAAAAAATCTTGACACAAATGAAATGGAAACACAACACCCCAAAACTTATGCAATGAAACAAAAGGAAAGTTGATAACTATAAATGTCTATACTAAAAAGAAAGGTCTCAGATAAAACAACCTAATATTACAAATCAAAGAATAGAAAAAGAAGAATAAACTAAGCCTAAGGTAAGCAGAAGGCAGAAAATAATCAAGATTATAGCAGAAATAAATGAAATAGAGAATAGGAAAACAATAGAAAAGATCAATGGAAACTAAGAGTTGTTTTTGAAAAAGATAAACAAAATTGACAAACCTTTAGCTAGACTAACCAAGAAAAAGAGGGGACTCAAATAAATAAAATTATCAGTGAAAAGACACATTTCCACCAATTCTACACAAATACAAAGGATAACATACTGTGAACAATTATATGCCAACAAATTGGACAAACAAGTGGAAATGGATAAATTTCTAGAAACATAAAATTTACCAAGACTGAATCAAGAAGAAATGGAAAATCTGAACAGACCAATAATGAGTAAGGAGTCTGAATCAGTAATCAAACAACTCCCAATGAAGAAAATCCCAGGACTGCATTATTTCACTGGTGTATTCTACTAAACAGTTAAAGAAGAACTAATGCAATCTTTCTGAAACTCTTATAAAAAACTGAAGAGGAAGAAACACTCTTCAGATTCATTATATGAGGTCAGTATTACCCAATACCAAAGCCAGGCAGATAAGAATACTATAAGAAAACTACAAGTCAATATCCATGATTAATAGAGATATAGAATTCTCAGCAAAATACTGGCAAACTGAATTCAACGGCACATTAAAGGGATCATACGCCATGATCAAATGGGACTTGTCCCTGAGATTAAGGATTGTTCAACATACTGGAATCGATAAATGCAATAAACCTCATTAATAGAATGAAAGATAAAAAATCATACGATCATCTCCATAGATGCAGAAAAAGCATTTGACAAAATTCAACATCCTTTCATGATTAAAAAAAACTCTCAACAAATTTTACATAGAAGGAATGTACCTCAATATAGTAAAAGCGATATATGACAAGCCCACAGCTAATATCATACTCAATGGTGAAAGTGTGAAGGCTTTTTCTCTAAGATCAGGAACAAGACAAGGGTGCCCACTGTTACCACTTCTATTCAACATAGTACCAGAAGTCCTAGCCAATGAAAGATATCTGAATTGGAAAGGAAGAGGTAAAATTGTCTCTGTTTGCAGAAGAAATCAACTTATTTATAAAAAATCTTAAAGACTCTAACAACAACAGAATAAATGAATTCAGTAAAGTTGCAGGATACAAATTCAATGTACAAAAATCAGTTGTGTTTGTATACACTAATAATAAACTATCTGAAAATGAAATAAACAATCCTGTTTATAATAGCATCAAAAACAGTAAGATACTTAGGAATAAATTTAACCAAAAAGGTTAAAGATCTGTACACTGAAAACCATAAGATATTGATGAAAGAAACTGAAGAAGATACAAGTAAGTGGAAAGATATTTTGTGCTTATGGATTATGGATTAGAAGAATTAATATTATTAAAGTGTCCATACTGCCCAAAGCCATCTACAGATTTAATGCAATCTCTATCAAAATCCAATGGTATTTTTCACAGAAATAGAAAAAACAATCCTAAAATTTGTATGGAACCACAAAAGACCCTGAATAGCCAAAACAATCTTGAGAAAGTAGAACAAATTTTGAGGTATCACTCTTCCTGATTTTAAACTATGTTACAAAGCAATATCAATCAAAACAGTATAGTACTGACTTTAAAACAAACAAACAAAAAAAAGGCCAGTAGAGCAGAATCAAAAGCGCAGATATAAACCCATACATATACAGTCAACTAATACTTGACAAAGGAGCCAAGAATATTCAATGGGGAAAGGACAGTCTCTTCAATAAATGGTACTGGGAAAACTGGATATTCACATGCAAAAGAATGAAACTGGACCCATCTTACACCACTCATAAGCGTTAATTCGAAATGGATTAGAGACTTAAATATAAGACCTGAAACTGTAACACTCCTAAAAGAAATAGAAAGCACTTAGACATTGGTCTTGGCAATGATTTTTTTTGGATATGACACCAAAAGCATAAGCAGCAAAAACAAACATTAATAATTGGGACATCAAACTAAAAAATTTCTGCACAGCAAAAGGAATAATCAACAAAATGAAAATGCAATCTACAGAATAGAAAATATTTACAAACCACCTATCTGATAAGGGATAATATCCAAAATATATAAGGAACTCAAACAACTCAATAGCAAAAAAGTGAACAATCTTATTTTCAAAATGGGCAAAGGGGTGGGGGTGCCTGGGTAACTCTGTTGGTTAAGCATCCAACTCTTGATCTCAGATCAGGTCTCAATCTCATGGTCTTGAATTTCAGGCCCTGCATTGGGTTCCACACTGGGCATGAAGCCTAGTTTAAAAAATTATAACAAAAATAAAAATGGGCGAAGGACCTGAATAGACATTTCTCCAAAGACATACCAATGGCCAATAGGTACATGAACATGATTAGTCATCAGGGAAATGCAAATCTACACCACAATGAGGTTATAACCTCACACGTGTTAGAATGGCTATTTTACAAAGGTAAGAGATAAATGTTGGCTAGGATGTGGAGAAAAGGAAAACCTTGTGCACTGCCAGTGAGAATGCAAATTGGTACAGCCACTATGGAAAACAGCATGAAGCTTCATCAAGAAATTAGAAATAGAACTATCATATGATCCAGCAATCCCCTTCTATGTATATCTCCAAAGGAAATGAAATCATTATCTCAATGAGATACCCGGCACCCCCACATTCACTACAGCATTATTCATGATAGTCAATACATGAAAACAACCTAAGTGTCCAGTGATGGATGAATGACGAAATTGTAGTGTATATGTTTACAATGAAAAAAGGAAATCCTGCCACTTGTGATAACATGGATGAAGCTTAAGGGCAGTATGCTAAGTGAAGTAAGTCAGAGAAAGACAAATACTGTATAATCTCATATGTGAAATCTAAAAAAAAACCAAACTCATAGAAACAGAGTAGATTGGTGGTTGCCAGGAGTTGGGACAGTAGGAATAAATGGGAAGATGTTGGTCAAAGGGTTATAACTTCCAGTCATGAGTAAATTCTAGGGATCTAATATACAGCATGGTGACCATAGTTAACAATACTGTTTTATATACAGTTGTACCCAGTGGTTAGGGGTACGTTCAAAAATCTGTATATAACTCTTGACTTCCCCCACTGATGACTGGAAGCTTTACTAATAATATAAACAGCTGATCATATATTTTACATATGATATATATTATACACTGTATTCTTAAAGTAAGGTGAGCTAGCGAACAAAAAATGTTAAGAAAAACATGAAAAAATACAGAGTACTCTACTGTATTTATCTAACAAAAGCCGCACGTAAGTGGACCCATCCAGTTCAAACACATGCTGTTCATGGGTCAACTGTATTTGCAAGTTGCTAAGAGAGGAGATCTTAAATGTCCTTAACACATATGCAGAAAAGGTAACTATGTGGCGTGATGGCTGTTAGCTAACCTAAATGGTAATCATTTCATAAAATGTACATATACCAAATCATCACATTGCACATCATAAACTTACACGTTATGTCAATTATAGCTCAATAAAGTTGGAAAAAAAAATAACTTACACCCCACACCCCCAACAAAACACACACACACAAAGAAAAATACTGGCATTTTCAGCTTTATCTTGGGAGCACCCTGTATCCTAAATGTAACTGGGTCGTTTGTCTACTATATATATCAATTCCAAAATACTAGTTTCTGTGTCAGGTTATATATATCTGACCAAATGTTTCAAATCTTACATGGAAAACAGTTATAGAAAATTTACAATAAAGAACCAAAGGGAATCACATTAAACAAGTTCATCCTCAGAAACACAAAAGTGAAGTGAAATATTTCATTAAAATTTTGGTTTCTAAGTAAAAAAAAAAAAAAGGCTGGCTTTCTCAAAGAGGCTATGAGAAGTCACTAAAGGAGTCTCAGCAGGAAGGGTAATGTGACCAGTTCACACTTTTGAAAGATTGTTCTGGCAGCAGTGTGGAAGGTTGAAGGGATCATTATGATAAGAGACACAGCAATAGTGCAGAGGGGCAGATGATAAATGATGGTCTGGAACAGAGATAGTGGGAAATGACAGAAACATGGTTAAAAACTCTTTTGGAGAAGGAATTGGGGACCTCAGACACCTTCCTAGCTGCTAGCACCCAACTCTGAATAAGGATGCCTATCTTCGAAACTCGACTGGTCAGTCAGTATCCTCCATCCATTTATGTCTTTAGTCTGAGAGGAAGATGATCAGGTCCCTAGGGGCCCCCTTGACCCTGCAGGCACAAGTAGGAAGATATTTTACAAATGCTTTACTTCATGAGTGGCAGCCCTACCTCCCCATCTAACACATACACACTCTTTGTCTTCATCACATTTCCAAAGGAAGCACATGGCAAGATGTTATCTATCTCCAGACATCTGACTCACACAGAGGAGAGACAGATAGGACCCATCACCTACATCAGGCTATCAAAATACTCCCTTCACTGCTTCTACTCAGTCTAGAAGACTCAGCCTGAAATTATTTTAAGATTTTCTGCTATTTGATGGGGCACCTGGGTGTCTCAGTCAGTTAAGCGTCCGACTTTGGCTCAGGTCATGATCTCATGGTTCATGCATTCGACCCCCCTGTCAGGCTCTGTGCTGACGGCTCGGAGCCTGGAGCCTGCTTCAGATTCTGTGTCTCCCTCTCTCTCTGCCCCTCCCCTGCTGGCGCTCTGTCTCTGTCTCTCAAAAATGAATAGATGTTAAAAAAATAAAATAAAATAAAGATTTTCTGTTATTTGCAATGTTATGGAAAAGTAAATTACTGACATTCACAGGTGATAATCTATAAGGGTAATAATCTATAAAGAACAAATTTGTTTTCCTTTTTTAATTTAGGATCTTATTAGCAATACGTTAGCATCATTAATAGAAAAAAAGAACAATTGACACAGAAACTCAAAACCAGCCATTAAGAAAATAATGTAATAATCAACACCATGAGAGAAAACAGGTCCTCTCATTTGATATACTGGCAAACCCAGGTTTATCCTGAACTTTGAGACACTCTCTGTCCTGAGTGGATGATGAAACATTCAAGTAAAAGGTAAGGAGTTTTAAGTGTGAGTTTCTGAGGGATACTGCCTCCGAAGAAGTTCAGGGGTAGCCACAGTCCTCCAGTTTACCCCAATGTTGGGACGTTTCTGGGACGACCAGCATAGGTTCCTTTTGAGGAGTTTTGACAATTCATCAGCCTCAGGACTCAGGTCTTATAAAATATTCCTCCATGTTAAAAAAAAAAAAAAGACATTGTTCCACAGGAATAAGTTTTTCATCGTTTCTCCAGCTTCTTGTACTTGGCTTCTACCAGGGGGAGGGGGGAAGGAGGGAGAGAGGGGGAAAGAAGAGAGAGTTTAATCTTTTAAAATCAGCTCTTACAAAGATCTTTTTTACTTAGCATTTCCAGGCAAATTAAAAAATATCGATTATGTAAAAAAATACCTATTGGCTTCAATCTCATCATCTGTCCAAGCTGGGTCCAAACTGGAGGCATGCTATAAATGTTAACTATCATATTAGCTAAAGACAGATATTTTTGGGTATCAATCAACCACGTGCACAACTTAAGATAGGGAGTCAAACACACACACAGAATTAAGAACAAGTCCACTAAGTTCTAACACTGTCAACACACCTGCTCCAATGGCTCCACCAGGATTAAGCAGATCTACTGGCACCTGAGCCACGGAGGGGGGCCTTACTAAGCACAGAAAAGTGCCTCTCCAGGCACTCACTGGGAGCCCGACTCTCTGGACACATAAATGTATGTTTTTCCTTTTCTTTTCTTTTTCTTTCTTTCTTTCTTTTTTTAATCTTTGTTTATTTTTGAGAGAGAAAGAGAGACAGTGCAAGCGGTGGAAGAACAGAGAGAGAGGAAGAAACAGAATCTGAAGCAGGCCCCAGGCTCTGAGCTGTCAGCATAGAGCCCAACGCAGGGCTCAAACCCATGAACAGCAAGTTCATGACTCTGCACTGAAGTCAAACACTTAACCGACTGAGCCACCCAGGCACCCCACTCCTTTTGTTTTCTTCTCTCTACACGTCACTATAGGAAAGCAATTTTGAAAGACAAAGAGATTGGGGTGCCTGGGTGACTCAGTCTGTTGAGCGTCTGACTTTGGCTCAGGTCATAATCTCACAGTTCATGGGTTCGAGCCCCGCGTAGAGCTCTGTGCAGACCGCTAGCTCAGAGCCTGGAGCCTGCTTCAGATTCTGTGTCTCTTTCTCTCTCTGCCCCTACCCTGTTGACGCTCTGTCTCTCTCTGTCTCTCAAAAATAAATAAATGTAAAAAAAAAAAAATTGAAAGACAAAGAGATTTAAAAGACTATCAAGTAAGCCTCGTATTGTGATAGATTTCCTTTTTCTCTAAAACCTGGAAAGCATTTGGTACAATGCCTTCTATGTAGTAAGGTTAACTGTCACCATTTAGTAAATTTAATTGTGGACAATGAAACTGTTAATCACCACTCATGTCAAATCTCAGTTACAAACCACTCTCCTAAAGTAGTCAACAATTGTCAATGATGAAAATAAAATAATCTATAAATTATACCGAGGATAAAAACAATTTCATTGTTTTTAATCATGGATGTAAGAGCCAGAGCCAGATAGCAAGCCATCAACAATACAAGTACCAATTTCCTCCTTAAAGGAAAAGTAAACTCTTGAGTGACTTTTCTGTTTTTTAAGACATATGTATCTATATTATTAAAGATGCTTCAGCCTGCTGAACCATAATTTTAAGAGCTCAAGCTCTGTAACCAAACAGACCTGGCTTGGAATATAGCACTTTCACATGCTAGCTTTGTGTCCTTATGAAAGTTATTTAACCCCGTCAACCAGTTTCTTCCTCCAAGGAATGGGGATAAACTCATGTCCTTATCTCATAGATTATTGGGAAGATAAAATAATACATGTACAGTACTAAGAACAGTACCTGATATATATCCAGTACTCAGGAAATAGTATTTTTATTACTACTACTAATAATAAAAATTACTCTCACTAGGTTTTTGTGCAAGTTAATTAAAATAGATCGTTATAGGTACACCATAAATGTTAACTATCCTATTGGCTGGGGTCATACAGGGTGGGAGTGGGTGGTGGGGGGTGGATTACTCTTATTAAATCAAAACAGAAATAAAAATGGTTACCCAGTTTTTTTGAATATGCATCCAACTTGTAGGCTGCCTGCTCAAGAGCTGCTACCTGTTCTTCAATTACATTGATCTGATCCAGGTAAGGCTGCAGTCCAGCATCTTTGAAAATAAAGACAGGCCACATGTTCATACAGCCTTAACAAGGAGTATAGAAAAGACTGGAAAAGTAAGAATACTAGTGTCCCTCCAACTCTGCCCAGGACACACTAGGTAGGGCGCCATGTTTCTGATCACTCATAGGACAAACACTAGCAGACAGCAGCTGGCTGATCAGGCAGAACTGTGACCTGGACAAAGCAAGTCTCTCATCTACTAATTTTCCTCTCTTTTAAATTCCTTGCTCCTCAAGCAATCTTTCTGTAACTGATTCAGTTTCCTGGGTCATCCCAGACCAAGAAAGAGTGCCCTAGAGATAGGGAACATACATATAAGTCGATGGAAAAATATATTCTACCAGTCTCGAAATTAGCATTTTCCATTTATAGATGTTCTGGTTTTCTGTTTAGAAAGTAGTCCTTTACAGATTGCATTGTTAAATAAATTCACTAGAATCTGGCCACTATTTTTCTCCCCTCTCCCTTTCCAGGAATAAACTGACCAAATCAAGATTCAGAAGTGGAAATAACCATACTGAAACATGCTAATCTTCAAAATGGAAGAAATTCACCTTAACTTTGTAATTCACTTTTAGAGAATGAGCTCCCTCAGGACAGGGGCCATGTTCCCTCCATTTCTCCGCAACCCCAAGCACAAAAGAATATTAAATACAAACATGTTTAATTATAAATATTATTACTTACACTTCTGGTTTAAGTCCTTTAAGTTTCTACTAATGTTTATAGCAATATCTTTCATTTCAAGATACTTCAGGCTCGTTAGTTTATTCATATTTTCCAGGAGCTTATAGTCTTCGCTGGTGGCTTTAAAATAAACAGAAGACATGATACCTTTAAGACTTGTCATAGATCACTGGAATGTGAAATTATAGGCCAAATGGTAGTTCAAGGCAGGACCCAGAGAATGTCAAAGGAGCAGGCCACTATTGATTTATGACATTTATACTCAGCCTGTGTACTCTGTCTAGGTAGAAACTCAGGTAATAATCAACACACTATTTAAACCAATTAAGGGGCGCCTAGGTGGCTCAGTCGGTTGAGCGTCTGACTTCGGCTCAGGTCATGATCTCACGGTTCGTGGGTTTGAGCCCCGCATCGGGCTCTGTGCTGACAGCTAGCTCAGAGCCTGGAGCCTGTCTTCAGATTCTGTGTCTCCCTCTCTCTCTGACCCTCCCCTGCTCACGCTGTCTCTCTCTCTCCCTCAAAAATAAATAAATAAATAAATAAAAACACATTAAAAATAAATACATAATAAACCAATTAAGATCGAAGAGACTTCAGAATCTTGGTTAGAAAGGGAAATAACAAATTCATGCCCTAAGAAAAGACAGGTGACATAGTCTTCGTATTTCTGTGGTATGAAAACATAATTTCGGGGACTGCATCATAAATATATATAAAATCAACTAGGACCTCACCGCCTCTTAGGAACTCATTGATTACTATTTGATTCTATACTGCATTTTATGCACTGACTTTTCCAAACCATTTGTCTGCTCCTCATATCCTCCTCAATTCCCTTCCCCATCCCTACTCAAAACAAATGGCTTATTCCAGTTTTCCTGAAAGAGGGAAAATTCCACTTACATAAGGTCCCTCAACCTTTCTGCCTCACTTCAAAACTTCTCTGTACCCTAATATCGTCCCAAGAGGCAGGAGGGCTCCTATTCTTATCAAGACAATTTCTCCTGTGCTCTTGCTTCCAACCCTTCAGGGCCTCTCTTCAATCATATCTTTTCCCTGACATTTCCAAATCTCTCTCTATCCTGGCATCTTCCTCTCTAACTAGAAATATATTCAGGTTTCCTCAGCCCCAAAGCACTCTCTCTTCTGCTACACCTACATCATTTACTCATAAAGCAAAGGAGCTTCACTGCTAATCCTTTTGAAAAGAGTAACTTATATTCACTGCTTCCTCTTCCTCACCATTCACTCATGTAAACCCTTACAGCCTGGCCTCTGCCCCCACTATCCAGGGAAATTACATGCTCGAAGGTCATCAGTGCTTTCTTAACCACCAAATCCACAGTGTCTTCTCAGTTATTATCCTCCTGAATCTCTTCATAGTACCTGGCCCTGTGATCTCCCTCTTTTCACAAAATGCTCATTTCCCTTGTCTGCTACATCATCATATTACCCTGATTTTCTAATCTCTTTCAACCTGCTCTTAGTAGCTTTCTATGCCAGATGCTTTCTCATTCATCCTTAACTACCCCTCCCCAATTTTTACTCAGCTGTGACACAAGACTGATGTTTACATGGGTGGCACCTTCCTATGGGCATCCCCAGGGTGATGCTACCTTCTTTTCAAACTCAAAAAAGCATTTGTACAAGAATGACAATCACAGGGAAATTATAATCTGCTTAAAATTAATTTTATAAGCAAATCATGTGTAATCAATCCTAGGTACTTTAAGTCCTGTTGTTTAGAAACAAATTATTTGCCCTATACAGGCATTCACTGAGACTGTAGGTGAGGCCCTCAGCTACCTGTAAGCGCATCCTTGCCAATCTCATCCTGCAGAGCCTCGACTCACACCACGGTGCAGGTGACTCCCAAATCTGTTTCTCCTGCTCTGATTGCTGTCTGAGCTCGGGACTCACATGTGCAAGTTACCTGAGTGTCCTGGTAATATCTAAAATCAACCAAGCCCAAGCCAAAAATATTTTTACACTAAACATGGTTCCACTTTCCCACTTCCCTATTTTAGATGATAGTACCGCCAGTTTAAAACCTCAAACACATCTTAGGCCACTCCCATCCCTCCATAGACACTTCAACAAGTCCTATAAATTCCATTTCTGTGATATTCTTGTACCCAAGTTCTCCTTTCCATTCCCTTTACCATCACCCTGTCACTGACCATCACCATTTCTTTTCATCTGAAATCTTGCTCATATGTCTCTAAGCTCTATCCTTCATATTCATACCCTCAGTGCTAGCAAATTAGTCTAAAACAAAGGCCACACATTCTAATACCTAGAAGCCAGCAAGATCATATAAATGACTGAAGCAAGCCAAATGTTTGCATGTTAAACACATAAGATTATTCACTTCCATAAAGAAATATGTTCTCTCCCACTTCTTGGAACATGCAGTCTTCTTATCTATCATTTACTTTACCAACTTTGATAGAAATATTGGTACAGAAAATTGTTTCTCTACCACTACTAAAAAAAAAAAAACACTGTAAGAACAGTGATAAATGGCAACTGACCAGGTCTCAGTAAAAGGGAGAAAACAGAGTGGTGGGGGACACATTGCACAGCCCTAATCCATTTAGAGGAGACAGCTGCTCAGCTCTAGCCAATCATAGCATTGCAAGGGGGAACTAGTATTACCAAAATCTTTGGAATTTTTAAAGAGAACCCCCAAATCTAGATTTTGTTACCTGGTTTCTCTTGCTCAGAAATAACTAAGTAACTAATCCGACTGATAGAGCCTCATAAGCCCTCCCATTCTGCATCAAGCCTTTTCTCATTAATTCTGGTTCCCAAATTAAGCTCACAGCAATTGCCTGGAGAAGTGAAACAATATAAGAAATGCTTCTGAGAGGCCACACAGGACCAGACTTCACTTTTTGGACCTTTCTTCACACATAGGCCATGTGTTGACCTGGAAATACACAATGAACCCCAAAATTAATCATGTCCCAAAGGGTGGGTCACCAAATCCTCAGACCAACCTAGCAGGTCCCTAACTCTGCAGATCACTCCCTATTCCCCAATTTCATTTCTCTTTGCCCCAGTAAATACATCTGCTTTAAGAGATGCTTGTTTAAACTGCTTGCTTATACCACCCCACTCACTCTAATCGTTTCCCCCTTTTGGTCAATCATTCCCTTCACGGTCCTGATCAAAATGCACCTCCCCCAAGGAAGCACTTCTTGATGAATTTGTTTTCTGTCTTCTCATAGTCAGTCTACACTTATGGAGGCTTGCAGAGTTGTATTAAGTATTTTTATGTATTTCTGAAATTAGCTAGTGAATTTCCACAGGGACGGAACAGACCTTTTTCTTTCCCATTCATGACTTTCCCAAACTTCCAACAGGCATATTTCAAAGCATGAGGAATGTTGGGGAGGGAGGCACAGACTGATGCTGCTAAAGCACCTCACAGGTCTCCCAGGGCCAAACCTCAGCTCCATAAAGTGGTATAGGGCAGTACCCGAATCAGCCCACACTCCGCCTTACCCGTCAGTTCCCCAGTCAGGTAAGTTGCCATTTTGGAGAACATGTCCCGGCAGAGCTCAGTGATGTCAGCTTCAGCCGGCTCCTTTGCTTCCTCAGCGGTCTCCACGGCGGCATCGTCTGGATCAAAGGAGAACGGAGTAAGTGTCCCACCGAACACCGGGTCCTAATCCAGCGATGGCATCTTCTCCCCACACCCCTTCACCTGTCCTCATTCGATCAAGTCGGCTCCACTCTCCATGTGCCATAATTTCAAGTCCCTCACTTTGTCCTTGCCCCACCTGACACCCCAACTCTGCTCCCTTGCACCGGCCCTTGGCTCACACCCTATCCCGTGGCCAAACCATCTCAGTCGCCCGGTCAGGTGCTTCCCTCCGACCTGCTCGCTCCTGCCAGGCGAGCCCCCGGCCTCCTGATGGACACTTCATCCCCAACCACTCTGCGTACCTCTAACTGGCTCCTCTCTTTGGGTCGCGGGGACACCCTCGGCAGCCGCCGCCGCCGCCATGCCTGGCCCCGCGCTACTTCCGGTTGTGGGATGCCTGCGCATGCGCGCCGGGCGTGTCCCGCCCTCCCAGACCCTGGGTTCGCAGCCCTGGGATTCTTCACCTCTCCGCTGAGTCTTGCTGCACAGGATGAGTAATAAAGTATAAGCATGAAGCTGACAGTGAAGCTAAGATAAGCTATTGTGAGTCCATCCGTTGCCAAGAGTCGGGACGCTTGGAACGGAGAATGCGCTCATCCCTGTCATTAATCTAGTAAGACCGACGACCTGTCGGGTTGGTTGAGTTCAGGTGGCCTGCTGACCAAAGTCACAGAGATAAGTTACCCCTCCCCAGAGACTCCCCTCCCCGTCGCCAAAGACGGTTCAGGGAATCCTTCTGAAGGTAGTCTCATCCAACCTTTAGAAAATCTTCACTCATTGATTTCTGAAAGGAAATACTCCCCCTTTAGTGTCTTGGATAAACAACTCATTGCCCCTTTTTCTTTTTTAAAGTTTATTTATTTATTTTGAGAGAGACAGAGAGAATGAGCAGGGGAGAGGCGGGGGTGGGGTGGGGTGGAGAATCCCAAGCAAGCTTTAAACTCTCATCGCGGAGCCCCAACTCACAAACTGAGAGATCATCACCTGAAGGGAAACCAAGAGTCTGACGCTTTACCGACTGAGCCATCCAGGCGCACCAGCCCCCATTCCTTAGGCTGCAGATTGGCACCTACTTCTCTTCAGCTGATACAGCCTTTCTGGAAAAAAGCTTTGTAACTCTTTTATAACTCTGTTTATCTTGATTGCATTTAGCTGTTTCACAAGTCTCCTAGGTGTATAGAGTATATGTGATGGGATGGTGAAACAGGTGGGAGAAAGGAATGGATGAGAAAAAGCAACTGGGGAGCAAGGTGCAAAATGAGGAAGAGGTAAAGATCACAGGGCAAGGGAAAGGGGATATATAGCAGGTCTTGGGATGCAAACCTATACACCCAAAATCTTGGTGAAGTGTTTAGTTTTATCCCTGGTTATCCTCCATCTGCACCCTCTCACCTCCCACACTCTACACCACACACACACACACACACACACACACACACACACCAGCTACCCTTCATGCCAGACTAAGGGCTACCTTACTCTCTTCATCCTGAGGACCAGGTTTCCCTAGGTCACTGTCTCCACTCTCTCTAATGGTACAGTCATAGTGCTGACCATTTCAAATCATTGCTATGAGCCAGAAGTTCTTGTTTCAGGACTTCTCTGGCAGCCCAGCCCCTTCACATTGTCACTGTCCCCACTCTACACCTCCCAGCAGGGATGAGTGCCCCCAGCCCAAGTACAAGAATGGTTCCCAGCTCCAGCCTCTCTTCTTCTCCCTACAATCCCAGAAGCAAATGCAAAGTCCTGATTTTCCTAAGGATTTTTATTGACAGCCACCAGAGAAACCCATATTGTTCTTTACAAGAATAGAGTCAGAGCCCACCACATTTTTAGTCCAAAGATCTCTGAATCCGGAGGTCGTTTCTTTGTCTGATTCTCCTTAGGCTCCATCTTTGTCCTGGTTTACAGTCCCCTCAGTTCCCAGTGTTTAGTGGAATGTTGGGAGCAGGCGCCTTTGAGGACTTTGCTCTGAGTGGAGGGGTCACTCCAACTGCTCTGTAACATTGTAATCTCCACAACTGAGAAAGTCTCCTCTCTTCCAAGGCTTCCCCTTCTCTTTCACTTGGAAACTCTATGGGGAAGATGAGAATCCCGTGGGTGCCAGCCTCAGCTCTCTAGATGCACAAAGGATAAGATTCACTGGCAAATACAAAGACATTCAGATAATGCTGCTCTCTTCTACTTTTTTTTCCAAATCGTGGCTATCCAGGTGCCAGGTGCTTAGGGAACACCACCCTCCCTTCCTTTATTTGGTTTATTATTGCCTATATTTTCCTATCACAGCAGAGCTAGGAGCACAGGAAGTAAGAAGTCCAGTGGGAAATGTTATTTCACAGAGCTACATGGCTGCACACAGAAACACTGAGTCACAAGCATAAGCATGATGCAAGCTACACATAGAAACACTGGTTCTAAAAACCAGACACAGGGTGGACTCCGCAGTAGCAGTGGTGGGAGCTGCTGCCCTAGGAACGGAGGGCATGTTCTGAGGAGGTTTCTGTGGAGGCAGTGAGAGAGGAGCCTGCAGTCTGATGCTTTAGAACCCCTGCCTCACCACTCTCTGCCCACCCTGGACTCCTCAGGGTACTGGAGTTACAGCTGGGGCTGGCTGCAGGTGTTCCCAAATGCCTTGATCCCCCTGTTGGAAGAAAAAGGGACAGGTCATTTGAAGGAGGAATTTGTGTCCCACTTCCTTTTATCTAGAAAATCTGGAACTGATTCTTCAACCTCAGACCATTTCCTGGAGCCCAAGGCAGGCCTCAGACCAGAGCAACCAACTTCAGGCCTTCCCTCCACCCCTTACTCCCACTGATATAGTGACTACTATGAACATGTTGCCCCATGAGCCTGAAAAGAGGCTCTTCCCAAAATGTTTGGCCTCTACCCACTGAGTGGAAAAGATAGCAGAGTTCAAATGTGGGGAGCCGAGGGGACTCAGGTGAAGGCTCACTCACCATGCCTGGGGAGGGAGCTAGCTGGCCCTTCCTTTCCAGCATCTTCAGCTTTGAGCCCACAGCATCCACCTGGGACATGACTCCTTCCAGGACAGTCTCCAACTGCAGAACTCTCCTTGTGAGTCTGTGTAGGGTTTAAGAGAGACAGAGGAAGCAGAAATATGTGCTTGGGGGGCTAAGTGTCTGTAGGGGCAGGGGGGACAGAATGGTCTGGATGAGAGCACGGAAGGTAAGGCCCAGCCTTGTAGGAAGAGTTAAAGGGGGGCAGAAGTTCTTCGTGGGTTAGGACAGAGAATTAGAAGGTTGTGGGAAGAAGCTCAAGGTAGGACATTATAAACACACTCAGCCTTGGGGCCCCTGCTGCACATACGTGTAGAATTCTTCTCCTGAAGCCCAGCCACCTGCTCTGGTAGCCTCTGGACCGGACTTGCCTGGTGGACTACTCACAATGGACCAGCCCAGGTTGAGGGCCACCTGATCAGGAAGTCAGAGAGAAGAAGATGACTCTGGGGATTCATCAGCTCCTATTTCATCACCTGCTCTAATGGGACCTCGGGCCAGGCCCTTTGGGCTCCAGTTCATCCTAGTCCCCTTCCCTCTCAAACTCTAGAGACAATAGGATCAGTGTGGTGGTACTGGACACAAAGCTGGACCAACCTCTGGGAGGGAATCACTTCCCAAAGAAACAAAACATGTGCTCTTGGAAGCCTTAATTAATGAGACCCTCACTAGAATCCAACTCCATTCGGCAAAGGGAGAACAGTACCAGGATTCCTGCCAGTTTCTCTACTGCCCTTGAATTTTTGGTCTGCAGTGGATGGGGATGAAGCAGGCACAGCTGAGGGGCTAAAGATCTGAGTTTGAAAATTCCAAGGAGAAGGCAAATCCTCAGAAGGAATTGTCAGAGATTCTTGGGCAATTGATCCTTTCCCCCTAAAACTGTTTTATAGCAGTGGTTCTCAACTTTGGCTGTGCATTGGAATCACACTAGGGAGTCTTTTTAAAGTACTGATGTCTGGGCCCTCACTCTTCCAGAGATTCTGTCTAGGGTGTGTGGCCTGAGTATGAGGATTATTTGACTCCCCACCCCCACCCCACCAGTGTATGCTAATGTGCAGCAGTTTGAGAACCACTATTCTAGAGAGTACTTTCCTGCCCATCTATCAAAGGATTTTCAGTTTGGATTTGTGTTCTGGGTATGTTCTCAGGGAGGGGAGAATGAACATTTTTCTTTCACTGCCTCTCCACCAACCAGCTGGGCTCACCTTCTTCTCCTCTAGGTCCTGTTGCATTTGTTCCTGTTCTTTCTTGTCCAGGATGTGATTCTCATCTTGGTCAAACCTGGTGAAGGCGGCTGTGAGCTCAGTGATCTCATGTTCTGCGTGTCCCAGTCTGAGGAGAACAGTATGATGAAATGACTTCTGACCTTTTATGGCTGTGATCTCTCAATTATGGACTCCCTACTTTTTTCCAGACTCTACGGCTCTTGCTTTCTGGGGAAGAAGGGGACTGTGTGGGAAAGCCAGGATCCCCAAGGTCTAGCAGTTTTACTCCCAATAAATTGTTTTAATCTATTTCTTCCTTCTCTGACTCCTCCTGACTAGATTCAGGCTCTCCTCATGTTCTGTAGGAATTATTGCAAAATCTCTTTGCCTCTAAATAATCTATCCCTCCACACCTACCCTGCTAGCTTCTTCTTTACTCCCTACCCCTGAAATCCATCCTGTATAATGCAACTAGAGTAGTTAATCTTTCTAAAGTGCAGGTCTAAATGTACCCCTTCTCTGCCTAAAATTCCTCCTGGGCATCCTATTCTTTGGATAGAACCGTGGTATTCAAGGCCTTTCCCAGGGTGGTCCTGGCTCATTCCCCTGGCCTCATTTCCTGCTATGCCCGCTTTTATTTATACCTTAGCAACTTAGTATTCCTGTATATGTCACTCAATTTAAAACATCTGTGCCTTTGTATATGCTTTCATCTCTTCTTGGAGTGGACTTCCCCTGCTTGTCTACATGTAAGCTATTCATCCTCTAAAACCCTATTCATACATCACCTCTTCCAGGAGGCCTTCCCTTAAGCTCAAAAATAGAATTGAATACTCTCTTTCTTTGTGCTCTCTCTCTTCTAGTCACTTCTGTTGTTGAACTTGTTCTGTGATTCAGTTTATTTGCTTATTTGTGTATGAGCTCCTGGAGGACAAAGACTTTGTCTCATTTAATTGTGTACCCTACTCAGTACCTGGCCCACAGCTGGTGCTCACAATACATTTGTTCAGTGTTTGTTAATATGTTTAACTGGGAGGCAAGGAGGCTAAAGGAATAGGCCAGTGTTTGTGGTGGAGCAAAGAACTAACTGCAGAGTTTTGTGGGAGTGAGAAATGTATGTAATGATTGGGAAATTATATTACATTAGTCCTAAGAATTGTTCAAAAAGATCCATAATGTTACAGAACATGGTCAAAGACCTTTAAACCAAGGGCAAACTTCTGAAGGTCAGAATCAGAGGCCTATAGGTCAAAGTCAAAGGCCAAAAGTCAAAGTCAGAGGCCCCTAGGCCAATATCAGAGGTTTTTTAGGCAAAGGGTATATGGTTGAGGGTCAAGGACTTATAGACCAACGTCAGAGAAGGTTGGATCTCTGGTTGCTCACTCTCTCAAGGTGTTGGTGAAATCCTCCAATTGGATCTCCTGCTCCCCACCCTGCAGGACCTTCTGTACATCTGAAACTCGCTCCTTCCTCAAACGCAGCCTCAGCAGGGTCTTGTTGTAACCCTGGAAGGGGAAAGGAAACAGGTACAGTTCCTACAGCCTTCTCATCATCCCTGGCCCCCTCTCCCACCCACTGGATGCCAGGCTTCCAGGAATGAGTCAAAGGCAAACAAGGGCACAGGGCCCCACACCAGCCAGGAACAGACCAGGACACAGAGCCTTGGACCTGGGCCCTGACACAGATGTATCTATCACTCAAGGAGAATGAGTGGTTACCTGTTTCAGGAGGTCAGAAAGTTGCAGCTCATCCTTCTGTCCAGCTAACTCTTCCTTGACCTCTGAATATGTATCATTGATGATGGCCAGGAACATGTTCTAGAGATAAAGTGGGGACTTGGGTCCTCACCCCCAGATTCACTAACAGCATTGAGCCCACTAACCCTATTAATATCCCAGGCACATATTCTAAAGGGGCCAATGCTTTCAATCTCATCTCTGCAGGCCACTATCCCCTGCATCTCAGGGTTCCAAAGACCCCCGTTTAGCACAATCCCGTTAGTGTGCTAGGGTCCCTAGGGTCCCTAGAGAGGGACCAAGCTCCCTCATCCACCTGCTATCCTCACTCAGTTGCTGTAGTAACCTGACCACAAAGATAGACCATCATATGCCAGAGTTCATCTCCATATAAGGGCCTACCAGTCACTGAGAGTATAGTTTTGTTATCTTTACCATCTAACCCCAGTCCAACCCATCTATCCCTAACCATGATCAAATAAAGAAGATTGCTGGCTTTGTTAATAAAAATTAAACCCAGATCTTTCATAGTTGGTAGAGAGAAAGAGAATATAGAGCAATGGTAATAGAAATAGGCAGAAATTCCTAGAGGAAAGGGAGAATAGATGTAGAAAATTTTAGGTTCAACTACAGCTCTTTATGGGGTACTTTTCTCTCCCTTTCCATTCTTGGAGAATAAGGGTTTGGTTTTGCTGAAAGAGCCTGCAGATTCCCTTTTACTCTGCAAACTGCCTGACTATCCTGGCCATGCTGAGCACATGAGCCAATTCTCAGGAGATCCAGAAGCTCCCCCACTTCACTCTTCATCCCTGATTTGAGACACCCATCTTAATACTGAATACCAAATATGGGGGGTCAAAACCTCATCCTGTAGGTCCTTTATGTTTCAACCCCTCAGGCTCCCAATTCCCACCTCCCAGAGGGACCCTCACCAAGAGCACGAAGAAGACAAAGAAGACATAGGTGACAAAGTAGGCAGGTCCCAGGATGCGGTTGGCATTGTCAATAGCGTTGTAGTCAAAGTCCCCAAGGATGATCCGGAACTGAGTGAAACTGAGAGACCAGGTTCTGGGCTTCACCTAGAGCCTAACCATAACCCTGATACCTATTCACACCCCCAAACCACTTTCCTAACTACCATTCTTCAGTGAATTCAGACAGACCTCTCTTGTACCTCCAACCCAACCTGACAGAGACATAGTGAGGTGCATAGATACTTGAGCACATCCACCAGGGTTTCTGGAGATTCTCACACAGATGCTTTAAGCACAGACACATCTGCACACACACTCAGCTTCCCCAAGGATATACACACCCACAGAGCTGGAGGGTGAGGGGCCAGGTAAGAGTGAAGGGGGCAGGACACACACATGCACTTGATGAAAGTGCTGAAGTTTTCCACTTGGGTCCCAAAAAGCAGGTAGCCGAGTTGGGCATAGGCGAAGAAAACAATGAAGAACATGACAGCAAAACCCAGGATGTCCTTGGCACAGCGGGCCAGCGTGGAGGAGAGCTGAGTCATGGTTTTGTTGAAGCTGATGTACTTGAATACCTGGAAAGGCCATTTTGAACCAAACAGTGAAGGAAGAAAAGAGAAAACCTTCGAATAGTGCACTCCAGAAGCCCATGGAAGCCACCAGAACTGCCAAACTAGACAAGGAAAATGAGACAAGTGCTGAACAAGGGAGAATGAGTGCCCTGAGGTGTTGTTGGGGGTGAGGGGTCCCAAAGTACCTTGATCCAGGCAAAGAAGAGGTTCACAGCATTCATGTTGTTGTACTGTGTCTGCCAGAAGGCGAGGAACTCGAAGTCAGCATACGTGTTTGGCTGCTGCAGGAGCTTCCCCATCAGTCGGTTCACCTCAAGGGTTCGGAATATGTGGAAGCCCACAGCCACAAAAGAGAGCTGTCATCACAGGGGTCAGAGGTGTCAGAGAGGTCAGGCTCTCAAGGGAAGTTCAATGATAAAGTCCTAGAGGAGAGCTGGGGTAGGTAAGTCAGGTGGGGAAAAAATCCTTCTCTTCTGAGCTGTTGACTATCTAAGGTTCAAATGAAACTGAATAGGATAATTGGGGAATATCTTAAATCCCAAGAGAAGGCTTTGGGGCCAGTGGTAAATAGTTAGGTTTTAAAGGACCATGGAGAATTGGAGCCAAGTCATTTTATTTCTCTCATCACTTCTTAGTATTGGTCAAGAAATTGTGTCCTGTTAATAGGAAGAAGATGAAGATGAAGATGCAGACTGTTTTAATAGAAGAGAAGAGAAAAGGTAAGAATTTCAAAGGAACAGATCATAAAGGCAAAAGACAGAAGAGGAATGGAATAGTAAGTGAACCTCTCACAAGTCAGAGTGAGAGGGCATGTGGGAGACAGGATTTTCCCAGGGGCTGAGCCAGGGGAACATCAGCCTCTGGCTTTGGGAGCTGTTACACAGTGATTTGACTGGAGGTCATAAGGAGGACTTGAGACTCCAAAAGGAAGAACTTGGAGCCCCTATCAGGGTAGATCCCCTTCCTCCTCTTAATATATCCCATGTATAAGATATATGTCCCTCACCAAGATGACCACCAGGTCCAGAATGTTCCAGATGCTGCTGAGGTAACGAAACCGGTGGATGTGGAGCTCCAGGATCTCCTCTACCACATAGTAGAAGATGAAGATGCAGAAGATGATTTCACAGCCAACAATAAAGAAGTCCCAGTTACTGACATAGCGGATCAGCTTAACCGTGCGGATTTGCCAAGATGGGATGGCACCTCCTGTAGCGGGAAACTCCACCACCAGTCTGTGGAGGAAGGGGGCATACCTGGTGAGGCCTGAACTAGGATAGCTCCTCCCATCCCCCTCCTCCACACCCCCACCATACGGTACACATTTAAGGAAGAGTATCAAGCAGAGAAGGGAACCAGGAACGATGGATGGAGGGAAGATAGGAAAAGGAGACCCACCTCAGAACACAGAAAAGGTTGATGTTGGCATTGTAGACTGAGAAGTCGATGAAGACCACCCGAGTGCCCCTGTCTAGCCACAGGCCCTCCTGAAGGTTCTGAAGTGCCTCTGCACTGGCCTGTCGGGACCCTGGAAGGTCCAGATAGTAGCCGCCTCCACTGTAGCTTGTCAGCCGGCCCCAGTGAGAGGAACCCCCCAGCTCATCCTGCGAGTGGTATGTCCACCTGTCACAGAAGAAGACATCTGAGCAGAGAGGTCTGAGCCAGCCCAAAAGCTGATCTCCTAAGGCAATGGCAACACTTTATGCTCATCTGGGCTTTATGGTTTCATATATATTATATATACATATCATTATATATTCTGCATATATTATCTTGTTTGATACTAACAACTATTTGAGAATGGAGGGTAAATATTATCCACATTTTGAAAATGAGGAACCTAAGACTCAGAGATGTCTAAGATAATCCAGTTAGTTAGTGGCTGAACTGAAACTCAAATATAAATCTCCTGATTTCTCATGATGTCACCCAAAACTATGGATGACAAACACATGTCCCACTTTTGATCCCAGACAGAGGAGTCCCCACTAGGGAAACACCTGGCTCATATAGTCCAGAAAAGACCCTTTCTGTTCTTGTGTTTGTGTACATGGCTGTTTCGCCTCATGATTCTCTGTTCCATCTACAAACTTTTCTCCCTGGACCCTTCCTTCCTTCCTTTCCCTTCTTTCATGTCCTATCCATCTTTTTCCCCTTTCTTTCCTAATTCTTCATTGATCCTCAACCGCTTGCTGCCTCCCTATCCGTTCCAAGGGTCAGACTCTTCCAGTTATGACTTGTGTGGCAGCATCAGTGCTTCATTCATTCTCCATACCCATAAGAACATCTGGACAAGAAAGGATGCTTTCTCTGCCAGGACTGCCCCATGGTAGTGCAAATGTGACTGTGACCTGTGTGTGGAAACAAGTCCAGAGGCTATGGTTCTGTTTGCTAATGTATCTTCTCTGTTCCTGAGTGACCCAAACCAAGATCTCCAAACAGTCACAGATGGGGCTCAGAGAGATGCTCTCCCTACCCCCCAGTTCCCCTAATACTCTTTAAGACTAAGTGAAAATGGTTCCCAACCCTTGGATGGTGTCAAGCTCACAGAAGCAAGCCTAGCAACATTGGTGGGAGGACTCTACTCACGCTGTGCCATTGAGAGGCCCAAAGGGGAGCTGCTCTTCCTTGTCTGGAGAGTAGACGTCGTAGCAGCTCAAAATGTCCTCGCGGAAGTCCTCATGCACCACACAGGAGTCATTGCGGACCCTCAGCTGCCGTAGCCTTGGAACCCCCAGCAGCAGGTTCTCATAGTAGATGAAGGAGTGGGAGCCATGGCCCAGGCTCTGGTTGTTGTACCATTTGGTCCAATACAAACTGTCCAGTAGTGGGCCCTGGGCAAACTAGACCACGAGCTGGGTTGGGCCTGACCCAGCTTCATTCTGACCTTTACTCTTGGAATGATCTTTGCCTTTACTCCTTGACCCCCTGGCTTATTTCTAGTCTGCTTATGTTGGATCCCTATGCTGACCCATGAACTTTGACTAGTTCTTGACCTGATGTGGCCCTACTCTTTGTTTAAGATGCATTTTGAAGTTCAGCCTTACCTCTGACTCGCAAAACTAGTCTAACTACTGGCTTGACTCTCTGATCATCATCCTAATTTCCCGTCTATCTCTACCTGAACTCTAGTCTGACCCTTTGATTCTTGACTGACCCTTTGACTCAGCCTGATCCTAGAATGATCTGGTCCCTGGACATGGCCTGGTCCACTCTGATATCCCTGAACCCTGGCCTGTGGCTTCATGCTTCAGACCATTTAGAAGAAGAAAGGAGAGGTAGAGGGGATCTCATACTCACATCCCAGAAGTCCGCCATGCTGCTGATGGCCTGGAAGGAGACTCCGGTGTCTGACGGAGAATGTAAGAAGAGCTCAGACATCACTTTGGTGTAATAGTAGGCACTGGAGCTTGTCATTCCGTAGGTCACTAGAAACCAACCCAAGAAGCTGTGTCCTGCTCACTGTTTCCATATCCATTCTCCAGAGGAAATAGGAAAGCCCTTTGCCATGGGGACAGAGATGCTATCTAGATGGGATCCCATGGCAATAGTGGCATTGGGGAAGCCAGGGAATATATTAGGGAAGAGTTATGGCTATAAGGTCTCTTCCTCTCCTCCCAACTTACCTCAGAAAGACTGAATTCCGCTCAGAAATTGTCTCTTGAGATTGTCATTCTGAAAATTCACTTTTTTTCTTCCAAACCAGCTTAACTTCCTGGTTCTTATTCCCCAGAGCCAAGATATTTCCACCTTCTCCATCAGGCAGTGCTTCCTTTCCTTTGCCCTATATTTATGCCCTTGGAAAAGTACCTTTTAATTCTAGAGTATTCCAAGGCCCTGGCCAAACACCTTATAATGGAGATGTGGTGTCCTGGACCTTGGAGTCAGTGACTCCACAGCCATGGGAGTAGGAGGTAGGCATGGCACCTCTGGCCCCAGGGCATCCTTAGGGGATACAGTTGTCTCATAAGGGAGGGACTCAGAGCATCCCCAGGTCAAAAAAAGACCAGGCCTTTGCCCTGAAACTGAATTTCCCTCAACCACCCTACCCCATACACCCAGTCTAAAGTAGGGATGTCAAGGGAAGCTATAAGTTTTCTAGCTAAAAGGCAAAATTTGAAGAGTATAAACCATTTATTTTATAGATTGTCCCTCAGTTTAGACTTGCCTGATGTTTCCTCATGTTTAAAAACTCAGGTTATACATTGGGCAAAGCATACCAAAGAAGAGATGTGTGTCCTTCTCAGAGCTCCCTATCAGGAAGCACATATTGTCTAATTGTATCATTACTGGTGACGTTAACTTTCATCCCTTGTTAAGGTAGTATCTTCCAGCTATCTTCAATGTAAAATTATTTTTCTCTTTGTAATTAATATGTATTTTGTGGGGAAACACTTTAAAACTATGTAAATATCCTATTTATCCTATGTAAATATCAATCTTTCACGTACTAGCTTAATATCCATTAATGACTTTTGTCTGATTATTACTACTAAGGTTGTCAAGTTTTGATTTTCTCATTCCATCATTCCTTCTGCATTTGTTAGTTAGCATTCTCTTTAGGAAGAACTTTCCTTTCTTCCTCGTTTATTTATTCATTTATGTATATCAGCATTAACTCATGGATTCTTATCTTTTCTATAGTTTTTAATTTGTTAGTATTAGGATTTATTGTTACTCAATTTTTTAGCCAAGTCATGCCTGATAAAGAAAAACTAAAGAATTGTTCTATATTAAAAGAGGCTAAAGAAACATGAAAACTAAATGTAACATGTGCATTTAGCTAGGATTAAATCCTGGACAATAATTTTTTTCTTGTACTATAAAGTCTATTAGGGGAATAATTGGTGAGATTGTAATAAGGTCTGTTCATTAGATGATAGTACTGAATCAATGATAATTTTTCTTTCATAAGAGAATGCCCTTGTTTTTAGAATTACATATTAAAGTGTTTCGGAGCAACAGGGCATTATGTCTGCAATTTTTTTCTCAAATAGTGTGTGTGTGTGTGTGTGTGTGTGTGTGTCTGTGTGTCCACACGCACGTGTCCAGAGAGAGAGAGAAAGAGAGAGAGATTGGGAGAGAGAACAATAAAGGAAATGCAAGCATGGTAAAATGTACATATTTGGGAAGTATGGGTGAAATGTATATGTAAGAATCCTGTGTATTATTCTTGCAGCTTTTCTCTAAGTCTGTAATTACATCAAAAAATTAAAGTAGGATTTTTCAGTCTCTCATGGACAATTCTCTTTAAGAATTTTCCTTTTCAAATTTTGGGCCGTATTTGCTCCTATCACCCCTGGAGCTCATCCATAGTCTTGTAGGAAAGAAGGACTGGTGAGTGATCCTAGAATGGGTACAAACAACATCATACCTTTCCAGGGGAGAAATCTGCAAAGAAGGAAGCATTATGACTTCACATTTTCTCATCGCACTCTTTTTAAGTCCAAGAAACAACTTGACTCCTCTTTAATTCAAACCTGTGATTATCTGCTCTTAGTATCTGCAGGACTCATACTCAGCTTTCTTGGACTTGGAAAATGGGTTGGAAGTGAAGCTTCTGTCTGCTGAGAGCCCAACCACAGAATAAGAATGATAAGTAAGCTGAACTTTTCCCAATGCCATAGGCTGATTAAATTGTTACAACTTCTGGATGGCCATTAGGTGGTACTCTTGCTGTGTCTTTTTCTCTCCTCCAATTCTCCAATCTTACTCAGAATTAACGTTTCTCTGAACTGGTTATCAACCCCATATGGAGGCATAACATCTCTGACTATTACCAAATTTAGTAAAGACTCAGTATTTTGAGAAAAATGATTTTACCTGGTCAAATGCCCACCAATACTCAGAAACTGAGTATTCTTTGTAACTTTTTAATTGAAGTACATGCAAACAGAAAAGACCAAGAAGCTATTCAAAAACCTCCTGGGAGCACCTGGGTGGTTCAGCATCTGACTCTTGATTTCTGCTCAGGTCATGATCTTGCCCATGCTCAGCATAGAGCTTGCTTGGGATTCTCTCTCTCTCCCTCTCTATCTGCCCCTCCCCTGCTCACACACACACGCACACACACACACGCACACACACTCAAAATAAATAAATAAATAATAAAAACTTTCTAAATTAAGGTTTAAGCCTTGTTTGGTGCCTATTCCCTACCTTCTCTCTACCCAAATACCTTCTCTCTCTTTTTAATTCTTCAGCAAATTTTATACTTTGTCTCAGGAGATAAGGGGTGTTTAGCCACCCACCTCTATGAAATTCAGCTTACTATTTCTGAAAGCCCAAATAGAGCATGTTATCAGTCTACCAACCCAATTATTCTAAAGACACATTTTGTATTCATTACACAAACATTACTCAAAGTCTAACATGTGTGAAACACCTTGCTAGATCATGGTTTCTATCCTTAAAAACTTCTATTGAGAAAGATGTCTCAGAATGAACTTTTTTTTAGTACATCTTTAACGTTTAACATTGAATCATACAGGGGCACCTGGATGGCTCAGTCGGTTAAGCATCCAACTTCAGCTCAGGTCATGATCTCATGGTCCGTGAGTTCGAGCCTTGCATCAGGCTCTGTGCTGACAGCTTGGAGCTTGGAGCCTGCTTTGGATTCTGTGTCTCCCTCTCTCTGTGCCCCTCCCCTGCTAACACTCTGTCTCTCTCTCTCTCTCTCAAAAATAAATAAACATTAAAAAATTAAAAAAAATTAAAATTGAATTATACAGAATAGATGCTTTTAGTAGTATGCTGACCTATCTTGCTCATGTATGAATGAACTTGTAGAATAAGCATGAGCTTTGGAGCCAGAATGACCTAGATTCAAATCTTAGCTCTGTCACTTACAGTATAGACTTGGGCTGTAAATCTCAGATTCCTCATCACTAAATGGAGGGATACAATGCCTTTCTTTTAATATTATGAAGATTAAAGATGATATCTCTAGAATGCATTGAACCCAGTGGGTGCTTAACAACTAGTTATAGTCATCCCACTATATACTCCTGAGGAGACAAGGACTATGATTCATTCATTTAGCATAGTGCCTGGTATTTAATAGTTTTAAAATAAGTGTTTGTTGGGCTGAACCAAAAGTGGGGGGGAATTGCAATGCAGAGTAGAATGAAATAAATTAGTAATTTGCAAACTAAATAAGGTGTTATGACTCCATATTTGATACATAACAACAACATCATAAAATAGTCAAGGAAAATTCCTATTTAATAGGTGTTGCAAAGAGGCTGGAATACTCCTTAATCCAAAGAGACCAATAAATTCATAAAGTCTTGGGTAAGAGAAACAAAGCCAGTCCTTGGCTGGTGTATGGAGCAAGTATAGTCAGCCAGCAACCTTACACAATATGATTGTAGAAATGTTGGTGGCACAACTCAATCTTCCTAACATTTCAAACATCCAGAACACCAGATGAATATCAGGCTTAGGAACCCAAAAGCAGGGCAGAGGAAACCCAGGATTGCTAGATGGAGTGATGATTTCAGCTCCTATGTCTCTCCCATCATAATATAATATGGAAATTGCAGCATGCATCAGAATTACTTGGAAGGCTTATTAAAACAGAGATGTAGGTCTATATGGGGCTCAATAATTTAATTTTTTTTAATTTTTAAAAAATATTTATTTATTTTTGGGAGACAGAGACACAGAGTGCAACCAGGGGAGGAGCAGAGAGAGAGGGAGACACAGAATATGAAGCAAGCTCCAGGCTCTGAGCTTTCAGCACAGAGCCCGACATGGGGCCTGAACCCACAAAACGCAGGATCATGACCTGGGCCGATTATGATCCTGCGTTTGGACACTTAACTGACTGTTGGACACTTAAGCGACTGAGCCGCCCAGGTGCCCCATAATTTTCTTTTTTTTAATGTTTATTTATTTATTTTGAGAGAGAATGTGTGTGTGAGAGAGAGAGCAGGAAAGGAACAGAGAGAAAGAGAGAGAGAATCTGAAGCAGGCTCTGCACTAATAATGCAGATGCTACTGGTTCTGGGACTACACTAGAACCACTGCCTTGACCTTTTGCTACATAATCCCATTTGTCTTTGATAGCATTGTCAAGAAGGCAGGGGGTTTCTCAGTGTCTGTTTCTGTGATTCAGGACTGGGAGTATGGGGCGCCTGGGTGGGTCAGTTGGTTAAGCACCCGACTTCAGCTCAGGTCATGACCTCACGGTTCGTGGGTTCGAGCTAATGGCTCAGAGCCTGGAGCCTGCTTCAGGTTCTGTGTGTGTGTCTCTCTCTGTCCCTTCTCTGCTTATGCTCTCTCTCTCTCAAAATAAATAAACATTAAAAAAAAAAAAAAGACTGGGAGTGGAAGAAGAAACAACATCTTTCCCAAGGGTCTCTCAGAACCTCTTTGGGATAGGAAAGCTTTTACAAACTACATAGCCCCTTCTCACCACCAAGGGAAAATCACTGAATCCGTTTTCCTAGGGAGCCACTGGTAGTTATAGGAGGAGACCATACCCCTCCAGCATATTGTAGGAGAAAAATATTGAAAACAACTTGTTGATCTTTCCTGTTGTCTCCTCTCCCCCACTTGACCCCATTAATTACCATTCAGGTAAATTGTTTGCTTTCCCTTGAAGAACCAGCTTGTCTAAGTGGAACACCTGGGTCAGAGATTTCTGAATCTGACAAGGACTCAGCATATCCATTCTACCACCATCCTTCTCCATATTAGAAGAAATAAAACACCAGAACAGCCATTCATTACCTCAGAACATCTATTGTATGCCTTATGCTAAGTGCTTGACATACCTATTCCATTTAATCCCACAATAGCACTACGTATTAGGTGTTATAATTATCCCCATTTTCTAGCCTCAGGTAGCTGAAGTAAGGATTCAAATGCAAATCTATCTGCTTCCATAGTAAACTCATTCTGTTCTGCTCCTAGGACCCATCTATATCCAAGGCGTGGAAGTAACAGGCGGGAAAAATGTAAGCTCCATAAAAGGAAGAACATCCTAACCACCAGTGCTTTCAAATTATGAAATGGACCATTTCACAAACACCCATTTCATCTCTAGGAGTGTCAGCGAGGACTGCCTGCTGAGAGCACGTGGTGGGGGCTCCCGCAAGTGACCTTCCTGGTTTAAGATCCAGTGAAGGAGTGGAATTGTTGTTTGTTTCAAAAGCAACACTAGACAGGGAATGGGTCGGAGCTGGAAAGAATCAGAATTTGAGTACGTACATTGAATGTCCATATGTCAGCACATTACTACCTTTCGGATATAGTGAGGGCCTCATTTCAGGACATTTTCAGACACTGGACAATGACTGCTTGAGAATGCTTTGAAGAAGATTCAGAGACCACGTAGTGTCTCACCATCCAACACAGTGTATCTGATTTTTTTTTTCCTCTTGGACAGAACTAAGTTCTCTTGCATACACTATATGATGCCTTTTAACCTTGGCCTCAGATCAAATTCACAGTTGCTGAATAATAATACCTGCCATTACTGACACATGTTATGCACCGGGCTTTGCACACACGGTTTCCCATAAGCCTAAAAAAAAAATATCAGAAAGTAGGAACTAATCATCTGCATTTCATGCTGTTAAATAACTTGTCCAAAGATCATACAGCAAGTAAGTAGAACTGTGATTCAAACTCAGGTCTGCCTTAGTCCAAAGACCATGAGTTTAGCCACCACTCTACATTACATTAATATATCCTCTACCACTCAAATCCTTCCAATTAGGGACTCTAACTCTCCTTCCAAAAAGCAAGCCAAATGTTTAGTATTATGCAAGTTTATGAGGTGCCCTTATAAGAAAACTCTATTTAAAGAGCCCAATATCTGAGTTAGGAGGTGAATTGCAAAAAGTTCTGAGTTTTGTAAACTCAGAACATCACCATCTTAAAAGAAGCTCCAAAGTCCTTCAATCTTTTATAAACAATAACAGATAATTGTATATAAATCTATATGAAGAGTCATACTTTGACATAGGTGAGCCCAAAGAAGGAAAAACTCACATGTACAAAAATGTTACCTGGGTTGTTTATAGTATCACAAGATTGTAAACAACCTAAATGTTCTACAAAGAGGCAATATTGAAGTAAACTATGATATCATTGAGTCACTTGATGGAGTGTTCCAAAGTCATTGAAATGGTAATAAACATAGAATGCAAAATTGTTTCCTTGTCATCATGACAATTAAATTCTTTACAAAAATTCTAGGTATGTAAAAACTTGAAGGAAAAATGGACGTTTTAATGAATGAGTGGTGTAATAAGTGGATTTTATTTCTCTTCATTCCCATGGAGTTCAATTAATGCTATAATAATAATACAATATAAAAATAATAACGTTATTTTTAAAAACCTTGCCTCCTATTTGTTTACAAGTTATAGGTTAAAATTTCCAGGTGCTGGATGCTGTACTAGACTTTGTGTCTGCTTCCTTAAGATCCTCTCTTAGTTAATACCATGATTTTATTTGAGATATCACACCTCTGTAGATCATCTCACATATGTTGCTGGAAGCTGAATTCAACCCTGCCTCTAGGATTTGGGCAGAAAACTTTGACCTAAACTAATTCATAAATGCCCCTTCCTTGGCAGCATTACAGGTTCAGGGATGAACATGTAACACATTTTAGATCAAGGAGTCATAAAGAGGGGCACTCAGGTGGCTCAGCTGGTTGAGCAGCCGACTTTTAATTTCAGCTCAGGTCATGATCTCATGGTTCATGGGATCAAGCCCCACATTGGGCTCTTTGATGGCAGCCCACTTGGGATTCTCTCTCTCACCCTCTCTCTTTGCCCCTCCCCCACTTGGCTCTCTCTCTCAAAATAAATAAACTTAAAAAAAGAAAAGAAGTCATGAAGAGAGAATTCTGGAACCTTTTAGGACCTTCTCTCTTATAATAGATATGAATGAGAAAGTCCCAGAGGATTCAGCCCTAAGATGAAACTATGCAGCTGGCAGAATTGAATAACAGGAATAGACGGGTCTTTGATAATATCATTAAGTCACTGGATGGGTCATCCCTGAACCCTACCCTCCTTTGGACTTTCATTACCTAGACAATAAATCCCATATGGTTTAAGCCAGTTTTCACTGAATTTTTTTCCTTGTAATATGGTCCTTACTTATGTGGAAACCATGACATTTTCAAAAAGATTGCATTATTTCCAAGGAAAATGGAGCTAGAAAAGCTTCTGCTACTGTTGGAACATCTCCAGAGGGCAATCAATGACTGTAGCTTATTTATGCCAAAGTCTACATTAATTCAAATACATTATCACCCTATATTAAAGGCTGACTAAACCAACTGATGATGATATTCTAGGAACATACCTACCATTAATTCCTCAAGGCTCTCCAAGCTTTATTTCTGGGTAAATCCAGGTCTCTAGAATACAATAAAAATTTACACACATATATATGTGTGTATGTATAGACATTTATATATGGATATAAATGCATATACACATGTATACATACACAAATATGTATATATGTATGTACAGTATATCCCTACTAAAAATTCTTTAAGGATGAGGATTTAATATGGATTTTAAAGGAAGCAGATATAAAAGACAGCCAAAAGAAAAGTACCTTCAGTCTTTAACATTGCTTTTATCCATTATGATATTCTATGTCTCTTATATAAAATCCAACAAAGCCAATTCTTCCCAAAACTAGGGGCTCCTTATTAACTGGTGTGCTTTTTCTTACCAATAAGAACTGTGCAGCCTATTTATATTTTCTTCTTGCTTTGGTTGCCAGGAATCTCAGGCTTTGTTCCTTTTTGCAATACTTTTGTTCATCTTTTCTGGTACAAGGTATCTTCCTCCCCTACGTTTTCCCGTTTCTTTTGCTAAGTCTTCTTATTACAGTTCTAATGGGTTATAATTTATTGTATCTGTGCTTTTTAGAAACTATTTATTTATCTTTTTTGAGAGAGACAGAGAGTGCAAGTAGGGGAGGGGCAGAGAAAAAGGGAGAGAGGGAATCCTAAGCAGGCTCCACACTATCAGTGGAGAGCCTGACAAAGGGCTCAATCCCACAACCATCAGATCATGACTGAGCTGAGATCAAGAGCTGGATGTTTAACTGGGTGAACCACCCAGGTGCTCCTATATCCTATGCTTTTTAATGTAAGCTGGTTCAGGTGCCTTTGAGACATAGGTGGGGCATAATATTATTAAGGAAGCATAACTATAATTATTATTAATCGCCATCATCATGAGCTTGGGTAAAAACCTGATTTTATCCATTCCAACATTTATAGTAGAGACTGAATATTAGGTCCTCTTTTTTGAACTGATAGAAGGCCTTCCCAGCTCAGAGCAGTAACAAGAAGTCAGCAGTTGCTTTGTGTGCCTACTTCTCCAGGTGATTGCCATCTAGGCTATCATACGCTACTGAGCTCCTCCCTTGGTCCTAATTACTATTTAATGGACCTTAGCTGTTATTTTCTATCAGCCCTCTCCTTGGGCAGGAGAGTGCCAACTAATTGACAAAGAAGCTTGAAGAGCTTGGGTACCTCTGCCAGCAACTATATAATTATAATTCTTTTATTTGTCAATACTACTCCTCTGTTGGAAACTCTGTGCCTTCAAGTTTTTGAAATTGAAAAGACAACTTACTCCTTCCTAAGCTGGATAGCTGTGAGGAAAAGCAAGGGTGTTTTTCTAGAAATCTGGAGGTTTCTTCCCTCTGCCCAAACCCAGCCCTGGCGGTCATTGTGTGGATAAAACTTCCACTGTTCATCAATCTTCCAATTGTTGAAGAGTTGGAAGTTCCTTGGGCTTTACCAATTCTATAAATTTACCCTGTGGTTACTTGGATGGCCTCTTCCGGAGCCCCTCTTGTGACCTGGATTGTGGAGAAGCCCTCTGAAACATCTCTACCTATTTGTTAGCACACTGGATAGGTTTGGTTTTGGTTCATATAATTTGAGAAGAAGGGAAGTTTTACGTTTACTCCTACAGGGTGATTCTTCTTTCTTGTGAAATAAAATATAATACCTTGAAACTGTCACTTCTTATGTCTCCACTACAGCCTCTGATAATAGTTTCACAATAGCTTAGCAAAATACTTTAATACCCCCTTCTGGTGGAAAACTATCAGGTCTCACTACCCTCCCTAGTGATTTTGTATCAGGGAGGTTATAAGTGCCTTGGTTTCTCTGGGTTCCATTAATTGTTGCCACTCCCAAGTCAAATTATGGACAAGAGTTCTCCCCTTATTTGGCATAGACTACTAGTCATTTCTCAATATCTTTCCTCCCCTTCTTACATGATCATGTAACTTTATCTAGAGGCACATGGCTCCCATCTAAATACCACATTACCCAGCATCCCTTGCAGCTAGTTATGGTGACTGTTTGAACAAGGTCTGGTCAATGGAATGTGAATGCAGTGGTAGGCTTCCACTTGCAATTTCTGGCTCATGTCCTTAAGAGGATGGAATGTACTTTCCTTTTCTACTTTCCTACTTCCTGACAGCTGTAATATGCACATAAGAGCAGGAGCTGGAGCATACGGTAGAAGGCATATATTGAAAATGGCAATGCAGTGAGGTAGAAGCAACCTAGGCCCCACATGACTGTGGAGCCCCATATTAGTCCAGGGCTTCTCATACCTCAGAATGTTACAAGACAGAGAAACTTCTGAGAATGTTTCATATGAATATATCCACATCAGATGGGTACTTTGGAAAAGGACTTTTTCTAGGAAAATTAGGGAGAAAGAGTTGAAGTCAACAAACTGACAACACGAAATTCCTATGTTAAGAAAAGTCAAGGGGCGCCTGCGTGGCTCAGTTGGTTAAGCGGCCTACTTCGGCTCAGGTCATGATCTCACGGTCTGTGGGTTCGAGCCCCATGTTGGGCTCTGTGCTGACAGCTCACAGCCTGGAGCCTGCTTCAGATTCTGTGTCTCCCTCTCTCTCTGCCCCTCCCCCACTCACTCTCTGTCTCTCTCTCTCTCAAAATAGAATAAAGACATATAAAAAACCTTAAAAAAAAAAGAAAAGTCAAATCTAATCATAGATCTCTTGGTTAAAACCATTTACTGAGTATATAAAACCCTGTTCCTTTTCTTAGTAGGAAGGGCCCTATTAAGAAATCCTCTTAGAAAAAAAGAAAAGAAAAAAAAAAAAGAAATCTTCTTAGGGGGTGCCTGGGTGGCTCAGTCAGTTGAGCAGGCCGACTCTTGATTTCAGCTCAGGTCATGATCTCATGGTCGTGGGATCAAGCCCCATGTCAGGGTGTGCACTGACAACATGGAGCCTGCTTGGGATTCTCTCTCTCCCTTGCTCTTTGCCCCCCCCCCTTGCTCAAGTACCTCTCTCCCTCTCTCTCTCTCTCTCTCTCTCAAAATAAATAATTAACTTGAAAAAAAGAAGAAATCCTCTTATTGTTGCTCTTCTTCTTGGGAAATTCCTCCTTCCACTCACACATTCTAATTAATGCTATTAGGTCATTTATATGAAGTTGGGATTCCAAATGTCTCATGTTTCTTAAAATGGACAGTAGGCAGAAGAAAGTTGCAACCTATAAATGAGGGAAGGGGTAAATCCTCAGAGCATTAGCTAGAGGATTATATAAAACCAGTGCATTTCACTAAAATTCAAATATAAGTGCCCGGAAAATGGCTGAAATGATATACAACAAACTATTAACAGTGTTTAATAATAGTGGCCTTTAACATTTTCCATATTATTTGACTTTTTTAAAACAAAGAACTATGTATTAGTTAAACTTTTAATAAAGATATTCCCAGGATTCTGGGGGGCAAGGGGTAGAATTCTTTTGTAATGGGATGAGGAAAAACACTGTTTTATATTTTCCTTTCATTGCCCTTCCAGACTCTGACTCTGGCAAAGTTCTTGCATATTCATAGCCTGAGGCCTCAGTTGGCTCTTGCTCCCACCCCTGCCTACTCCAGGCTGAGAGCCAGTAATATTAAAACAAAACAACAGCAAAACACACACACACACACACACACACACACACACGCAAATGGCAATGACTTTGGGTTTCCTCAGACTTGAATAGTTGCTTGCTTCTGAGACTTGCGAGAGTTCCCAGGTCTCTCTGAACATTTTGTCCACCTTGCCGTCACCCTGGAGCACCTCTCCATTTGTGTGTCACTATTGGTTTCTGCGATGGCTTCCTTTGCTCCCTGAAGGCAAAGGGTGTATCTCATGTATTTCAAAGCCTTTAATAGTTGGCTGAGGCAATAGGACTTCATAAATATTTGAATGAATGAATGTATGAATAGCCAGGATCTTGTCCTTAGTTTGAACATTTTGCTAATAAGCTCTCAACATTTCATTTGTTGAGCACTCCATACTGTGAAATAATATGATTTGTCTGGCTCAGACTCATTCTCTAAACCAGTGGTTGTCAAACATTTTGTTCTCAGGATCCCTTTGTGACTCCTAAAAATTATTAGGAACTCAACAATGTTTTAATTTGGGTTATATCTAACAATAATTATCTTACAGAAATTAAAACTGAGGAAAAATGTAAACAATAATAATGATTCATTTTTAAATAATGATAATAAACCCAATATACATAAACAACATATTTTTATGAAAAACAACTATTTTCTAAAGCAAAACAAATAAATTCAGTGAGGAAAATGGGATTGTTTAATCTTTTTGCAAGCCTGTTTAATGTCCATCTTAAAAGAACACTGCTGGATTCTCACATCTGCTTCAGAATTCAACCTGTTGTTGTATGTTGTTTTGGTTGAAATATATTTGAAGAAAATATGACCTCTCACAAATACATAATTTGGTAAGGGGAGACCTCACAAACCCCCTGAAAGGGTCTCAGGAAGCCCCAGCGGTCCTTGGAGCACACTTTTGACAATATTGCCCTTTGAGTTATATCTGTGACTAGAACCTCCACAGAGGCCTAACGATCTACTTGAACTTAAAATTAAAATCATTGACTTACTGCTGCCACCACTGAATAGCATAAAGAGATTATGACCGATATTATTATAATCCCTTACCTGTGTTCCATGTTTCATTTTTTTCCAAAGCATTTTCCTATGCAATGCCTCCCAACAGCTTGTCAGACATAGTCTGACTATTCCACCTTGCCCATAAGCAGTTTTCCTATTGTTAAATATCAAAATACAATCAAGTAAATTTTAAAGACCTAATTGGCCTTATTAATTGATCTGTGAATCAAGCAGCATCCCATCTAGCAAGTAGAGGGGAGCTCCAAAGGGCCCTGCAGAAAAGGAAAGGTTTTTAAAGAGGAAGTGGAAAAAAGGAAATTATTAGCAAAGAAGCCATTGTTGTAGGCAAGGTCGCTCTTTTAAGGGGAACAAAAGGGGCCTATCAGTAAATTTCCTAGTGTTGGCCAGGAAATTCCCATGTCAACTGGTTAAAGGTTACATATTTGGGAGGTTGAAACTGCAGTTGGGTTAGGTATTAAGTCTTGATTTACTGATGTGGGGCCTTAACCTAAGCGACACCATTTGGGTCCCATGGTTTTCTTTTTAATACTATGAATCATGAAATTCAAATTTATATGATCTGCTCAAGGTCATTCAATTGGCAAGAGGCAGAGTCAATACTGAGATTCATGCTTTATGAATCAGAGCTACATGTCCTTTCTCTGGCTACTTATACCAGCAGTGCCCCAGACTGAGCTCATCTACAAAAATCTAGAATATCTAGATTTTATCAGCTACTGCTGCCTGCTCTTCTGTACTTGATCGAAGCATAGTCGTAGGTAAAAAGACTTTTCCTGATTCCAAGAACTGGCACTTAAATGTACTACTGTATTCCTAGAGACCAATGACAGCCCCACATGGGGGAAAACTAAATGACAGGTTGTCATCTAGCATTGGACAGCAGGATATGTCCAGGCTCACCAGTCTTGTAACAGTGATCCAGACCCTCAGAATTCTGGGGCACCAGGGAATTCTACTATGGTAAATATAGCCCAAAGACTGCTTGTGGGGCCTAAATCCCTATTATTTAGCTAGAGCTGGCTCAGATCACTTCACCCTAGTACTAAGAGGACTTTGTAACTTTCTGTGTCTGGGTGGGCCATGGGTAACTAACCATGCTAAGAAAAGCATGAAATCATGCTTTTCATGTTCTTCCTAGACATGGCCAGATGTGATCCCTGGCAACTGTTTCTAGAGGACCTAGTCTTTCTGATCCTTCATAAGCATTATCTGGATGCCTTCTCAGGCTCTTCTCAGATCTCAGGCTTCCAGTGGGTTAAAGTTTACATTTCAATTATTTCTTAATTTATAAACTAAATAAATTGGTATTTATTGAAAGCCCACTCTATGCCAGGCACTGTTGTATTTGTACTTACTTGTTTTCCACCAATCTTACAGAGGTGGTCATTACCATCATCTGATATGTAAGGAAATCAAGGCTTCCAAAGATTTATGTATCTTGAACTATCTTGCTAAAGGCAATAGCTAATAACTGAATGCACTGTCATTTGAACCATGTCGTCTTATTCCAGGTCCCATGCTCTCCCCATCACCATTGTACCTTCACTAATGTCATAGTTCTATGTGACCAATTACCTTCTGACATCCTTATAGTCACATAGGGCATAGGAGCTCACCCACAGACATTTCCTGAACCTCCAATATGTTTCTGTTCCTTTCCTTGTCAATTCTAGGACTGCTCAGTCAAGAAAGACATTTTCTATGGACGTTCCTCAAAAATTAAAAAAAAAACTAGAACTACCCAGCAATTCCACTTCTGGGTATTTATCTGAAGAAAATAATATTACTATCTCAAACAGATATATGCACCCCTATGTTCACTGCAGCATTATTTACAACAGCCAAGACATGGAAACAACCTAAGTGTCCATTGGCAGATGAATGGATAAAGAAAATGTGGTACATATGTACAATGGACTATTATTCAGCCATCAAAAAGGGAAGTCCTGCTATTTGCAACATAATGGATGGACATTAAGGACATTATACTAAGTGAAATAAGTCAGAGAAAGACAAATGCTGTATGATGTCACTAATATGTGGAGTCTAACACAAAAACAGAAACAAAACCCAACAAACTCATAGATGCAGAGAATAAATTGGTGGTTATCAGCTACAGGGGGGTGAGAGGCGAAGTGGAATCAGTGAAGGTAGTCAAAAGGTACAAACTTCCAATTATGAGACAAATAAGTCCAGCATGATGATGTAGTACACAGCATGATAACTATAGTTAACAATACTGTATTGTATATTTGAAGGTTGCTAAGAGATTAAGTCTTAAAAATTCTTATTATAAGAAAAAAAGTAACTACATATGGTGATGAATGTTAGCTAAACTAACTGTGGTGATAATTTCCCAATATATACATATATGAAATCGTATGTTTTACACCTAACGTGAGTACAATGTTGTATGTTAATTATATCTCAATAAAGAAAAAAAGAAAGACATCTTCCTACCCTCCAAACTTACTTCAACTTCTGTGAATGCAGGATTCTACCAATATATGAACAGATCTTTGAGATCCACTCGAAAAAGCCAGAGTGAACAGAGGTAGGCATTTTCTTGCAACTACTGATGAATAAAGAGCATCCAATTGACATTAGTTGGTGTGGAGGCACAAGTCGCCAAAGACTGAGGGTCTCTACCCTCCTCCTCAACTGCATGGTGACCAGACCCAGCCATGTCCTGTCTCAGAGCCACTCCTATACAGGGCCAGTCCCAGGTGCACCTTTGAGATAACAATACTGTCTCCTAAAACAAACAGCCATTGTTTTCACACAAAGACCTTCAATGTTTCCTCCAACAACAAAAGACTACAGCCATCCTGCCAAGAAGACAAAGTGCTGGAAGCCCTTTCATAAATATCAGGATGGTGGGAGGGGAGGAGTGGAGGCAGGAAGATCATTCTCCAGCATTTTCTATGTAGAGGAATAGGACCAAATCCACCCATTAGGGACTGTTCTGAATTACTGATCGTTCCTGAACTATTCATAATGACAATAATAACGGTTTCCTAATCTGTGAAATGGAAATAATATCTATCCCTTACAGGATTGCTGTCAGGGCCAAATGAGATAATAGGTGTGAAAGCTCTTTGTAAGACTTAAAAGGCTGCCCAACTGATAGGGTTATTGTGGGAAGACTGATATTTCACCCACATTGCCTGCATAAAAAAGATAGCTCTATTTTAGCTGATGAAACTCCAAATAGCTCTGGTATCTAGCACACCCAGGTCCTAGCATAAAGTATATGGGAGAAGAAATGTGGTCACTATGGCTGACCACTGTAGTTTATGAGGGCCTGTCCCAGGCCAAAGTTAGGCTATTTTTCCTAGCCCCAGGAACCCAAATCCTGGAAATGAGGCCCCTGGTGGTTGGTCCCGCACCTTGGGTCTAATGCTCCCAACTTCACCCCCCATCCCCTCTCTTGTCCTTCTTAAAACATACCTTCCTTAAACAATGTACACAAAAGTAGATACACATAATAAATTAAAGCTTGAGAAAACTGTCCATCCTCACTGGTAATCAAAGACAAATTAAGGCAAATGGTACCATGTTATGCCTACTTAATAACAAAAATGAGAATATCCAATGTTGGTGAGATTGTGACAAAATTGGTCTGATCTCAGAGTACTAGCGGCATAATACATTTGTATGATCCCCTACAAAGGCAAAAATAACAACACATAGCAGGTATTAAGAAGGTTTTCCTATCTTTTGGCCTAGTAATCTCCCTCCCTGGAAATTTCAAAGGAAAAAATTTAACAAAAATGGCAAAAAGTATCAAGTATAGAGATACATTTACCTATAGTCGGCAAATATTGAGATAACAAGAGAAATATTTTAGTTAATTGTGATGTGACTGTAGTCATTAAAATGAAAATCTAAAAACTGCTTACGAACATGAAGAAGTATTTAAGATATAAAGTGAAGAGAACCATGTGATACAACTAGGTAAAATACGTAAGTATGTGGATAAGGACTGGCGATGAGTGACAATATCTATGGGGTTGTGGTGGTAAATTATAGGTGAATTATATTTCAAAATGCTCTTTAATGTTTTTATATCATTTTTAAAATACAGCAATAAAAAGAAAGAAAAAATTAATCAGCTGGTGCAATTCTCTAAAAATTATGCTTCTACTAAGGTAGGGCAGGTAGTTATCCTTGCTAAGATGTTGATGGGTGTTAATAAATTAATGTGTAACACATTGGCATGCAGAGAGGCTGTAGTAGATTCTAGTTCAAAACCTCAATAATTGAATCAGGCCAACAGTCACTGAATTGGATTCCTGCTTCTGCCACTTACTTACCATGTGGCCTCGGGCAAGCTATTTCACATATCTAAATCTTTCTGGATTTATAAAATGGGAGTGATGACAGAACCAATATCCTAAATCATTGTTAGTCATCAACAAGATAATGTACATAGTGTAGTGCTTTCATTCAGTAAGAAGTTGGTGTGTGTGCTGTTAATAACAACAAGGATGGTGGTGGTTGTAGTGATAAACTGAGGTCTTCTGGAGAAAATGCCTTAACTTAAATGGTGCTGTTCAAATGATATTAGCCCTACATGCCTATCTGCAAAGCCAAAAACAAACTAAATAGACTTTACTTTTAGAGCAAGTTTAGGTTCAAAGCAAAACTGAGTGGAAGATACAGAGATTTCCCATATACCCTTGTCTCCACATATGGACAGCCTCCCCCATTATCAAAATCCCCCATCAGAGTGGTACATTTATTACAATCGATGACTCTACATCAACACATCTATATTCAAAGTCCATACTTTACATTAGGGTTCACTCTTGGTGTTGTACATTATATGGGTATGGACAAATGTATAATGACATGTATCTATCAGAATATCGTCATACAGAGTAGCTTCACTGCCTTAAAAATTCTCTGTGTACCACCTACTCATCTCCCTCTCCTCCTGGATCCCTGGCAACCACTGATCCTTTTACTATCTCCATAGTATCTCATATCTTCTTAGAATGTCATACGGTTAGAATCATACAATATTAGCCCTTTCAGATTTGCTTCTTTCTTGAAAGGTATTTTTTGTAACCACTCTAGAGGACCAAGTGAGTATATTGAAATTCCACTAGATGATACAAAGATAATTACTATAAGTGATTGGGTTAGACTATTTATATATGTTATCTCCATAAGATAAATATTATTATCCTTGTTCTACCAACAAGAAGTGCCCAAAGTCACAAAACCAGTAAGTGGTAGAGCTGGTATTTAAATCCAGTTTGTCTGACTCCAACCTTCATATCTTTCCATTATGCCACAGTGTTGACCCTAATACCAAATATGGGTCCTGGAGCATCTGAATCCAGTCATAGAAACTGACAAGGAAAAGCACACTGATAAGGGTGCATTTCTAAACAGATGTCATTGAAGCTCTTGGAAGACAGTATCCTGACAGAAAAACACAATAGCCACCCTGAAATAGACCTGCCTACCTGTAGAATGGGTTGCCCCACGAAACAGTGAAATCCCCATGGATACTCCCCAGGATGGGGCTGGTTGGTCACCTAACAGAGCACCACAGGAGGAATGATAGAGAAGGGATTTCTGTGTCCTTGAACTGGAGAACCTCTAATGCTCCTGCATTTATTGGACTGAGTCTATGACTCAGACTTCGGCAAGTCACATTCTTGTGAAGTCACACATCTACATTCACCAGCGCATTGAGATGCCCTTAAATGTTCTCAATGGGCTTCCAGAAACCCAACTTCAACCCCCTTCAGTTCCATACACAGGAGCCAGAAATGGTTCACTATAACCCTGGGGAGCTAGGAACCTCCCTATCTTGCTCAAAAGGCTAACCTGGAAATAGAGACATTTATAGAGAAAGGCTCTCTCTGCGGATTTCAGCTGTTGTCATGGGATCTGAAAAAGGAGAAAACACTCCTTCCTAGTAGATGGTTAAGACAAAAAATCAATATGTCAACAAATGAATTTCTGACGGTCACTTGCTGAAAGGGATCAAATGGCCCCCACAGAATGTATACTAGTCTACTGTTGATTCCCACACACACTGTCTTCTTTCACTCCATGCTGATGATCCATAGTAAACACTCAGAACTCCCCCTTCTATTGCCAGAGTGAGTCCCAACAGAGTACAGCCAGAGAAAGTGCTTTCTGCTCAGCTTTCCTGCAGGGCTCACATAAATGTGGTTGGCTCACAAAGATGGTGGCATTTTCCATCTACACTTGTTTTCAGACCTTCAAATTCCACTCTCAAAAGATTCATGCATCCTAGAAAGAACAGAGCTTTCTGTGGGGTATATGGTCACATAATAATGGAGGCACCTCAGTTGCATGGTCCAAACTTCAGTTTAATTAACACACACGTACACACACAAGTCTATGAAACTAGCCAAAATTCACTTGTGCAGGTTTTTGAAGAAGCAATTGACTATGTACAAAGCCTCCTCTCTATAGGTCTTATAGCATCTGTTTGGTCCACCTTTGTGATTATCTATAATTCTTTGACTCTATCCTTCCACAGCTCAGTATTTTATCCTTTCCCTGGATTCTCTCAACTTAGACACCAAACCTTCCCAGTTTGTGTGTGTAGCTAGAATTTCAGATAAGCTTTCTTCAATGCCTGTGGCATGGTGGTCTCTCACATGGGAGGATCTTAGCTGTATTGACCCCCACCACACCATTTGCATCTGTAACCCTTTTATCAGGAATCTGAGCTCTAAGGCCTACTGAATCTTTTTCCTTCTGCCTCTAAAGAAATGGGGAGCAGACATAGCGTAATAACCATGTGAAACCCACCAAACTATTTTTGTTCCAAATAGAAAGGAACCGTTTTCCACTTTTTACAGAAGGGTAAGAACTTCCACTTTCCAGCAGAACACGGTGGCTGCTGAGTTGGTGTCAAGAACTTGAATTTAAAAACTGTACTCCCCTCGTAACTCTTGACAAGCAACTTTAATGGCTTTCTAACAATCTGCCTTCTTCTCCTGAACTCAGTGACAAAAATTTCTTTTAAGTCTTATTTTTATTTATTTTGAGAGAGAGAGAAGCATGAGTGGAAGAGGAACAGAGAGAAAGTGGGAGAGAGAATCCCAAGCACTGACAGTGCAGAGCTCATGAACTGAACCGTAAGATTGTGACCTGAGCCAGAGTCAGACCCTTAACTGAGTGAGCCACTCAGGTGCCCTGACAAATTCTTTTTAGTAAAAAGATCTTAAACTGAAAAGGTAATCAATCCCAGGACACGCCTGCTCACACATAGATGCTGTCTCCACAGGTGTTGCTCCAGAGGTATGCACACAGACATTGTATGAATAGATGTTTCTCACAGAGACACAGAGACAGATGTTACTCACAAAGACAGATGTCCACCAGGAACAGAATGTATACTAAAAGCTCCCGCAGGGTGGTCTTGACATACAGCTCCCGGTTTTCAGCTGTGTTCTCAGTCAGTGTTGTTCCCCAAAGTCCTAAGGGACATAGGAGAGATGTCTAGGGTTCCCAACAGCAGGGTTCCTCCCAGTTGCCCGGCCCGTCAGTCCCTGGACTTTACTCCCATTTCTATGCTGGTCCTCTCCTTACCCATCACCTTATTATTATCTTGGCTGACCCTGGCTTCTCTAACCACACTCAAGCCTGCCCTCCTTCACCAAACACCCTAAGGTGGATAGTGGAAAAGACACTGTGTAGTATAGAATGAAGACCTGGAAAGGAGGTCCTTGTTTCAGGTGGGGCTGTCTAGGGTATTATCACAAACATGTCCCCCTACAAGCTAACTCCCACATACCTTTCTGGGTCTCCAGAGATGGAGATGACTGCACCAGGCTCTCTCTCTGAGAGACCATGAGACTGGCCTCTGTGTTCTGGGGACATCAGCTCTAAGAGATAATTCATAAAGCCCAAAGAGATACTGAGATCCCACTTCTTCTTCTTCAGATCATATCTTCCCCCAAAAGCTTTTGGGACCCCTCTTCTAACTCCAGTATCCTGAAAGAACCCTCCTCCCACCAGGTACCTCTGATGCCACGACAGATCTGGAAGCAGCAGTTGGACACCAGGGTCCTGTATGCCTTCTTCTGGGGTCCACCTTCAGGCTTTTGGGGCTGGGACTCGGGGGGCATCACACTGGAGATGGTGCAGATCCTCAGTGTCCCATGTGGGGAGGGAGGACCACTGTAGGCAGGGTTGTCCCATGCTCCACTCCCCATATTTTGGAGCTCTTGCCCCTTGGGACTTCCCATAGCCTTCCTGGGGAATGAGGTAGGAGACCTGGTACGTCAGGTACCCACTGTCACTGAGCAAAGACACTGTTCAGTCTAGCCAGCAGAAGGCAAAGGAAAGGGAGGGTGAAAGCAGCTGGTCTCAGAAAGCCTCTGCGTCCTGCCTTTTGTAGGGGGAATCTATACCAGCTGTGGGGAGGGAGCAGGCAGGAGGGGGTGGAGAATGGCCATCAGTCCTGTCTGGGTCTCTCTCTCTTCCTCTACCTTTGAGAAAGGGGGTGGGAGGGAATTAGAGGGCAGGGGTTTGGCAGGAGAAAGAGAAGACTGGGAGGGAGGTGTGGAAATGGGGTGGAAGGAAGGAGGAGTGAGAGAGGTGTGCTGGGTGGGGGGAGAGGAGGGCTGCTCACAGATGGGCCTGGTGGCTGATGGGGGGGAGGGTCCCAGTCAGAAAGAAGAGGAGATGAAAGAGCAGTGGGAGGAGCTGTCAGAAGAGGATGACTGGCAGACTCCTTTGTGGGTCTGGGCTAATTTCCATTAAAAGCTCCTGAAAGGGCCGACATGGATTGGGCTGGGGACCAAGGCCAGGGACAGGAGACTGGAAAGTGCTGCCCCCCTTCCAGGCTCATTCAATGGTGTCTGAGTCCCCTTTAATGTCTGACCTTGAGCTGTCCCCTCGTGGGGTAGAGAAGGGGGCTCCCCTCCATCACTCCAGCCCTATAGCTAAGGGAAAGGATAGGGGCAGGAGGAACCCTTGTTTTAGACACTTAAGGGGCAGGGTCCAGACCGCTGATGAGGTCACGATGGTGGAGGGCACTATGGAGATCCAAACTGTCTATATCCTTTCTTTGAGGTCTGCCCTTCTATGGCTTATGAGAGAGCTACACTGGCAGAA
Source organism: Cryptoprocta ferox (assembly GCA_028646485.1). Classification (NCBI taxonomy): domain Eukaryota; kingdom Metazoa; phylum Chordata; class Mammalia; order Carnivora; family Eupleridae; genus Cryptoprocta; species Cryptoprocta ferox. The sequence goes on from CM053561.1 coordinate 54,895,945, forward strand.
AGGTGTTCCTTAAGGATGTGAGGCTCAGCCTAGGGAAGAGGCTAAGCCCTGATTCGGAAAATGCATTGGAGAGCAAAGGGCAAGGACAGTATGATTTGGGACTCCTAAAGAAGTGTGGATATCTGGACTCAGCTCAGGTGACAACTTTATCTTATGGCTCTGCTAGGTACTCGACCGAGGACTGTAAACATGAGCACATAATAGAACTATGAGAATTATCAGAACTGGTCTGCTTTAAAAAAAATTTTTTTTAATGTTTATTTTTTTTTGAGAGAGAGAGAGACAGAGACAGAGCTCGAATGGGGAAGGGGCAGAAAGAGCGAGGAAGACACAGAATCCCAAGCAGGCTCCAGGCTATGAGCTGTCAGCACAGACCCCAACATGGGGCTTGAACTCAAGAGCCGTAAGATCGTGACCTGAGCCAAAGTCAGATGATTAACTGACTGAGCCACCCAGGTGCCCCAGAACTGGTCTGCTTTCTTTCCAATCTCAGGTGTCTGAATTAAAACCCTGGCATGTGTCCCTAGGCTCATCCCAGCTTCTGCCCTGCTCCAACCTCTGATCTCTTGCCTGGAGCTCACCTACTAGCATGTCCTGTGGCCCAGAATGGCACTGGCCCCACAGGTGCACGGGTTAAATCCTTCTTGATTGCTGGAGTGGGAGCTGCTCTCTCTCCAACTGCTGGCTCCCCATCTGGGCCACTCTATTGCTTACTTGACTGAAGTACACCTTACCACTCAGGAAAACACCAATCTAGTGGAAGTCCCTAGTCTTAAATGCTCCATAAAGAGATCCTGATCCCAGACAACCCAAGGCTGGCCTCAGGTCCTTGATAAGTAAGTGTACTCCCACACCCGAGAAAGGGTGGAAAAAACAGCAGCTATCTTACCCCTGGGTCTGCAGCATGGATCTCCTGCCCCGGGGCCCAGGTACTTTTAGGGAATTCTGCCTGGGCTGGAGTTATGGCCTCTTTGTGAGCTTCCTTAGAAGGAAGAGTTTCATCTCTACATTTTATTGGCTAATGCAACATATTCTAAGGTGCTTGTTTTCTTTGGGAAGACAAAAGACTAGGAAGTATACCAGTTTTGACCAATTTGTGTGAAATCTGCTGATAGTGAAGGAACAGGAACTGATGCCTCTCACCCACAAGCTTTTCAAACAATTGTAAAAGGACCCTTGGCTTGCAAAACTGAACATTAGCACAGAGGTGATAAATGGGAAGCTAGCAGTGTAGTTCAAAGAAATGGTGAGAGGAACGGGAGATGATTTTTGATTCCTTGGGAGTAATTTTGTATTCTGAGAGAGGCCTGTAATCAACAAGGGTTTGGATGGACTCAAGGAGGTTCATTATGTGATGGGTCCCACACCTGTGTGACCTTAAGCCCAGAGCTGGACTGCTTTATTCATGGTCACCCAACCTTGGAAACACTGCTTTTCCCTGTTCAGTCTTCAGCTCTCCCTACATGCATGGATCAACCCGTAATACTGCTTCTCAGAGTACAGGTTATATAACGCAGCTTGAGAAGTTTTCTCAAAAGGTGCTGTGCATTCCTAGGCTGTTTAGTCTTGCTCAGGAAGTCATAAATATATGAATCAAGTGGGTTCTCCTGATACTTTTGTGTCCAGCAGTTCTTCATGTCCTCAAGCTTCTATGGCACTTGGCTTTTCGTGAGTGGCCAGATCCAGTTAATAAGGGCAACCAATATCAGAGTCCTGTGGCTCAGGCTGCCTCTTAGCAGTTTAGCAAAACCCAAGAGGCTTGACCTTGAAACCCAACCTGCCAGGTTGAACTCTTGGCTCAGCAACTTACTAAGTGTATGGTTCTGGGCAAGTCCCTTTTGAGACTTAGTTTATGTATCTGCAAAGTGTTCATACTAAAGCCTGCCCCGCTGAACTTAAGGACTGTTTTAGGATTAAAACAGTAGATATAGAAACCTTTATGAACTGTGTGCTATAAAGCACGAAACAAATTCAGTTATCTTGCTGTAGCATCCATCCTTGTGCTCAGCACAAGCAATTCATGTTTAAGGAAGATATCTTCAGTCAGGACTCTGTTATCATCTCTGGGACACAAGAGTCCCAGAACTCTCTGTATGCACACCCATTCCATTCCAGCTGACACCAACAGAGAGGAATGATGGCGTTTCACCTGGAGAGTTTATAACAGTAGTCTGGAATGAAAGTAGCTCTTAGCAGAGCTTTTTGACCACATGGCAAGCCTGGTTGTCCATCAGAACCCAAAGTACCTCTTCATTGCAATGCCTCTTAGCCCAGTTGGTGAATTGACCCCATTGCTTCACTGGGATACATTTTGTGGTTGCATACTATCCTATTGCACACACCAGCAAAAGGATTACTCCATTTTTGCCACCAGTAAACTCCTTTTTTGTGCCATGCGCATCCTAGTCAGGCTGTTCAGTGCCACTCAGATCCACTAGGTCCTGACAAAAAGCCCAGGGACAGCAAAGGCCATAGGAAGAAAACCAGTGGCCCTTCTTGTAAGTTCTCCATGTAAATTCCCCAGTATAAGTCACCTTTCATATTTTAGAGAAGGAACCCTGGCTTGACTCACAGCCCAGATTCCATAGGGAGAAGCAAGCTTCAAAGCACCTTCTGTGTTTTACATAGTGACCTTCAACCTTTCCCACCCCAATGAACATAAATAATAGAGCTCCATAAGTAACAGTGGTTTGCTGTGGCAATGATTCTCAATGGAAGACACTGAAGATCACTTATCTATTAGAGAACTCTGCATTTAAGAGCTTACCCTTTACCAATATGCCACTAGTCATCTGCATGGCAAAAATATTGAAATTTGAGTAGCTAAAGTTTTCAGCAATAAACACAGTGAACTAAGCAAACAGACTTGAGTAGTCTAATCCAGAGGGAGTCCTCCCCTCCCTGTTTTTCTGCAATAAATACCACTGCACTGCACCACAAGCCACAGCTTTTGAATACCTGAACAGACAAGCCAGATCCATTGGAAGGTTTAGGTGTATGAAATCCTGTTGCAGCTGTTCCAGCCCAGAAAGCCAAAAAAAAAAAAAAAAAAAAAAAAAAACTCAGCATTTTGTTGAATTTCATCAGGGACCTCACAGAGAGGATAGAGGAGACCTACTTCCCCTCATCACAATGACTCACTTCAGTCTCTTACTTCCTTCCCATTACCTCCTGGATTTAACAAGTCCTGCTGGAATGCATTTTGCATTTTTCATCTCTCCAAAGAGGAGCTTTTTAAATGAGCCCTACAACTTTCCTCCCATATCTAGAGAACCCTCCTGGACATCTGTCCCCATTTGTTCTTGCCTTCTACGGAAGACTGGACATGTAGAGGGAACCAACTAAACCCAGGTGGTGGGAGAAGATGATGTCATCAACAAAAATAAGGAAGTCAGTCTTCAGTTGTCTGGAAACTTGAGTCTGAGGCCATGATCACGCCCCTTTGCATGAGTGTAGTCCAGACATGGAGTGTTCACATGGTCCTGAAGTGATCCATCAGCATTATCCCTTCTAGGGAGAGCTCCAGCTGTGGCAGGCAGGGTTCTGTGTAGGATGGTGAGTGTTAGCCAGGTCTCCTGCAGGAGAGGGTGGAGTCGGGGAGGAAAGAGTTCCATATGAGCTGGAGACACTAGGCTAGAAAGAAAGGTAGGAGGCAGAGGAGAAAGAAAGGCATGAGAGAGGAAGTGGATTATGGGGAAGAGGACCTGAGACGACACAGTTCTTTCCTTCAGAGCTACTCAATAAATTTCACAGGAGGCTTGGTTGACTGAATGTCCCAAGCTTGTGAAGAGGGGAGACTGGGAACCAGGGCAGATCTCCAAGGTGCTCACTCTACCAGCATCATTTCAGGGTCTCAGGGAAATCACCCAACACACTCCCTTGTCCCAGCCTCTGAGGGCCCCATCACAGGAGACACACATTTGTCCATCCTGAGTCCTCATTCCAGTCACAATTCATTCCACAGGTGTTTATTGAGTGCCAACTCTATATAGTGGGGACTCTGGGGTAGGCAGCAAATAAGATCATCAGGGCCCCTGCCTCACAGAACTTACATTCTGGAAAAAAAGATAGGTTTCAAGCAAATACGCAGATAATTTATGATTTGTAATCATAAAAAGTGTCGCAAGGGAGAAGTATAGTGTGCTAGGAGGAAACATGGCAGGAGACCCGAATTTCTAAGGCAAAAGAGGAATAGAATCAGGATTTCTACCTCTCTTCCCCCTTCTTGGCCCTGCAGCAAACAGGGTTTTCTGAGATTCAGAAATGTTTTACTGCTAATATACACAAGGAAACAGCCTGAGTTAAATGACCAAACAAGGAGAAAGTTGTAACAGGGTAAGAAAGGTTATGACATGCAGAAATCTTTAATCCTCATGGTCACCAGTATACGAGTTGAGCTAAACTTGAAAGCTTGCATTGGATTCCTTCTGAACACATGGAATCCAACTACTCTTTCATTCCTGAAATTGATGATCACCTCAACACCTGGAAAAGGGGCAGAAATTAATAAGAGAGCTAGAGTAGCTGGCAAAACCACAAATTGATTAAAAATTTCCTCAGGTGGTGGCTTTACAAGTATATACTTATCTCCAAGCTCATCAAGTCATATACATGAAATATGTACAGCTTTTTGTATGCCAATCATAACTCAAAAACAGTCAATACTTCAAAAAATATTTTTTAAATTTCTTGACCAGGAATTTGGAACCAAGAGCTAATCTTTCTTTTATTCTGTTCACCCTGGAACCACAAATCTAGAAATCTACCCTGATGTTTCTATCAGCATAATTGATAACAATCTTTCAAAGTTGAAAAAGAGGAAGCTCAAATATCTAACAATAGAAAAAAATATTAAATGAGGATACAAGGTTGAAAACTACCTGTGGGTTAGGGATGTAGGTCCTTTTAAAAGGAAGGCAGGCCTTATAAGAAGGAGAGAGTAATGTGTCTATTGTTAGTCCTTCTTTCTGTGGGGGCTAGAACTTGATCTTCATGCTCTACCCTATATGCTGCAAAGAGGGAACATAAAGATTTGGATTCCCCCCAAGAAACTTAGGACTCATCCAGCTTTCTCGTCCCTCAACTTGAGGCAAACATTGGATGACACAAAAAGAAGCGGTTTTAGTACTAGAAAAGGTTCATTGGAAAATTCTCACCCTGAACTCCCTCAGAACTGCATGTGATATGGTACTGCCATTCATTAAAACTGACTGGAAATTTTTTTAAAAAAAGGATACATACACATGATGTGTTGTTGTGCAGAAATCAACATTTTGAATAGTATTTAATGTCATGAGAAAATGCTCATCACAAGTTATGTGAAAAATTTTGGCATATATGTCTACAGAATCCAAATTTTATGTGTAAGTTATGTATTAATTAGATGCATAGAAAAAAAGGATTAATGTTAAAGAATTTAAATATTTGATAGTGATATCTCTGGATGGTATGTTAATGGATGCTTTTTATTTTGTTAATTAAAAATTTTTTTTTCTAATGTTTAATTTATTTTTGAGAGAGAGAGAGAGAGAGAGAGAGAGAAAGAGAGAGAGCCTGAGCAGGGGAGGGTCAGAGAGAGAGGGAGACACAGAATCCAAAGCAGGCTCCAGGCTCTGAGCTAGCTGTCAGCACACAGCCCAAAGCAGGGCTCGAACCCACGAACCGCGAGATCATGACCTGAGCTGAAGCCAGATGCTCAACCAACTGAGCCACCCAGGCGCCCCTATTTTGTTAATTTTTTTCTGCAGTGATTATGAGTGCTTTCATATTCAGAAAAAAATTATTTTTAAAAAGCCAGTAGTCAGTAGTTACTATGTTCATAAAGACTTGAGGTGAATTTTCATCTCATACTCACAGACTCTCTTGGGTGGCTGCCTTCACCACACTATCTTTACACATCAGCCAGAAGACATGAAGTTCCACGCAATAGATTTGCTTATTAGTCCCTTGCTCCCAGACTTTGTATTAATCACTACTTCCTTGGAGATTATAGCTGAGGAAGAATATGGGTGAAATGTGTAACAGTTATGAGAAGTAATGTAATGATAAGTATAGCATCTAACAGCAGTTCTGAGGGAGGAAGTAATTGGATTTGGAAGTGGAAGGGTCAAGAAATGAATTTTGAAATGAATGGCATTGAGATGGACTTTGAAGGATGAAAGGTTTAAAGGAACAAAAATAAAGCATAGCTACCATTTATTAACCATCCACGTGGCAGACACTTTACAGTGAGTTATCTCAGTTAATTCTCACACAATCCAATGGGGTAGGTTTTTATTATCTCCATTTTACAGGTGAAGAAATTGAGGATCCGAGAGATAACTTATGGTGGAATCCGTCTTCTGAGTTAGGTCTGTCTGACTACGGTGAAACTACTTCCTGTGTGTCAACCACACAGGGACAGCGGCATGTGCAAAGGCAGGCAGGCGGGAACATTGCTTGCTCTTTGGGAAGAACAGTCCCACTATTCTCACTAGAGATTAGGAAATAAGCCTGGAAAGAGGGTCGGCAGTGAATATGGAAGGCCTCAAATGCAAAACATTTCATTCATTCAGGCAATAGAAATTTAATTCTATTCAGGCAATAGAAAGGCAAAGAAAGCTTCCAAACAGTAATGAAATCAAGGGTATATTTTATGAAAAATAATCAGACAATAAGATGGGTTGATCTGAAGGGAGATTGGAAGCAAGGAAATCAGTTGGAAAGTTGCTGGGCTAGTTTAGGGACAGGGCATGAAAGCCTGAATGATGGTTATAAAATAAGAATAGAAAAGAATGGAAAGATATGTGTAATATCTCATAGGCAGAAGCTGCAGGATTAGCCCCTGAATGGATGTAGGGTACAAGGGAGAGCAAAATCAAAGGTGGCTCCAAGGTCTCAAGTCCCCACAACTGGAAGGATAGTGATGCTGTAATGGGGTGGGGTGGGGGCAGGAAGAAGGACCAAAAGGAGCAGGTTACAGCAGGAAATTCAGCTTTAGGTATGTTTGAGTCTGAAGTGTTAATGGGACACTCAGATGATGAAATCTGAGAGGTCATTGGACAATTTGGGTTAGAGTTTGAGACAGTAATAAACCCTGGTGGGAATGATGTGGGAATCATGTAGCTAGACATGTTTATTGGAGCCACAGGAATAGCTGAAATTGCCCAAGGATTGCATGAAGGGAGAAAGGAGTCAAGGGGAAAGGAGAGGAGCCAGGAAAGGAGAGAAAGAGTCGTTAAGAGAGACAGGAAGGCCACCATGAGTTTTAAAGACACAAAAGTCAGAGGAGGAGTATTTTAAGAAGGGAGTGATTATTGACCGTATCAAACAGTGCTAAAAGGTCAAGGGTTTTGATAAATTAAAAGCCTTTCGGATGTTTAGACTAGAATCTCTCAGGTGACCTTGGAAAGTGAGAAGGCTATGGAGGACTTATTTGGAGAAGTGGGGATGTAGAGGTTAAAGCGTGAGTGGTGAGGCACTAGACAAAGTGGCTCCGTTTAACTACACAAGTAATTTATCAAGTGTTTACTGAATACCTACTGTGTGAACTTCTTGCATATCTGCGGAAATCCTAAGAAACTGAAACCAACCATCCTTATCTCATCTTCGTGTTCTAAAAGGCTCACTTTATTCCAACTCCTCTTATGATGCTGAGTTTAAAAAAACAGGTTTATTGAGATATAATTCACATACCATACTATTCACCCATTTAAAGCATATAATTCAATAGGTTTCCGTAAATTCACAGGTGTGTGCAATTATAGTACTAATTTTAAAGGTAGAACATTTGGGACCATGGTTTGGAAGTCAATACCTACAATTAATGCTGTAAGTGAGGGAGAAAGTGGACCCCAAACACCACCACAACAAATTCTTCACTGACGCCCTCTTGAGCGGAGTCACACAACAGTGGGAAGACGCAAAGGTGCTTTGCCTCTAATGGCCACCAGATGACAGCAGAACCCTTGCCCTGTCTCAGTCTAAAAGACAAACCAGCTGGGAGGGATTTGCATTCAGAGGGTCCTGAGAGCTTTTCTCTCCCCAGCGCCTTCCTCTTACTCTTTTCTTCTAGGTAACACTAAAGGCTCATGACAGGCCCTGATAACAGGGCCTTTAACAGGGATTTATCATTCTAGAGACTTAGGAGACCTCTGTGTTGATCTGGGTCCTCTGAGCAGACACCAAGACTGGATGAAGGTCCTGAGGTTTTTAGTAGGGGAAACACCTGTGAGAGAAAATAGGGAGGGAGCCCAGGAAGGCTAGGAGAGCTGTCAGACCATGAGGGAAGTCTGCCTCTGAGTCAAGGAGAGACAGTAGGAAGGTTGGGTGGATTTCTGCAGTGTAGTTAGCAGTTAGCATAAGAAAGGTTTGCCAAGGCCTTCAGGGAGAGGGAATTCTGGGTCTCCCAGGAAGGGGCCTACCTTAGTATCTTTGCTAAGCTCAATTATTGGCAGGGCAGCTCCTAGCTACCCCCACCAGAGAATAAGTTCCTCCCATCCCCTGTATCTGACTGTTCCTGCTCTCATGGATGAATCCAGATACAAACATCCTCCCAAGCAAGCCTTACCTTTCCACACCTCTGTCTTTGGTTCCTTCTTGCTTATAAACAGGGCAACTTGAAGGTAGTGGTGGGATGAGCTGTGTGTTGACTTTAGCCCTGACCCGCAGGCCCAGGTGCCAGCCTGCCTTGGCAGGAAGCTGGTGGGCCAGCACCAGGCCCCATCCTTTTTCCTGAGGTCCCCACTGTCTCAGGTGACCCTCCCCAGGCATCTGAGTGGTTGAGAGTATGGTTCTGGCCTCAGCCAAGACCTAGTACATGATAGGGCAGCCGTAGCTTTGCAGGTGGTCCAGAGGGCCAGGTAGCTCTTAGGGGGTCAAGATGAAGAATCTGGCATTTGGGTAGGGAAAGCTGAGGTTTTGGTAAGGAGGGTGATAGGGGAGAAGAGTATTGGGCACCCAGCATGACAGCCACTGACTGTGTCAGTGGCCCCTGTGGGCCTCCCTCTGGGCTCTTGGGGCTGAGGGACCCACTGTATATGGGGTTCTGAGTTTGGCTCCTCCCTCCCCATGGCTGAGTCTCAGTTGCAACACAGGCTTGGGAGGGATGGGATGAATATAGACAGCTCTCTGGGCTGCTGCTTGAAAGGAGGGGCTAGGGAAATCAATTCTGTAAGAGTGTTGTCTGGGCCAGATGACATTGCAAATTCAGAATTCTCAAGGTAAATAAAAGGCAATAACTCTAGGCTTTAAAAGGGAATCCAGCCAAATCTTGATGTAGGAACAGCAGAGAAATAGCCTGGAAATCCACCATGATTACGTTATTTTACACCTTCCATGACAAAGGCAAAGCTGACGGCAAGCATGAGATTTTCCCTTTTGCCTCTTGGACAGGGAACATTGGAGAAGAAAGGTGGAAGGGAGATGCCTCTGGGTGACCAGAGGGCCTTCCAGACTGTAATTTGCCCAGGGCCAGGGCCCCAGGTTCCAGGGTTTATGGAGCCTGGATGGGACCATTGGTGCAGTGGTGGGAAGGCAGAAGAGGGATGGGACCCATCAAGTCTCCTGTCCACTCTCTGCTTAGCATGTTTGTTCTGTGGTTGGAAAGACTGCTTGCTAGATGATCTGTGAAGTACCTACCACCCACCTAGCAGGTGTACTATTCCTAGCACATCACCCCCCCACCTCAAAACCCCAAGCTGGCACAACTTTTCTGAGCCTTGCAAAATAAGATTAAATATAAGGGTAAATTTTTTTAATGTTTATTTATTTATTTTGAGAGAGCCAGAGAGCATAAGTTGGGAGAAAGGCAGAGAGAGAATCCCAGGCTGTCAGCGCAGAGCCTGGTGTGGGGCTTGATTCCACGAACCATGAGATCATGACCCTAGTCAAAATCAAGAGTCAGATGCTTGACCTACTCAGCCACCCAGACACCGCCAAAATAGGAGTAAATATTAATAGATTGTCAAAGCACTTATCACAGTACACATAAGTAGACACTAAAAAAAAAATGCTAAATGAGTCTGTTTCAAGCCCACCCTGTTCCCCTAATCAGTTCTAGGGTATCTATATTAGGAAGGGTCCTTCTCCATTTCCTGAACCTGTACCCACTTAATATGTTTACACTCTGCCAGTATCAGATACTTTCTTGCCCAGTTGGCTATTGTGCTTTGTCCTGTTTCTCTAAGAAATCTGTGAGGTCCCCAGGGGCAGGACCAGAACTCTGGCTCCCTTCTCCCCCCATGCAGAGAACAGCTCTGACCTTCTGTTGGGCACATGGAAGTTTCAGTCAACACTAAATCCCCAGGTGGACACACTGGCTCAGAGAAACAGAATGGGAGAGTAGCAGACTCTTGGCTGGAAAAGGCTGGTGGAAGGGACACAGAGGGAAGCTTGGCTCGGAACATAGCCAGCTGCCCTCTGAACCTTTCGGTCCTGCTGTGCCCAGCTCAGCTGCTGTGTCACTGAAAAGCAGAGGTGACATCAGCTGTGGAAGAGGTTACTATCAGGCAAAGGGAAGTCCAAGGGAGGGAAAACGGTCTCTGCTCCCTGGCAGAGGAACTAGCCAGATCTAGACTAACATGGGGCTAGTTGGAATGGGGTAAGGTTGTAGGATTGGGGGGAAGTTCTCAGTTCTGGCAGGGGCCTGCAGGGAGCTACAGAAAGGGAGGAAAAGGGGAGGAGAGAAAAAAGAGTATTGGGGGAAGGGCGAAGAATGGCTTGGTCTCCTGATCTTTGACCCTGGGAGGGAGGCTCTGGTTTGGAATTCTAGAACACTGGTTATGATGCTCTCAGAGCACTCTTAGCAACTTAGGTAAACAAATGGGGTTATACTTCTCTTTGACCACAGAAGTAAGGCTGAGGCAGTCCCTCCCCTCATCCCACTTTGGCTCAACAGAAACAGGGCAAGAAGGACTTTTCTTCAGCTCATTTGTTGTGGGAGGTGTTGCACCTGTATTTGCCTGTCCTCTGTGTTGTCCATCCTATATAGAATACTCAAATGTGGGGCTGCCTTTCTGGAA
>CM053561.1:54907444-54920363 GCA_028646485.1 Cryptoprocta ferox
TCTTCTCCTTTTGTTCTATCCCTAAGGACAGTATTAAATTAGCAACTGGTAGTGATTACAGTATTTCTCATGATGCTGAGCAATTTTGAGAGCCTCTCAGAAGAGCCCTTAGGGGGAGGGCTGAAGAGATATCTCTGGCAATACTGGCCAAAGGGCAAAACTTCTCAAGTCTTTTTCTTAGGGTCAAAGCTAGGAGACTTGACTTAGGCCGACAAGTTGGACATTCATAGAGAAATGAAATCTCCAGTGGATTTAAGGTTTCTATTAGGCTTTAGAGATCTTGACAGAAAAAAGCACCAGAGTGTATGGGTTCTTTTCCCAATGCTTCTGTTAATACTAGGATCTTATGTGCTTTCTGAGTCAACTTGCTAGGGTCCTCTGTGGTGTGACACAACCCTAGCAGCTCCCTTAGTTCGGAGCTGAGTGCTTTTGCTGTCATGGCCAAAGCAGTTTTTCTTCCTCACTGGTGACTGGTGGCTCAGCTGTGGCTCAACTGTCACTTTTTCAGGTGCAGTTGCAGGTAGATACTATACATCTGGAAAGAGGTCACCACGTGGCTTGAAGCCAGCAAATCACCTGAAGCCCCAATCCCAGCTCAGAGGGACAATGGGCAGAACCTTCACTGGGACAGACTCTGGCCCCATGGCTCTCCTCCAGATCCTGTAGGAGGAATAGGAGAGGGTGGAGGAAGATAGGATAGGTAGGGGAGGAGCGGGGTTATTTAGGAAACTCGTATCTGTGGCTGGAGAAGAACACAGGACAATTTGTTACAATGTGCAGTGTCTCCAACTGCAACTAAATTCTGTGGCCACTGAGGATCCATTGTTTCTAGCTATTTCCCTAGGAATGAAACATTGTCAATAGTCACGCTCTACCAAGGCCTCAGCCCCTGCCTCCTAGAGCAACTGAACAGAGAAAGATGGGCATGCCCAGAAACCCACTTCCCAGCTCGAGATTATATCTCTACATAATCTAGAGATTATATCCTGCTGGCCTCCAGGAAGGTGGAAGATGGGTATACCCAGAAACCCACTTCCCAGTTCCAGATTATATCTCTATATAATCTAGAAATTATATCCTGCAGGCCTCCGGGAGGGTGAGGCAGGACAATGTTGGGGTGTTCCATCGATAGCTTGGAGGATATCCCACCACTACCTAGAATTAGCCTTGCCAGAGGGAGTAAGGGACTGACTGAGGCACATGGCATAGGAGAGACACAGGAACCGTGGGGCTGTGGATAGTATAGTATAGCCGAGACACAAACTGCTTGTTGACAGACAACTTGGTTTCAAAGGATGGCTCCATCTGTCACCAGCCATGTGACCATACATCAGTACTTAGCCTCTCACTGTGTACTACCTCAACTGCAAAGTGAGGCTGTTAGACCCCATTCAAGGTATTCAGTGAATCAGAGAGTATAAAATCCTTGGTGAAGCTTAAGACTGTGCAGATATGACTTATGTGCAGGGCGGGTTTTCCCCTGGTATGGCCCTGCTGCCTGCTAAAATATCGAAATGTGTTTGTACTAGTTGGGAAATAGCCACAGTTCAGAGCCCTGTGAGTGTCCTCTAGAATCCAGGGTCCCTTGAATTGGTTAGTGCTGAGACCATACTGACTTGAAACATTTTAATACCACCCTTGCTTATGGGTCCTAAACTTTGCAGGAGTAGTCTGTGGTCCTTGTGGTCCTTAAAACTTTGGAAAAGTTTAACTGAAGTTCCAAGGATATGGAATCTGGGATAATGTCCTTCCCGATGAAGAATGACCAGTAGCTGGGTGATAAGAGCCCCCTTCTCGGCCCGGCCTTTCTGACGTGCCTGGGATCCAGCTCATTCCAGAGGATGGGAGGTGATGGTATTTTTCAGTTGGTAAAAGTGAAGGGGCATGGGAGAGCCAACTATCCCTGGAGTTCAGGGTAAAACAGATCCTTACCCGAAGCCTAAAGAACACACAGACCCAGTCTGGAGAACATCATGTGAATGTCTTCCCAGAACGGTGACCACTCACACTGACTTCTCCTGCAGGGTTTACCTACTATTTGATCAGTGCCCTGGGCATAACAGCAGGAGCTCATCGCCTCTGGAGTCACCGGACGTACAAAGCTCGGCTGCCTCTGCGGTTCTTCCTGATCATTGCCAACACGATGGCATTCCAGGTAAGAAGCTGGCTCTGCTCATCTCTTTTCCGTCTACTCTTTTGATGGTCCAGGGGCAGAATGGAGGAGCCCAGTGCCTGTAGAGGAGCCACACCTGGACAGCACTTCACTTTCCTGTCCCCTTAGGGTCACCTCAAGTGCACGCCCAGACCCTAAGACCACATTTGAAAAGAGAAGTAGGAGATACATAGGAAGTAGTCTCCGTGTCATGGGATTATTTTTGATCCTAAGGTCCCTTTGTTATCATGCAGTCTTGGCCATTGTGGTCCTTATCATAAGGGGCCACAGTGAATAAGGAACTGACCCTGTTTTCCTGGGAAGACACTGGACAATAAATTCACTATTTTCAGGGAATATCTTAGGATTCCACCATAATGGGACTGAAGCTGGTATTTCATAGACACTTGAACTCTGTGTTCTTGGGTAAAAGAGCAAATACTTTGTAGCACCGATTATGCGCCTGATGATTCTAGGCCCTCGACATAAATTTACTTCATTAAATCCTCACAACAATCTTAGAAGGTCAGTAAGATTCCTCCCCGCCCCCCATCTTACAGATGAGGAGATTGTGTCGCTAAGAAGTTAGGTAGACCAACATTATGGTCCTATCCTAGGCTGCCAGGCTGGCTAAGTCAAATATTGAGGGTTGTTGAGGCAAAGAGTTCATAGCAGAGATAGAATACAGGGAATTGGGGAAAGGGAACTCCCGGTTATTAAGTGGTAGCAATGAAAAAAGATAGCCTGTGGTGCGGGGTTTAGCTTGGAGCCAGAGGAAAAAGGAAAGAAACCAAACCGATCCTCTTTTTCATGGCAGCATCCCAGGTACTTGCCAAGGTTGTATATTCATCTCTGTCACAGCACTTTATATCTTGAAGGTTCCTGATGTCATCTGTGAGGCAAAGGAAGAGATTCTGGCACATTCTTTAAGGGATGAAAAGAATGCTAGGGGAGCCCAGAGGACATTTGGAAATGGGGTCAAGATCGTGATTTCTATAAGTCAGGCAGAGAAGGACAGATACCATATGTTTGCACTCATAAGTCTAACAGGAGAAACCCAACAGAGGACCATGGGGAGGGGAAGGAGGAAAAGAGTTAGGGAGAGGGAGGGAGACAAAACACGAGAGACTCTTGAATACTGAAAACAAACTGAGGGAGGAAGGGGAAGGGGGAAAGGTAATGGGGGGCGATGGTCTTGGTGGAGGTCACTTGTGGGGAAGAGCACTGGGTGTTATATGGAAACCAACCTGACAATAAACTATAAAGTTTAAAAAAAAAAAAAAAAGATCGTGATTTCTATGCCTGGCCATGATCTATATGGCAAGGCATCAGAACGGAGCTCCCCTCAGCTTCATCCACCGACCAAGACCTGGGGTACAAGGCTCATGTTCTCCATGCCCAGGGGTTTGGCACCCCATGGGGACCTTTTCCAACATTTTTCTTGTTTGAAGAATTGCAATGTGCTTTTCTAATGAAACTCTCTGAGCTCTGATGAGCCACCTCCGTTCTGTCCACCATATAACCTTTAAGTAGAAGCCAGTCCTATTCCTGTGGTCCTGGGACATTAAATTGCTCTTCCACTCAAGCTTTAGGGGCAAGTTGGGGGAAGAGAGGAGGCAACTCCATGACCCCTTTGGTACCCCGACTCCTGGGTATTTTGTGAGGTTGAGCTGAGAGCCATGGGCTCTTAAAGTTGCCTATCCATTGGAATTCCTCTAAGACAGTATTTCTCATCCCTCTAGAATGATGTGTTTGAATGGGCCCGAGATCACCGTGCTCACCACAAGTTTTCAGAAACAGATGCTGATCCTCACAATTCCCGACGTGGCTTTTTCTTCTCACACGTGGGTTGGCTGCTTGTACGCAAACACCCGGCCGTCAAAGAGAAGGGTGGTTTGCTAGACTTGTCTGACCTAAAAGCTGAGAAGCTGGTGATGTTCCAGAGAAGGTGAGTGAAGGGATAACGGAGCTGGGCATCTAGTGTTTGGGGAACCCCCTTTTTTCTCCTAGGGCTTATAAACTGAAGCTGAGAAATTTAGTGGGTTTGCATGTTCTGAATTAAACTTAAAACCCTAATACTTAACGGTCCACAGGCCCATGCCCATGGACCGTTGTTCTTTCTTTCTCTCAGAGCTCTCTTAATTAAACCAGTTAGATTCAACAGATGCTTATTGACCTAAGACATTCACAGATACAAAGATGAATGTGTCACAATCCTTACCTCCAAGGAGTTTGTAGCCTAAGGGGAAGTGGAGGGAAAGCCGAAGGTCTGGATAACCATGATACATGCAAGATATTTTCTGTACCAATGAGGGGCACAAAGGAGAGGGAGATTGTGGTGTAGTGGGGGACGTCAGGGAAGAGTTTATGAAGAAGGTAGCTTTGGAATCCACTATTAGATAGAGATTTTCACAGGTGCATGTGAGGAGGGAAAGTACAAACACAACAGAATGAGCTAAGGCACGAAAGCACATTCCAGCCACAAAGTCCTTTTGCTTGAGGCATAGGGTGTGGCAGAAATAAGACTAGAGAGAGAGGCTGACGCCATTCTTGTAGGGCCTTAAAAGCAGAAGTAGGATTTATTTCAATAGGCAACAGGAAAACATTACAAGTTTTTTGAGCAGGAATGTGGCATAACTGGAGGTGTGCTTTAGAAAGGTCACTTTCGGGATGGTTGACAAAAACCATTGAGTCAGAGAGGTGAGAAGCACGACCACAGCTAAGGAGTTAGCAGGGATCCAGTTAACATGGCAGGAACGGAAAGTTTGATGCAGGGAATACTAACGATAGAAGAGTAGTGAAGACTTGGCTACGGATGAGAAGCAGGAAATCAGTTCCCCAGAAATGTCAATGGTGTAGTCTACAGTTGAGAGAGTGAAGAATGGCATGGAGCCTCCAGAGAGCCTGCAGGCATCAAGGACACTCTGTACCTCTCTGAGGAAGAAGACAAATGATTAGAGGGGTGACTAACAGGACATGGAGGCAAGACACAAACCACAGACTCTCAAAAACCATGGACAGGAAAGAGAAAGGAGCCTACAAGGCGAATGGAAAAACAGGCTGGGAAGGAGAACTGAGTTTATGAAGTTGGTAATTGGGACCTCACCTGTCTTACCAAGATGGTATTATGCTACAGTCAAAAAGAATGATGGATTCAGAGGCTGGAGACAAGCATTCCCATCCTTGCTCTACCGGTTCCCACTGGTGTGATCCTAGAAAAGTCAGTTAACCTGTCATTACCTCATTTCCTAAAACCTGAGCCATTCTCAGAACATTTCCCCACCCTGTTCCCTCTTGCTTTGACTTCTGCTATGTTGCACCCAGTAGAAGGAAAAAGCCCCACTAGTGACAGCAGGAAAGTCAGGCAGATCTGAGAGTCCTCTCTCCTCTGACTCGGCGTGTGGTCTCTCAATGTAGGTACTACAAACCCGGCATCCTGCTGATGTGCTTCATCCTGCCCACTCTTGTGCCCTGTTATTTCTGGGGTGAAACTTTTACACACAGCTTGTGTGTTGCCACTTTCTTGCGTTACGCCGTTGTGCTCAATGCCACCTGGCTGGTGAACAGCGCTGCCCACCTCTACGGATATCGCCCTTATGACAACACCATTAACCCCCGAGAGAATATCCTGGTTTCCCTGGGAGCTGTAGGTAAGTCAGCAGTCCACAGCAAGACCCCTTCTAATGGTCTGCCGGTTAGGGTGTTAGGCTAGGAGCCAGAAAAACCAGATTGACCTGTCTTAGGACTTCTTTCCATCTGGGTTTCCACTACAAAACTAAGGGTCAATATATTAGAAAACGCTTCAGAGTCAGGCAGCAGATCTTCTGTAAAAAGAAAAGGGTAAGAAACAACAATGCACTTGATTTCACGTTCCAGAACATCCCCAAATGCTATGTATAATGAGCCCCTTTGGGTTTTCCTTTTCCCAGTCAACCTCTGGGCTGGATTGCAGGTCTTGCTGGGGGCAGGGAATGCATAAATGGACCAACAGGATCATTTGGGTGGGCAGTAAGCCTAGTGGGTTATATGTAAACATGCTGTACAAAATGTAGAATAAGTCCTTGTAATTTAATTGCACCAACTTCTGTTTTGTCTTCTTGCTGTATTCAGGGAGGCCACATCTGAAGTATGTGCCACACCTTATTGTTTGGTGATGCCAACATGAAGGGCATCAGAGCAATTGTTGGTGGCCCTTTACCACCACCTATCAGTCCTATCTCTTGTCCTTTATTTTTCTCCTCTGTGCTAGGAACACACCTTCCCCACAACATGGCTTAGAGAACCACCAGTAATGTGGTCAGTTTGATCACAAGTACCTGCTCACCGATCTAATCCTGACTATTCATGAATTTATTTCTCTCATTCCAGTCTTGGTCATATCTAGGCAACCTCACTGTTCCACATATTTGTGCCCACTATGGCCTAACCTGCACTTTTTCTCTTTAAAATCTCCCTTTAGATTCCCAATCCGCATCATCTTTCTTATCAGTACTAAAGCATTTTTTCCCTATCTCTTTGGAACTTTCACGCGCCTCCTGCCCCTCGCAGGCACCGTCTACCAGTGTGCTAGCTCATACTCTGAACTATGTTTGAAATCAATCACCTAGGTGATATAAGTCTGAGACTTTCACAGCAATGGTAGTTTCTGGAATGACATTTGTTCTCTACTGGTGCTGGGTCTATGGCGAGCTTCCCCAACTCCAGCCTCTTTCTGAGCACAACTTCAAAGTGGCTGCCAACATCTTACTTTGTCTGGGCTCTCATTCATTTCTCCTACCTGTTGCACTGCTTCCTCCCTTTTCACTGCTCGCCTTTGTTCCCCTGGAGCTTACTGCCATTCTAACCTTCTTCTTCTTGAGTTACCTCCTCCATAGTCACATGCTCATTTTCTCTCTTCTAAAGCTGACCTCCTCCCTTGAGCCTTTCTTGGGCTCTGTCTTGCTGCCCCAGTTGCAAAGTCTTGTCCTTCTTCCATCCATGGCCCTTCCTGTGTTTTCTCTCTTGGCTATGTGTATATCTGATTTAGTTTTAAATCTGATAACCAGAGGCCTGGTACAAAGCCATTTATGGAAATTAGTAAGTACCTTTGGCCTTGTGGTTATCCCAGCCTCCTACTCAGTTCACACTGTGGATAATCAGGTGTCACAGAGAGAGGACATCCCTTGACTTGCCCTGGATGGTGTCATTTACTTTGCAGGACTTCCTTCACTTGCTTGTTATTAATATCATTACTACTCTACTAGGGTTCTTTTATCTTCAAAGGGCTCAATGTGCTCTTTTATTAGCTATTTCTTTACCAGCTTTCCCCCAGGTTTCTAAGGGTCAATATTGCTACTGTTGAATATGATCCAGAAGGAAGAGTCCTGCCAGAGGTTGGAGGACTCAATCTCTGGAGTTTCCAAAGCTTTAGCTCTTCCCAAAATTCTCCTAAAACCAGAATTTCTTTGTTTTTCTTCTATCCAGCAAAGTGACCTGCTCATCTCAGAATCTCAGAGGTTAGAATATCTAAGCATTTTAAGTCTTTTTTTTTTTAAGTTTATTTATTTATTTTGAGAGAGAGAGAGAGAGAGAGAGCTTGTCGGGGGGGGGGGGGGCAGAGAGAGCGAGGGAGAGAGAAAATTCCAAGCAGGGCCCGCACTGTCAACCCAGAGCCCAATGTGGGGCCTGGTCCAACCATGAGAACATGACCTGAGCCAAAGTCAAGAGTCGACGCTTAACTGACTGAGCCACCCGGGTGCCCCATAAGCATTTTAATTCTTACTCCCTCAGAGAGATTCTGTTTTATCAGCATCACCCTACACCAGGGTCAAAGCTCAAAGAACTAGAAGCCAGAGCAGTCCATTCTAAACTGGTAGTGACTGAGGAAACTCGGGCCCCTGCACTGTGCCTTTTTTCTTCTGTCTTTGGGCTGTTACTGCCCAATTCTGTCAGTATCTTCCCCCTTCGAGGTGGTGCTAATGCCATGGTGAAAGGTGTAGTCCTTTGCTTATCTTTGTAAGAAGCACAGCAAAAGTCCTTTATTATCGACTCTCCTCTCCCCACCCAGACACATGCGCATGCGCACAAAGAGCCTGTAGCGGCTCAGACCAATATTTAGTGAGGCTCTGGAATTTTCCAATCTGAAATCCATTCCCTGCCATAGCAATTTCTCTCTAGGCAGCTTATCCTCTGGGAGAAATTGCCGGTCCTCCTCTGACAAAGGCTCCTAGAAAGGCTTGGGTCATCAGATCTCCCCAGTCATTCCCTAAGGTGCCTCTGAGGAAAACAATTTGGTTCAGAGGCGAAGAGCCTGGGTTCACGTGTTCGTTCAGCAATAGCAAGTTTCTGAGGGGGTTGAGGGCCTCTGTTAGGCAACCAGCGCGCGGAGACCAAGAAGACTGCAGCTCGCGGCGTGGCCCGTAACTCGCATTGCTTTTCTGTTCCAGGCGAGGGCTTCCACAACTACCACCACTCCTTTCCCTACGACTACTCTGCCAGTGAGTACCGCTGGCACATCAACTTCACCACATTCTTCATCGACTGCATGGCTTTCCTCGGCCTGGCTTATGACCGGAAGAAAGTATCCAAGGCTACCATCCTGGCCAGGATTAAAAGAACTGGAGACGGAAGCTACAAGAGTGGCTGAGTTTTGGGTCCCTTGGGTTCCTTTTCCAAAAGCCAGCCGGGCAGAGGTTTAATGTTCTGTTTATTAACTACTGAATAATGCTACCAGGATGCTAAAGATGACGACATTAACCCATTCCAGTACAGTATTCTTTTAAAATTGAAAGCCAACAACTCTGCCTTCGTGACACTAAGCTGATATTCTTATTTTTTCTCTTACCTTCCCTCTCTTCTAGCCCATCGTCCTTTTCTTTGCTTTGTTCGTATCACTTCCCTTTCTCTCCTCGCCCATTGCCTCTCAGGCAAGCAGCTGGTCGTTCATTGGTGGGTGGCCAGCTTCCAAAGCCTAGACAACCTTTCTGTAGTCCAGAGCTCGTGGACTTTGCCCCACATAACTCTTTCCTTGAGCTGTCCTGAGCCTCGGGATGGGTGGCTCACGCTAGAGGGTATGACAAAATCTTCTGGGAAGGCCCCTGTTAATTATCTTCAGCCCAGGCTTTTGCGAGTTGGAATGGAAAATAACTTTGTTGGGCACAAAGCTTCTAAAGCAGGGACATACATTGTCAGGGGAGAGAGCTAGCATGTATAGTATAATTGAGAAAGTAAAGACGGGGTGAGGTGGGAATCAGGGCGAGAAGCTCCTGCTGTGATTGGACGCACAGCTGCTTGCCTAGTGAGGACTTGGAGGGCCCCCCGCCTCCCCCCCAGACGGCATGCCTCCTTTCTCTCCTGACTCTGCATAGGGAGCGGGCATAGAGCTTGGCAATACAAGAACAAATCTCAATGTCCCACTGTAGTTTAGGCTGAGGATAAAGCAGCAGCATTTAGTTTGTAGTAAAAGTGGTCTCTGCTGGGGAAGGATTTTTGTTTTTAATAACAGCAAGATTTCTTATTCCATATAACAAGAAATCTTGAAATTGGCTGTTTCCAGAATCGGTGAATGTAGCAGATCATGAGATCATCAAAACTCCTTCATGTTTCTGCTCTGCCACCTTTGGGATACTGGTCAGCTCCCATCATCATCATCATAAGGTGGCTGGAGCATTTCCAGACGTCCCACAAAGGAACGTGTTTGTGGCATAGTGGTGAGCATAGCCACCTTCCAGAAAAGGAAGGATTTTAAGAGGTGGGGTTGGGTCCAACATGAAAATATATATACAAACATACTTTGCTTGGAATATTAAAGTAATTCCCTTAGAGGATCTCCCTCTGAAAGAGGGATGCTTGAAGAAGAGGAGGAATAGGTGGGTTGTCTACTTTCCTCTCACTGCTGGACAGGAGATGGAGAGGTTCCGGGGCAAGGTCTGTTGGCAGTTCCTAAGAGCTAACTTTACAAAAGAAGGGCTCTGAGAACACATTGCCAGGGGATTCCGAAGGTTACTGAGTAAGTCATTGGCTGTCCTAATTTGGAAGGTGGTTATACAGACAAGTTAAATGTTAGGTTCGTTCATTAATTCCAATTTCTCCTTGGAATGAATAAAAACTAGAAGGCTTCTCCCCACAGTATTGAACCATTTCATCCATTCCTTCTCTTTCATTTTTAGCCTAAAGTATAGGACTGCTGGGGTGTGGGGTGGGGGTGAGGTTAGGAATCTCTTAACTACTGTGGTTATTGATTCCTGGCTCTATGCTATCTGTCCATTTCCTCCTACAGGTTCTATCTCCTCCCTGCTGTTTTCTTCTTTCTCTGGACAGGAAGCCTCCTTTGTACGTGCTAGGAGGCAGTGATAGCTATTTCTCACCAGGCAGCTTCCTCTCCCGCAGACAGAATGCTCAGGGTCACTGAACCACTGTTTCTCTTTATAAAGTTGAGCTAGCTGCCACTCTCACTTGGCCTCCAGAGTCTCTCCACCTTCACCTCTGTGCTCCCCCACCACACTGATGACTCAAGACAAAGCTGGCAAACGTTACCAGAAACATCCCTGGTTCGGGCATGGCCAGGTCAAATGCTCGTGTGGTACCACTGAGCCAGCCATAGGCCAAAAAGGGTTTGTTTTTATCCTCTGTCTGGATCAGAACATTAGAGCATGCTAGCTGCCCCCTGCTCGTTCCGTAAGCCTGCCCAGCCAGAGTCTGCTCCCAGTGGACAGTGCAATGCTCGTAGAAGTGGGAGGGAGCCTAGTCCTCACTGGGAAGCACAAGAAGCAAAGGAAAGTTCCAAAGTGCCTCACTCAAAAGGAGGCCCCGTTCCCTGGAGCCAGGGTGTACTACAAGGCCGAGACTTGGGATCTGAGATGCCATGAACTTTGTTGAACAGCCTCTCTGTTCAGTAAACTAACCAGCAATCCCCACCACACAGCCTAGGGCAAACAGTAGGGTAGGAGAGGCCTGAAAAAAATCATCAGTGTTCTGAGAACCTTGGACTACTCCTGTCCCTGTACCTAAGTCATCCATCCCAAAGCCTGGCTGTACTCTGTGAAAGATTGGAAATGTACGTTACCCAATGTTCTGTGCACTGTTGAGCCCCAGTAGTGGAAGGGAAGAGGGCCTTTCTTCCTGTATTCATCGAATAGACAGAGGCTACGGGGGTTAACCTGGACTAAAGGCACCCTTGTCTTTTGAGCTGTTCCTGTCAGTAGAAAAGAATCTACTGGAAGATCACTAGAGTTTAGATCTGCAGACCTATGTACTTATCCCTTGGGTAGTTTTAATTCCGCAGGTTATCAGATGCCTGCTTTATAAGTTCTGATCAAAAACAAGTTTATCTTTCTATTCTAATTATGTCCCAGGAATCTGGTCCATACCATGACCCTACACAAGGCAGGACAGGGTCCTCAGGCTGAGGGCCCCAATGTATAGGAGAATGTGTAGATAGAAGGGTGTCTGCTGAGTAAGGAACACTTTCTTCAAGATTCTAAAGCTGAGTTCAAATGACACATTAATGTCCCAGAAACTGAAGTCTGAATTTCTAACAGTCCTGGCTTTGTGGGTGTGCTGACAACTTATCTGGGTGCCTTACGTCTTTTCTAATCAGTGTTGCATATGAGCCTGCTCTCACTCCCTCTATGGAGTTTCCTTGCACCTGAGAGCCTGCAGAAGTGTCTGGTAGAAAAGGGGGCCTGGCTGGAGAATTATCAGTATAGTTATTTGCAGGATTCCCTTCTGGGCTTTATTTTGGAACCTTTACTTAGGGCTATTTGTATTAAGTGCCCACATTTGATGGAGGGTGGAAGTAATTTGAATGTATTTGATTTATCATTTTTTTAGATGAAAAGATGGTTGTAGCAGTTAAAATGGAAACTTTTTCTCCTTGGTTTGCTAGTATCCTGAGTGTATTCTCTGTAAGTCTAGCTCAAATGGGTCAGCATGAAAGGTTAAAGAAAACAAGATGTCAGTGTTCCACGGGTGGCTAAGGCCAGGGGCTCTCCTACCACTGTGCCACTGACTTGCTACGTGACCCTAGGCAAGTCACTTAACTATAATGTGCCTCAGTTTTCCTTCTGTTAAAATGGGATAATAATACTGACCTACCTCAAAGGGCAGTTTTGAGGTGTGACTAATGCTTTTTTAAAGCATTTTGGGATCCTTCAGCAGAGGAATTCTTTTAAGTCCTGAGTATTTTTATAGTAGCAGTATCCACCATGAACTTGTGTCCACCACAAACCGTGTGTCCTGGATGCTATCACTAATCGATATGGTTCTCTCTGGGAGATTGAATAAATCCATCGGATAAGTGGTGGATAACTAGCCAGACAACATTTGAGAATGCATAAACTCATTGCCATGGAAACAATACACAGGATACCTTTTCCTTGATTGGGTGGGATTTTTCCCTTTTTATGTGGGATAGTAGTTATTTGTGACCTAAGAATAATTTTGGAATAATTTCTATTAATATCAACTCTGAAGCTTAGTTGTACTGATCTGAAATTGTGTTTGTTCATAATAAAAATGAAGTGAATCTGATGGTACTGTGTCTGGGAGATTTTTGGCTGTGATTCAAAGTTTCCTGGGACTTTAGTTTAAATCTGCTGACCTGTGTACTTATCCCTTGGGTAGTTTTAATTGACTGTTTACCACGCTGTCTATGCCCTGTTCCTGTACCTTTAAGAGTAAAAAAGAAGTAGACGCTACACTGGTTGACTCACCCCAGTAACCTGCCCTGCCCTTCCTAAGGGTAACTTTAGGTTAAAGGCAGTCTTGGCAGCAGGAAACAACGAGTCT
>CM053561.1:54920463-54939883 GCA_028646485.1 Cryptoprocta ferox
AAATGTGCCCCCCCCCCCCCCCCCGTGAATTAAGTGGCTTCCTGAACATGCTGATTAACAGCAGCAGGAAGAAAGGAAAAACAGTCCAAGGGAAGGTTAGGAAACTTCCAGAATAGAGAGGGCTCAGTGGTCTTAAGGTGGGAAAGTCTTTAGCCTTTACCACTTATCTGAGAATCCTCGTGGAAAAGAGAATGTGGATTTTCTGCAGTTTGAAGAAGCTCCATCTTCCAATAGGAGCTACCTTGACAATATCTAGGCCTCTACGAGTTCCCCAGAACGAGCTCCCCTTGCTTGTTACTGTAAGTTGCCCTTACCTTGGATGAGAAGTAAGATTCTCTCAGAGTAATTCTGAGTGTGCAAAATCAAGTCTATATTCATTGAGACCTTGCCAGACCTTAATAACTTAAGTGGATAGTGGCATTTTCTTTACCATATCTGGCTTTCCACCCCTTTCCCTCTATTTTGTTTTAAAAAAAATGTTTAGGCTGGACTATTATTTCAGTTGTTCTGTAATTGCACTGTTCCTTCTAAGTATTAGCTTTGTTTCCCATTAACTGACATCCAATTTAAACAACTTATCTTCACTAAGCTCTGCTACTTTTTTTTCCTTTCCTCCTCTCTTCTACCTGGTTGTCCTAATTGAACATGCTTCTAGGCTTCCTCTAGGCAATCTGTATTTTGTGTATTTGCTATTTCACCCTGTGGCAGTTTTCTGATTCCTATCTGCAAAAGTTCCGAGAAGGGGAAAGAAAGGAGAGAGCTCTTAGAGCTTGATCAATAATGTTCAGTTGAACTCAAGATTGAGAGAGAAAAGGAATAAGTAATGAACTTAACTGTAAGGGTGAGTTGTAAAATAAGAGCTCCTAGGGGGCAAGGTAATGAATTCTTCTTCTCGACATGCTAAGAGGTTAAGGCTCTATTTAATAACCAAGAATTAACCAGGGGATGAAGAATAAAATAATTTAAGATAATAATGGAGAAGAGCTTAGAAATAAGATTTCTGATGTCCAATGAACAATTTTCTCTCTCTTCCCTAGATGAAGAACCAAGACAGTCCCTAAAAGCATCCACCAGGGTTGAGAAAGAAAGAAAAGCCATCTAGATTAGAAAGGAAGAAGTAAATCCATCTCTGTATGGAAATGACAGGATTTTGGTTTTGTATGCAAAAAAATCCTAAAGAATCTACACAGAAAAAAACCATTAGAACTAATAAACAAATTCAGCAAGGTTGCAGGATACTAGATTGATACACAAAAATCAACTATTTCTATAAACTAGCAAAGAATAATACACAAGTGAAGTTAAGAAAAGAATTCCACTTATAACAGTATCAAAAAGAATAAGATAAATAGGAATAAATCTAACAAAAGAAGCACATAAGAATGGTACATTGTTAACTATAAAATGTTATCAAAAGAAATTAAAGAAGGGAAGCCTGGCTGGCTCAGTCAGTAGAGCATGTGACTCTTGATCTCAGGGTTGTGAGTTTGAGCCCCACATTGGGTTGAATACGGAAATTCAAGGGACCCAGAATAGTCAAAACAAACTTGAAAAAAAAGCACACGTTGGAGAACTCATTTCCTGACTTCAAAATTACTTCAACGTCTCAGTAATCAAGACAGTGTAGTGCCAGCATAAGGATGTATATATACATCAATAGAATAGAATTGAGAGTATAGAAATAAACCCATATATTTATAGTCAACTGACTTTTGACAAAGATGCTTAGACAATTCAATGAAGAAAGAATAGTTTTTTCAACAAATGGTGTTGGGACAACTGGATATCCACATGCAAAAGAATGTGATTGACCTGCTACCTCACATCATGTATAAATATTAACTCACAATGGATCAGCTAAAACTATAAAATTCTTAAGAGAAGACAAAAGTGTAAATCTCTAGAACCTTGGATTAGGCAATGGTTTCTTAGTATGATACCAAAAGCCTAAACAACAATAAAAAAAATAAATTGGACTTCACCAAAATTTAAAAATCTGTGTTTTGAAGCACCCGGCTGGCTCAGTCGGTGGAGCATGCGCCTCTTGATCTTGGGGTTGTGGGTTCAAGTTCCACGCTGGGTGTAGAGATTACTTAAAAATAAAATCTTAAAAAAATAAAAATAAAAATTTGTGTTTCAAAAGACACTATAAAGGAGGTAAAAACTCAACTCAAAGAATGAGAGGAAATATTTGCAAATCTATATTGATAAGAGACTAGTACCCAGAGTATAAAAGGAACCTTTACAGGGTTACTTGGCTGGCTCCATTAGTAAAACATGTGATGCTTGATTTCGGAGTTGTGAGTTCACGCCCCACACTGGTTGTGGAGCTTACTTAAAAAAAAAAAAAAAAAAAAAAACAAAACAAAACACCTCTTGCAGCTTAACTATAAAAAGACAACCCAATTTCAAAATAGGCAAAGTATTTGAACAGACATTTCTCCAAAGAAGATAAACAAATGACCAATAAACGCATGAAAAGATGTTCAGTATTAGCTCTCAAGAAATGCCAATCAGAACTACAAAAAGATATCATTCACACTCACTAGGGTGGCTATAATAAAACAGACAGTTAATAATACCAAGTGTTGATGAGGATATAGAGAAACTGGAATCCTGATTTATTGCTAGGGGGAAATCTAAAATTATGCAACTGCTCTGGGAAACAGTTTGGCAGTTCCTCAAAAAGTTAAAATGTAGTTACTAGATGATCCAGCAATTTTATGCTTAGGTGTCTGTACCCAAGAGAATTGAAACCATATGTCCACACAAAAACGTGCACTTGAAAGTTCATAGCAGGATTATATACTATACAGTAGCCAAAAAATAGAAACAACTCAAATGTCCATCAAGGGATGAATAAGCACAAGGTGGTATGGCCATATAGTGAAATAGTATCCAGCCACAAAAAAAGAATTACCGATATCTCTGCCACATGGATAAACTTGGAAAACATTCTGAGGGAAAGAAGCCAGACAGAAAAGACCATGTACCATACGATCCCATCTATGTGAAATGCAGCCCAGGCAAATCCAGAGATAAAAACAGACTGGTGGTTGCCAGGGTCTGGGGTAGGAAATGAAGGTGACTACTAGTAGGCATGGGTTTTTTTGAGGAGGGGGAGGGGATGATGAAATGATCTAAAGTTAGATTGTCATGGTGGTTGCACAGCTCTGTGAATATGCTAGAAACCACTGAATCATGTACTTTAAAGGGCAATTTTTAGGGTATATGAATTATATCTCAATAAAGTATGAGACAAAATTGTTTTAATGTTTTTACCATTAATTGTAAAAAGCTGAAATTCAAACTCAAGTATAATGAAAAGAAACACTCTATATTTTCTTAATTATAGAGTGATATGATCTCTGTTCTCAAACTACAGGGAGACAGGACACCAGTCACATGAGAAAAGGCAGCTGCTACAAACTAAGCAGACCAGGATGATATTCTTGCTAAACTAAAGCCCTTGGAAAAAATCCATATAAAATATACCATGTTCCACATTCGGTAAAGAGGTTGAGGCCAGTGCATAAACACACATCTAACAACATTTTGATGCAGGAAATCTAAGCTCTGAGTCCACCAGACCTATGCACACAATGATAGCAGCAACAACACTTACCACACAGCCAGGCATCGTACTGAGGGCTCAGTAATGATCATCTCCCTGTATCGGAAGCAAGTGCTATTACTGCCCCGATTTTACTGACAAGGTGATTGAATTCACTTGGAGAGAAGTTAAGCTGTGAGAGAGTGATTAAATGGTTCTGTGATCCAGCTCCAGAACTAGGGTCATTAACTACTCTATACTGGGTGTGGAGTAGATGATACACCAAAGCCCAAGTGCATCAATCACATATATTCACGTATATGCCCTGTGATACTCAGTTACACTCAGAGGCAAAGCCTGGTTACAACGGCAGGGAGCTTAATCAAAGTCAAATTGCAGATGTGTCTTCTGTTCCAGAAGAATCTGATTCACTCCACCTCCTGACCCATTTCAACCATACCTGAGTGAAGCTGTCCCTACCAGTTGAAACATATGTGACATCTCCTCTATGATTTTCCAAACCATACTCCACCCTTCTGTCAGGTTTTGAGGTCCTTAAGGGCATCTTCTTCTTTGAGAATATCTCCTGCACCTAAACAAGCAGTGGTTGATAAAATTATGGAAAGGTCACATGTCTTAAGTTCTGCCTCTGCCACGAACTGTCACCACGTCACAGGGAGCAGGAGCTGTGTTGTGACCTGTAGTTAACTTTGTGTGCCTCGGGGCCGGCAGGCAAAGTGCTGATTCTTGTACACCAACTTTTGGGGCAAATACCACAGTCCTTAATTGCAGGCTCCAGGGAACTGAGATGCTATACTGGGGCTGCTGGAGGCAGAGCCCTCCCCTTTTCGAGAGGGGGCCTGGCCCTCCCCCGCCTGCTACACCCAGGCCACAGATAGCTCACAAAGGCCAAGTGTCTGCTGTGCTGACTCACGGTGGTTCTCCGGCCAGGGTAGGACGGTCTCACAGGGCCCAAAGGGGCCCTCTCCCTCCCGGCCACTTCCCACAGGAGCAGTGAGTAGCCAGGACGGTGTCAAGCTTTAAAAAACTGTGTGACCAACCGGAGGAACCGGAGGAAATGAGCAATGCGAGGAAAGTGAAAGTGAAACGTGGGGGAGGGCGCCAAATTGCTCATTAATAGTCCTATTCCTTTCTTAGAGAACTCTGGACAGCAGTAAGCATTCACTGTGTAGTCTATTCATTTGTTGGTTTCATGTCGTATATATTTTTAAATTAAAGTAAAATTCACAGGCCATAAAATTAACCGTTTTATGGGGAACAATTCAGGGGCTTCTGGGTGGCTCAGTCGGTTGAGCATCCGACTTCAGCTCAGGTCATGATCTTAGGGTTCCTGAGTTTGAGCCTCCCTCTGCACTCCCCCCTCCCCCAGCCAAGTCGGACTCTGTGCTGACAGATCGGAGCCTAGATCCTGCTTCAGATTCTGTCTCCCTCTCTCTCTGCTCCTCCCCCACTTGTGCTCTATTTCTGTCTCAAAACTAAACATTAAAAAAAAAAAAACCTCCAGGGATGAGACCCTGCAATGAGTTAAAAATAAATAAATAAATAAATAAATAAATGGAACAGTTCGGTGGCATTTAGCCCATTCACCCACCGTGTTGTGCAACCACCACCTCTAACTACTTCCAAAACCTTTTCATCATGGCAAAAGAAGACTTTGTACGTATTAAACAGTCACTTTCTATCTTCTCCCCTCCCCCCAGCCCCTGGAGCCACCAATCTGCCTTCTGTGCCTATCAATGTACCTATTCAGGATATTTCATATAAAGGGAATCCTACCATATGGGACCTTCTGTGTCTGGCTTCCTTCTCTTAGCATAATGCACATTGTAGCCTGTATCAGGACCTCATCCCTCTTTACTGCCAAATAATATTCCATTGTAGGTAAACAGCACAGTTGTTTTCTCCGTTCATCTATTGATGAACATTTGAGTGGTTTCCACCTTTTGGCTCTTAAGTACTGGCGTACCTGTTTTCTATTCATTTGTGTATGTACCTAGGAGTGGAATTGCTGGGCCACAGGGCAATTCTGTGTTTAACTTTTTTTGGAAGCACCACACTGTCTGCAAATGGCTGCAGCATTTGACATTTCCACCAGCGATGTGTGAGGGTTACCCTTTATTCTTAACATGTGCCCATCTGTTCCTTCCCTCTTCCCTACTTCCCAGAAACCCAGTCCCCACAGACTTCGCTTTCCTCCTGGAGTAGAGAGAGGGTGGGAGAAAAACTGCGCTGCTAGTGGATAAGGCTATCATCAGGGAACACTGAGCATCAGGAAACTTCTGGCCTGAAGCTGTGCCCCCACTCTTGCCTTTTCCACAAATAGGACACTGTGAACAGAAACAGGCAAGGACAGGCTCCCATCTCCCCGAGGCACACCCACCACAGCCATTTAGGCTACCCCATAAAACCACCCCTCAGCGCCCTCCAACACCTTCGGCCTCGCACAGAACATTTCATTAAACCCTCTTAAACAGTCAAAGCTGAGTTCGGAAAAGAAGCATCTCCGTATGAAAGCTATCAGCCCTGGATCAGACCCGCGGGCTGATCTTAACTCTTAGCTCTAGCTTAAGATCTCCGAAGACACAGCCCCTAGCCTCGTCCGGCCCAGCCCCCTCTACTAAACGGCCTGCCTGTCTGGGCCTGCCTGGTAGCAGACATGAATGGAGAGGAAGAGCCTCCCTCTCCACCCCCTCCCATCGGGGTTACTGCCGGTCACAGAGCTATTTACATTTACAACAGCCCAACAGCGCCTGATCAAGCCGGAGCCAATCAGCAGCCTCCAAGCTTGTCTGACTCCGTCTGCTCCAATCAGGAGGTGCTATCCTTACCTCTCTCTCTTTGAATTGCAGGCCGGCTGTCGCCTCTTTTGGGGAGGGGAGCCTGACTCAGAGCTCTGCACTCCTAGACCTCAGTCTGCTCTTCTCAGGAATGGGGAAAGTACCGAAATACCGTTCAGTTGGCAAGACGTCGTGCACTGTAGAACTCGAGGAGAGTTTTACGTAGGGAGGGAGAACACCGTTCCTTGCCAGCACAGATCCAATGTTTCTCGGCCGCGAAGAGACATAAAGAGACATTACCCCCTTCCTCCCTGCCAGCTCCTCCCTACCTCAGGGCTGTCCAGATGTCTAGGGCTTGCCTTTGAGGTGGTGCGAGCCCTAGCTAACCCGGACAGGCCTGTGGGCAGAGCTGGTTTTGATCTCATTTGCAATTGTGCAAACACCTGTCCCGTACGAGGCAGGGAGCAAAAAAACAGCAAAACAGACTTAATAGTGGGTAGTTTCGGGTAGAGTGGAGCAGAAGCGCGAAACTGTTCGGAACAGCTCACCGCTGATGTAACCGGAGCATAAAGGAGGAGTGGAAGAGTGGGAGGGAAACGTGGAAAGGAGGGCCTGAAATCTGGCCTGGAAAGTTTAGATTTGCCTCTGTAAGCGATGGGAAGCCATCAGGTGTTTTCAGGCAGGAGAGGAAAATAATCTCCATGTTTCAGAAAGTTAACTGGTGGTAACCATGAAGAGCAGATCAAAGGAGGGCCAGATTAGGGGCTGCAAGATTAGTTAGCAGATCGTCCTAGTGGAAATGGATGGGGAGGGCACAGGCTGAGAAGTATTTTGGAGTCAAATCAATAATATTTAATTGATTGAAGGGGTGCCTGGGTGGCTCAGGTCATGATTTCCCGGTTAGTGAGTTCTAGCCCTGCATCTGGCTCTGTTCTGTGTCTCCCTCTCTCTCTGCCCCTCCCCTGCTCACACTCTGTATCTCTCTCTCAAAAATAAAAATAAGCGTTAAAAATTTTTTTTAAAAATGATTGGAAATGTGAGATAAAAGAGGAGGCAAAGATGACTTTCAGGTTCCTCTCCTCCGTGACTGCTAAGGTTAGCGCCTCCACTCAGAGAGACAGAGGGCAGAGGGGGAGAAAGGGAGAGAAAGAAGCAGATTTTGGAAAGGGAATAGGAGTTCAATTTTTGACATGTGAAGTCTGAGTTACAAGAAGAATATTCACCTGGAAATAATACCCAGCAGACAGTAGGGAAGTTGGATCTTGGTGTTCAGAACAGAAGGATGAGATCCAAAAAGTGTATGATGAAACTAGAAGGAAATTGATTACCTAGGAAGGGATGACAGGTTTGATAATTCAACGACAGAATCTTGGAAAGTACCACACTTAACAGGTAGAAGAAAGAGGACACAGAGTTAGCAAAACAGACTAAGAAATATCAGCTATGAACAAAATAATTCTAGGAAGAGAGGGAGTAGGACATTGTAAAAACTAGGTATCTGACAAAAGGACATTGGTTAAATAAATTATGAAACACTAACTTATTGGACTATGATGCAGACATTAAAATTATGTTTTAAAACTATATGAATTGCCATTAGAATATATTTAATACACCTTGTTAAGAGAAACATTCAAGTTAACACATAGTATATACAAAATTATCCCATTAAAAAAGTATGTATGTGACAACAAAAGGGCATGAGGGCGCTTTTAGGGTGATGGAGCTGTTCTAGATCTTGACCCGGGTGGTAATTACACAGCTGTACACAATTATAAAAATTCTCAAACTGTAGTGCCTTGAAAAGGAGGTGTGGGAGTGGGGACCATTGATGGTACCATTCATGGGGGTGCTCTGGGGATAAAATGGCACAGTGCCTGGAATACCAGAAAGGCTCAGGGGAGAAAAGTAGGGTAACCCAGGCCCACTGCACGGAGGAGGAGACATTGGAAACAAGGCTTGGAAGGATGAGACCACACTAGGCCCTCTAAAACAAAACCCCCAATCAACAAATATACATTCTGGCGTGGGTCCAGACAAAAAAGAAAGTGGAAGAAACTGAGTGCTTTCAGGAGTACTTTTAGACTGAAAAAAATGGAAGAGGGTGCTTGGTATAGATGAAGGGACTTGGTAGCTAACTTAAAATATGCCACAGAAGAGGAAACACACCTATTGCTTACTGCTCTGGAGGGTGGGATACAGGAGTGAAACTATGCAAGAAAGAGAGTGTGGTTTGTGGGGGTTAGGAGGTGGGGCCAGTTTTAAGAAAAAGTAACTTGAATAGTTACGAGGTCTAGAGGGAAGGAAGCCACACCTCACCAGATCTGTCTGATCCCTCGGAGGGAGATACTGTGAGGAGGGTCCTATATGGATGACCTCTTAGGTTCCACCTAGTTTTTGACTCTATGATTTCAAGTACATGAAAGCCCTTTCCAAAGATGCTAGGAGTTAAGTTTTGTTTTTTTCAGTCTGTGGAACGGATGTCAACCTTGTCTCTTTTTGACTGCCTAGCCATATCCCTTCTCTTCGTGGTCTTAAGTACCTCTATGTAAGCTACCTTTATGACCCAGATTAGATGAGCTTAAAGGGATCATATCTGGCTGATAACCACTAATTGTATTTTTAACTAGACCTCTGGTAGCAATTTAATTAAAGTTGACCCTTGAACAATGTGGGGGTTAGGGGTGCCCACCCCCATGCAATAGAAAATCTTCTATAACTTTTGACTCCCCCAAAACTTAACTCATTATAGACTACTGTTGATCAGAAGTCTTAATGATAACGTAAACTGTTGATTCACACATATTTTGTATGTTATATGTATTCTATACTGTATTCTTATAATCAAGTAAGCTA
This sequence comes from Cryptoprocta ferox, assembly GCA_028646485.1. NCBI lineage: Eukaryota > Metazoa > Chordata > Mammalia > Carnivora > Eupleridae > Cryptoprocta > Cryptoprocta ferox. Next base: position 54,929,671 of record CM053561.1, read on the forward strand.
GGGAAAAGAAAAGATTACTGGAAAAATCATAAGGAAGATAAAATATATTTCTAGTTCTGTACTGTGTTTATATATTTAAAAAAACTGCATATAAGTGCACCTGTACAGTTCAAAGCCATGTTTTTCAATGGTCAACTGTATTTGATCACAACTGTATTTGATCACAACTGTATTTGATCAACTGTATTTGTTTTACGAGTTCACATTATACTTCATATTGGTGTCACTCACTTTGGCATTCTATAGGATAATGGAGAAACTATCAGATGAGGAGTCCATGGGTCCCAGTTTCACGTAGCGGTTTCACTACTTACTATATGCATAAGCGGAAGAGGCATTTGACACAGAGGTTCTCAACATGTGATCCATGGATCTCTGAAGATCCCCTGAGAAACTTGCAGTGGATCTGTGAGACCAAAATGATTCTCATAATCATAAGACTTCATTTTCCTTTTGTCACCATCATGTTGACATTTGTACCCAGGTAATGGTGGGTAAACTCTCTGCATCTTGATAGGAATGAAGGCAGTAGCTCCATGCCCTCCTAGTGGTCATTGGATTACCCACTGCCATGCACTCGGAGGGAGTTAAGTTTTATTCAAAAGTATTTTTGAGAGGCACCTGTGTGGCTCAAGTTGGTTAAGCATCTGACTCTCAATCTCAGATCAAGTCGTGATCTTGCAGCCGTGGGTTTTGGCTCAGCGTTGGAGCATTGGGTGTGAAGCCTACTTAAAAAAAGTATTTTTGATAAAAGAATAAAAATGGTTACTTGTATTAAATTTTGGCTATTGAGAACATGTCTTTTAAAAATTCTGTGTCACAAAAGAGTAGGTACACATCAAACACTTCTGCTGTGTATCAAAGAACAGTGGTTGGGGGTTGCCTGGCTGGCTCGGTCGGTTAAGCATGTGACTCCTGATTTTGGCTCAGGTTATGATCTCACGGTTCATAAGATCGAGCTTCTTATCGGGCTCCACACTGACAGCGAGGAGTCTACTTGTGATTCTGTCTCTCCTCTCTTCTCCACCCCTTTCCCTGCTTGCTTGTGCACATGTGTGCTCATTCTCTCTCTCAAAATAAATAAACATTAAAAAAAAACCAATGTTGTTTTGAGGAAAAGCATTACTGTAATCATTTTAGTTGTGAGCTGACTTAACCACTATTTTCATTATAACATCAGTTTTACTTGAAAGAATGACGGGCAAACTATGGATATTCAGACTTGAGTATTTAGCAGACATTTTCTCGAACATTAGTAAATTGAGATCGTTACTTCCAGAACTCACAATATTTGTTCCAATAGTAAAATTTGAGTTTTCAAGAAAAAAATTAGAGTTTTGGAAAACTTACATGTGGCACTGAGTTTGATAGCTTCCCAATAATTAAAGACTTATTTGATGAAATCAGCAGTAATATTAACAAATGTAATTTTTTGATATTCTAGAATAAAATGTGTCAATATTTTGGAAGATTTGCATAAATCAGTGAATGAATATTTTTCAAATGACCAAAGCATAATGTTATAGAATCATGCATGAATAAAAGGTGCGTTCAAAATGCAAGAGACCAGTAGATTCTTACATAACAGAAAACGAAAGGTTCATTCATACGGTCATATGATTCTAGGTTACAACTTAACTTTAGGAAACTTACTTGTTGAGTTTTAGTGTAGTATCAAAAAAGATTATCAACAATGATCTTTTAAAAAGCTTTTAAAATACTCCTCCCTTTTTCAATTACATATCTGTGAGGTTAGATTTTCTTCATATACTTCAACCAAACATCATATGGCAACTGATTTGAGAATCTAGCTATCCACTATTAAGTCAGACACTACAGAGATTAATAAAAATGTAAAACAGTAACACTATTCTCACTAAATTATTTTTGTTTTGGAGAATAGAGCTATTTTTCATAAAAATCAGTAGGCTTATTGTCATTGCAAAAACAAATATTTTAAACGTTTATGTTTTAATTTCTAATAGAGGGAATGTTTAATAGATATAAACTTCATAAACAAAAACTCAATTCTTTTATAATGGCTTTATTGAGATATAATCCATATATAATAATATTCACCCATTTAAAGTATATAGTTCAATGGTTTCTAGTATATTCACAGAGTTGTGCAATCATCACCATAAATCAATTTTATAACATTTTCATTACCCTAAAAGAATCCACTAGCAGTCATTCCTCATATCACCCAGTCTTGGACAACTGCTCACTATTTTACTTTCTGTCTCTATAGATTTCCCTATTCTGGATATTTCATATGAACAGGATCATACAAAATGCAGTCCTTTGTGTCTGGCTTCTTTCACTTAGCTTAATGTTTTCAAGGTTCATCCATGTTGTGGCATGTATCAGTCCTTCATTCTTTTTACCGCTGATAATATTCCATTTTATAGATATACCACATTTTGGTTATCCATTCATCAGTTAATGAATATTAAGTTGTTCCTACTTTTTTGGCTATTATGAATAATACTGCTATGAACAGTCATGTATAAGTTTTTGTGTGTACATATGTTTTCAATTCTTTTGGATATATATCTAGGAGAATTGCTGGGTCATGTGGCAACTCTATGTTTAATCCTGAGGAACTGCTCAATAGTTTTCAAAGCAGCAGCACCTTTTACATTCCCACCATCAGCGTATGAGGGTTCCAATTTCTCTGCATCCTTACCAACACTTCTTATTATCTGTCTTTTTCATTATAACCATCCTAAATTAGTCTGAAATGGTATCTCACATTGGTTTTGACTGGCATTTTCCTAATGACTTATGACATTGAGCATCTTTTCATATGCTTACTGGCCATTTGCATATCTTCTTTAGAGAAATGTCTATTCAAACTGCCCATTTTAAAACTGGATTATTTTTTTAAAAAATTACTGAATTATAAGAGTTCTTTATATATTCTGGATACTAGTCTCTTATCAGATATATAATATGCAAATATTTCTCTCATCTTGTGGGTTGTATTTTCACTCTCTAGATAGCATCTTTTGAAGCACAGATTTTAAAATTTTGATGAAGTCCAACTTCCTTTCTTTTGCTACTTATACTTTTGATGTCACATCTACAAAATCATTGCCTGATTCAAGGTCACAAGGATTTACCCATAACTTTTCTTCTAAGAGTTTTAGAGTTTTAGATCTTACATTTAGATCTTTGATCCATGTTGATTTAACCTTTGTATATGGTATGAAATATCTCAATAATTTTAAGAGCATAAACAGGTCCTGAGAGTAAAATGTTTGAGATTCAGTGATTTACTTCTCTGAGCCTCAGTTTCTCATCTTTAAAATGCTTATTGTATTTGACTGACCACCTCATAATGCAACTATAAGTTTCAAAGGAAAGGATATAAATGGTTGGATATGATAAACGAAATCAATCTTCAAATATAAGCCATCATTACTGCCATCACTTCTTATGTGTATGTTATCTGTCAGACTATGAAGAGATCCTTGAGTCCTTCCTCTTGCTATCTACCTGTCACAGCACTTTCCTCATACTAGACACCTGGAGATCCTCAGTAAATATTTATTGGTGAATGGACTGATATAGTATAAACCATCTCACCAGTGTTCTCAGGGAAGTAGAAAGGGAAGAATTTACTGTTTTTTAATGTTTATTTACTATTCTTGAGAAAGAGAGAGAGACAGAGCATGAACCAGGGAGGGGTAGAGTAAGAAAGGGAGACACAAAATCTGAAGCAGACTCCAGGCTCTGAGTTGCCAGCACAGAGCCTGATGCAGAGCTTGAACCCATGAACCGCGAGATCATGACCTGAGCCAAAGTCAGACACTTAACCAACTAAGCCACACAGGTGCCCCAAGAATTTACTTGGGGCCACTTCCTGCTGTCAGCTGATTAAGCTTGCAGCTAGCTTCTAGTCTTTTAAACTTGAACTATAAAGCTAAATCTTCCACATGCTATGTGTGTGAAATTAGTTTTTTGAACATACATATGGGACTTTAAAACTATTTATTTGTTAATCCTAACTTTGGAATCTCTTGAGAACTTTTTGAATCCTAATTCTTTCTTCCCAGATATTAAATATCTGTTCAAGCTTTAATTGAAAATAGGATAAGTTAAAGGTTAAAAAAATTTTTTTAATCGGATTCTGTGTCTCCCTCTCTCTCTGTTCCTCCCTTGTTTGCACTCTCTCTCTCAAAAATAAATAAAGATTTTTAAAAAAATAAAAAAAGAAAATAGGATAAGCATGCTTTCCCTATCAAAAATAAGAGTGTTGTCTAAGTCAGAACCAAGGACAGAATGAAAGGTTTTGTTTTCAACTAATCTAAAATGAGACATTCTTCTCCTTTGAGTATTATGCAGTGAATGGATGGGCTCACCTGATCTACCAGGGTCACCCTGATTGTGTCCTCCGAATAGTTCCCTTATTTATGTCAGCTACCAGACTTAGAATCAGAGCCAGGAGAATAGTCAGTGAAAGAGAAAGGGAACATATTTTAGAATTTGGTAGGTAAAGGGTAATATTCTGTATAAAAAATAACTATAGCTAATAGTACCTCTGCCTTTTATGAAGGATGATGGCAACACAGTGAGGTGAAAGCGTGACAAAAATAGTCTATTACTCAAGAGTTGAAGACTTGGTAAGTGCATTTGCTGAAAGCAGATGGATCCTGAGGCCATTCTTGCCTCTAAAGGAGGAAAACCTGAAGAAAGAAAGAATAGAAGGTGCATTTAGAGTTCAAGGGTTTTGAAATCTGGTTACTCAGTGAAATGTAAGGAAGATAAAATATATTAGGAGAGACAATGTAGTTTTGATATTTGTAACTTCAGTAGAAAACCTTTAAGTTGCGTAAAGTTATATAATACTAATAGATTTAAAATGACCCAAGGCTCCTAACCAGATCCTGGCAAAGCAGATCCCCAGACTCAACCAGTGTCTCCCTTTCCTCTCTTTGTACGCTGGTTTGGGTGTTGAGGTGATAGCAGTATTGGGGGGAGGTTGGTGACATATGAGATAAGACAATGTTGTGATCATAGAGTTGGTGATGGTAGGAGGGAGGAATGTCCCAATGGGCTCTGTTCACTTGAAAAGTCTCAGAGTTCCTTTGCATTTTGTTTTGTTTTTTTTTTTTACTTTATTGTGTAAGTTATGCTTATACATAGTTTAAAGAGCCAAATAGTTTTATAAGATTTATTTTGAATTTATTTTTTTATTTTTTATTTTTATTTAACTAAAAAAATTTTTTTGAGAGAGAGAGAGAGAGAGAGAGCCTGCACACGCAAGCAGGGGAGAGGGGCAGAGAGGGAGAGAGAGAGAATCTTCACCAGGCTTCATGCTCAGCCCAGAGTCTGATGTGGGACTTGATCCCATGACCCTGGGATCATGACCTGAGCTGAAATCAAGAGTCAGAAGTTCAACCAACCGAGCCACCCAGGCACCCCATAAGGCTTATTTTGAAAATAACAATACCTCATCCACCTCTCCTTACCATGCTCATATGGCTACTTATTGATTTAAAAAATTTTTGTGCATTATTTATTGACTTCCACCATGGAAGATGAGAATTTCACCTTTTTCACCATCATGGCCACTTCCACCATCATATACCCACTCAGTCACATGGGCATGCACATGCTTCACTTTTCCTGTTCTCCCAGTACAGTTGTGATTTAATTTTTGCCTATATAAATATTAAGTGTTGATATTACCATGACTATGTAAATATTGTTCACACATGAGCCATACAATATGTCCATTTCTCTCCTTCACAACTCTGTTTTCTCTGAATGTAATGATTATCTTTTTTTTTCTTTTAGTTTTCTAGGTACTTATCATTAATTCAACCCAAACTCCCCACCGGTTGTCTATATCTGTTCTTAATATATTTGGTCACTTGGGCATTCTATCAATTTCATTTTCTTAGAGAGATCTCTCCTGGAACCTTCTCACCTGCTCCAGCCTGGACTGGCTGCTCTCCAACCTCTGCCCAGCTCTTGTTTGGTGAATTCTCTTCAGCATCATTCTAGAGAGTCCCTTTTCTTCTCTCCTACTTTGGATTCCCTGCTCCTGGATCCTTTGTGTTTCTCTTACTTGGTTTCTCCTTATTTTGGAGAACCCCCTTCTCTATTTTTCTCATGAAAAAGAGTGTTCTTAAATATTCTCTTTGTCTTCCATTTTCCAAAATTTCATGATGATGTGCCTTGGTATGGATCCATTTTCATTCAGTGTCAAGGACTTGGTGGACTCTTTCAATCTAGAAATGCTTGTCCTTCTATTCTGAGAAATTTTTTTTTATTAATTATGTCCTTCCCTGTTCTCTCTCTCTTTCTCTCTCTCTCATCTTCAGAATTGATTCTCTATTTTTTTTAAAAATCTTTCTCTTTTGTTTTCCAGGTCTTTTTCTCTTGCTTGGTTTTCTAGGAGGTTTCCTCAATTCCATTTTACAAACCTTGTATTGAGTTTTTAAGATCTGTAATCATACTTTAATTTCCACAAGTTCTTTTGGAATTTTCCTTTTTATTGCATCTTGTCTTGTCTGTGGATGCAATATTTTCTCTGTATGCTTTGAGAATATTAATGATAGTTTTCAGGAGTATTTTTCTACTCCCTGCATAGTCTCTTGTCCTCCAGCTTTTTTTTTTCCTACTTTTTGTTTTGGCAAATCTGTTTCCCCAAATAAGTGATGATCTTTCGTGATATATTTGTGTATATAATGGAGCACCAAGAAGTCAATCAGAGGCTCTGAGCATGTTATGGAGCACATTCAATGCAAGCAGATCTTTGTGTTCCTGATTGGACTGTTTCTTTGAGTCATTCCCAATACTATATCCTACGTTTTTCCTTTAGGCTGTCAAAGTTTGCAAAGAGGCTTCCTTCAATCTCCTGTTTGAATAGTTCAGCCTGGCTTTCAGCATATTAGAAGCTGAAAGAATAGAACAGACTGAGGAATCTAAGCTTCAGTATATATTCTACTTAATCCCTACCATTTTGTATGATACTATGTAGTTTCTGTCTCCTGGCTGGATCTGAACAGATTCAACAACTCTGCTTTTAAATGAATCTGGTGTTCCCCTGTCAAGAGATCCTTGATTACATCCCTACCAATGAATAAGCCTCCAGTGTTTAGCCTGGAGTTGGGAGGTCTCCTCACCACAGAACAATTACCCTGTACTTAGCCACATCTTCACACCATCTCCTCCTCCCCCCACTTCCAAAGGTAGCTGGTACCACCAAATTTTGAACGTTTTTGGGTTCTTCAGTGTAAATCACATTGCTTCTTGGGTATCCTCACTGCCTGCTTAAACTTCTGCTTGCTAGGCTCTATTAAGACAGTAATTATTCATCCACCCATTTTCCAGCTTCCAAAGTCTTACTGTGGTCCTTTTTTCTGTTCTTTTTGATCTGGGATTATGCCTTTAAAAAAAAAATCCCCTTACTGTTGTTTTACTAGGGTTTGGGGAGGGAGCAAAGACAAGTGTTCAAAACGTCTTCCTTAATCCTCGGGGCCGGGACCATGGAGGACCTGAAGCTGGAGTTCCCTTCACTCCTGCAGTGCAAAGAAGACACCGAGGAATGGACCTATCCTATGAGACGAGAGATGCAGGAAATTTTACCTGGATTGTTTTTAGGCCCATATTCTTCTGGCATGAAAAGCAAGCTACGTATACTACAGAAATATGGAATAACCCATATCATATGCATAAGACAATATATTGAAGCAAACTTTGTTAAACCAAACTTTCAACAATTATTTAGATATTTAGTCTTGGATATTGCAGATAATCCGGTTGAAAATATAATACGTTATTTTCCCATGACTAAAGAATTTATTGATGGAAGCTTACAGACTGGAGGAAAAGTTCTTGTCCATGGAAATGCAGGGATCTCCAGGAGTGCTGCCTTTGTTATTGCATACATTATGGAAACATTTGGAATGAAGTACAGAGATGCATTTGCTTATGTTCAAGAAAGAAGATTTTGTATTAATCCTAATGCTGGATTTGTCCATCAACTTCAGGAATATGAAGCCATCTACCTAGCAAAATTAACAATACAGATGATGTCACCACTCCAGATAGAAAGGTCATTATCCGTTCATTCTGGACCCACAGGCAGTTTGAAGAGAACACATGAAGAAGAAGATGATTTTGGAAGCATGCAAGTGGCAACTGCACAGAATGGCTGACTCAAGAGCAAGATTATAGAGGCTGTGGATTTCTATTTGGGAAGGAGAAAATACTAAAGACGATAATAATGTAAAATGGTAAAAATACAAGTAGTTTTTTTTTCAATTATATGTTGCTTCCAGACATGTTTCTCTGCGACTTGTTGAGCAACATTTTAAGAAGATGTTGGACTTCTGCAATAGATGGCACTGATGGCTTTACCCCTTTTTTCTTCTTTTCTTTTCTTTTCATTTTTTTTACACTTTACAGTTTTATTATAAACCAAGAAATTTGGACTTGCAAAGAGGTATTATTGCAACAATGCACTTTTCATACTTGAAATTTATTTGTATGATATAAAGTTATCAATTTAAACAAAATGTAAGTTAGGGGGGATTTGTGTATAAAATCTGGGTAATTTATAATGAGAATTTCTTAAAGTTTGCTAAAATTTCATGTTGTGTTCTATATATTACATTTTAAAAATTATTTTACAGTTCACTTTTATGATGGAACCTCTCACGGAAACATTAACAAATGCAGAAATCTGCCACATATCTGTTTTAGTATAATTCAGTAGCTTCATTACCTTTTTATTTTTTTAAACTTCTTTATCCCTTATTAATAATCTTTGAATCATGACATTAGCCAACTCTTCTTACTTTAACATGATCCAAGTATTGCTTCCATTCCTATTATCTTCCTAATATGTTTATTCTAAAGAAAAAAAGTATAATGAACAAACGAAGATGTTTTGCTTGGTAATACCAGATACTAAAAAACAAGGAGTTTTAGACTTTCGAGTGACTTTCCTTTTTTCCTTAAAAGCCAAATGTTGTGTTTGTTCTTTTTAGAGTTGTTTAGCCCATTTTTTAGTTGTCCAAAATAGTTCTAAATAGAATATAATAACCAATGTAGCACTATTTTTTTCTAAATGATGCCCAAAATAGAAAAGTGCCTTGCATGATTAAAAAATTGAAAATAAAAAAATAAATCTTCACGACCTCTAAATTAGTATGTAGAACAGTGAAGTTTTTAACATTCTGTTATTTCTTTTTCTTTTTAACCACACATTAGTTAAAACAGAGTTTTAACTGAGGCTTAAACCTCAGTACGTTATTTAATGTGAAATATTTACTCCTTCATTTTATGTTGTCTAAATGATTCTGTGAGGTTGTTCTGGCTCAGACAGCAGCTTTTCTTGAAGATGCATTTATTGGGGAAAGTGGTTTGTGAGAAACCTCATTGTATTTAAAATTACTGTTTTAATTCTTTACAGTGAGTTAATCCAAATTTCCCCATAATTTGCATTAACAAAGTCACTTTATGGATCCTCAATTCTCCATATTTTTATTTATACATGTAAAGATTGTTTTAAGAAAAACATTTTTGCTATTTTAAGTATGCCATGAGGGAGGAGAGGAGTGTTTTTAACTTTTTATAGTTGATTTAGGGTAGCACAAACAAAAGTCCTTCATATCTCACTTTTCAGTCCTCTCTTGAGGTGCTTTACTGATGGGAATGATTTCCATACGTTCCCTTGGCACCAACAGTACTATGCAAGGTAACCCATTACACCAAGTTACTTACTTGCTTTGTTTTCCTCCCTACAATGTAATATAATACAGTAAAAAGCTTTTTTATCCAGCATAGCAGGAGAGTGGAAATGAATTAAAATTGGTTTATTAATTAAGAGTTAATTCCCGTTGACTGAGGTGGTATTCTTCTTCTTATTCCCTTCTCTTCCCCTATTTTACTACCCTGAGAAGAGCCTATTATTAATCCCACTGTGGTCTTGTATTATCTTGTGTGATTAGGTCATGGTATGGTAGTCTACTAGAGTCAAGATTTGCATTGTGTTCAGATATTCCACTTGGCAAAGTGCCAGATAACACAGCTTTCCTGTATATAGATCACTATATAGGTCAGCAAAGATTTCTCTTGCAGTCTAATAATCTGTGATGCTTCTTCATTCAGCAGAAATTCTGCTTAAAAGAATCTTCGTAAAGAGGAATTCTACCAGACACTTAAAGCAGAGTTAATACCCATTCTTCTCAAG